>JAFEMH010002590.1:240000-328403 GCA_022495995.1 Adenophora triphylla var. japonica
TTTAGAGAGGCTGAAAACCCGGTTTATCAATTCTACTTTCAAACATTTTTCTAAATTTACCATTATATTATATTGATGTCTATAAAATTTATGGCATTACAAATATGTCCCTTCCACACATCCATTATCTCTATTGCATTGATTGGGTTAACAAAATTGATGACGCGGGGTTAATAAGTTACAAAACTAAGAACATCCGTAATGATAATATCTCATGTTGGGTTTAATGTCTTTATAATTGGAGACGCCTAATTTACTTAATTAAATTAGCAAATAAAAGTAATTCCTACTTGTAACGAGTACTTAGACACAGACACAAGGGAGGAATTTATTTTCCTGTAAAGAACACGTTGGGATGTAAGTAATGTATATCAGCTGTTTCTAAATGGAGTATGATTTCTGTTCAGAGGTAACACTAATGGGAGGAATTAGACAAGGTGTAAACTTAGTATTATTTGCTTCAGTTACAAACAAATAAGTAAGAAAACTGTGGATGAAAGAGTTTAGGAACATCTAGTTCTAGATCTCATTTTGGGGCGATTGACGGCATCGCGGACGGTGATTATGTCGCCTACGTTTAATCCAACTCCACTACTATCACGTACAACCACTACCATGGGGTTATGCTGGAGTGGAAAATCTCAAGTTTTTTGCACAAGCATTAGGTCCAAAGATTGAAACTTTGAAAGTAGATTTAGCAATTAATCAGAAAACAAGAAAATCCCCAACTTCAGTTTGTAGAAGATACAAAAACTGGAGTTGGGGATTTTCTTGTTTTCTGATTAATTATAATAGTAAATCTACTTTCAAAGTTTCAATCTTTGGGCCAAATGCTTGTGCAAAAGACTTGATATTTTCCACTCCAGCTCATTATAAATGTAAACCCTCTCTCTCTACCCCTCTCTATTTTGTTAATTTTGTGGTGGTGGTGGTAGTGGTGGTATACGTAGTAGTATTAGTAATAGTAGTGGTAGTAGTGGTGGTAGTAGCGGTAGTAGTGGTAATAGTGGTGGTGGTAGTACGTAGTGGTGGTGGTAGTAGTAGTGATGGTGGTAGTGGGATTCTTTAGATGCACCTTAGGGTATTGTGGTTGGTGGTTAACATCTTAAAATATAAATAAGATGAGAACCTTTCTCACCCACAACTATCAAAATCCGTCCATCTTTGATCAAGAAAGATAGAGCCTCTTCTCTCTAAGGATCTCAAACATCACAGCCATGTTTGTGACATTGCCTGTTTTACTCTTCACTGATGTTATACGGTCACAAGTAAAAACAAGGTAACAGTATAACACCAGTGAAGAGAAAACAGAACTTTCCTCCAATTTTTTCAATCTTCACATTCCATTTACTCAAGCTCATGAGGAAGATTCTGCAATCAGGATCTTCCTTAAATAAATGGAAGGTGGAGATTGAAAAAATTGGAGGACTTGTTTGCTCTGTCTTATCCTTTGCTCAAACAGTCGAGAACTTGTTTGCTCTGTCTTTCTTGGTCTAAGATGAGATAGGGTTTTGATAGTTGTGGATGAGAACGACTCTCATTTTGTTTATAAATGTTAATTTAATTCATCATTGTAAAATTATATATTTTACAACAAAGAATTAAATATTAATATTTAAAATTATTCACAATAGTAATAATTTAGGTCTATCTAATTTTCAAGTCTTTTAAAGTCAAAGGGGGAGGAAGGGGGGTGAATGTCTCAATAATGTAACATATTCAACTGCATACTACCTTAGTGGTTCTAGATCCCATTTTGGGGCGATTGACGGCATCGCGGACGGTGATGTATATCGCCTACGTTTGAGCGCCTGATATCAATCCTGGCACCCTAGATGCACCTTAGGGTATTGTGGTTGGTGGTTAACATCTTAAAATATAAATAAGATGAGAGCCTTTCTCAATAATGTAACATATTCAACTGCATACTACCTTAGTGGTTCTAGATCCCATTTTGGGTTGACATTGTTTTTGCATGAACACTCGAGATGAGTATGGATCCCTCATATCCACACCCTCTTGAAGTGTTCACTATTGAAATACTTGATCTCGGAGACCCATTTGTGATGCAACTTGCCCAGAATGTGGCTTTGCTGTGTCTGCAAATGTGGCTCATGAAAGTCTCTGCAAATGGCTAAGTATGTCACGCGACATAGGAAACCTATGTCACACGACAACATTGGCCAGTTTGCAGAAACTTCATCTTTTCACTTGTAATCTGGTTTTTACCTTTCCACACTCCCTTGAAATGTTCATATACATGTTCTTTGAGATCTATCAGTGAAGTAACTTGGCTATATTAATGCCTTGTTGCCTCTGTAAATCCCAGTTGTTAAGGTCTCTGCAAGTGGCTAAGTATGTCACGCGACATAGGCAACCTATGTCACGCGACAACTTTGGCCAGTTTGCAGAACCTTCATCTTCTCAGTCTGTAATCTGATTTTTACCTTTTCCAAGATATCAATCTGCATTTAAACTATGATATTTGCATATAAAGTAGTATCATTTGCATCAAAAGAACATCTTTTTCATCAAAAAGGCATTTTTCGCACTAAAATAGCATCCTTTGCTCTTAAAATCTCTTTTTATATTAAAGATGCACCCTTTGCACCTAAAACCCATTTTCATACATAAAAATGCATCCTTTGCATTCAAAATCATTTCTTCACATCAAATTAGCATCCTTTGTTTTCAAAATAACATCTTTATGCATCATTTGTACCTAAAATTGCTATTTTTCCACATAAAGTTGCATCCTTTGCATTAAAATCACCAACCACAATACCCTAAGGTGCATCTAGGGTATTGTGGTTGGTGGCTAAGGAAATATGTAAATATTTCGTTTCATTCAAATTTATTCTATACATTTCTTTAAACATTCAATCTTAAAATTGTATTAAATTGGTTACAATATTGTCTTATAGATAGCTGAATATCCGGGTGATGCCAAAGCTGCGAGGTTAAGACATTTAGCATCAAGTCCGTACTTGAACGTTCATTTATACAACGGTTATTTCGTGAATGGCTATGTGTTTCATACCAAAGCTTACGGGGGCTCTAAATTGACGTGGAATAGCGGTGTGAAGCTTAAAGGAAACCTTGATTATTATGGTGTCCTGAAAGAAGTAGTCGAGGTGGAGTATTTGGGTAGAAACAGTGTTGTCTTGTTCAATTGTGATTGGCGGGATGCTGTGCGAGGTGTTAAGAAGCACGCCATATTTGACCTCGTCGATGTAAAGGACTCGTCCAGATATAATGGCGACGACGTCTTCATCTTAGCATCTCAAGCATAACAGGTATACATGACTCCCTACCCTCGTCCGCGACCCAACGGATGGTGGGCTGTCTGGATGACCAAGGCTAGGAGCATGATTGACAACCTACCCTCGTCGACAACTACAGAGTCGTCATTAGAAACACCCTATCAAGAGGATGAAATGTCAGTGCCACCTAACGTTTCATCAGCTAATCATCCATTAGATGATGTCACTCATATTCCTCAAAATATTGATGAACCCGAGGAGGATATCTTACCAGTGAATTTGCCAACTCCTCCGCCTCGTTCAGGTCATCTCGCGCACATTGATATTGATGAATCAGAGGAAGAGGAAGAGGAAGAGGAACCAGAGTTTAATTCATCAGAGTCCGAAGACGAAGATGAAGAACTCGAGTTTTGTAGTAATTCAGAGTCCAGTGATGATGATGGGGACGAAGATTAATAATAGTTTAAAGTTTAAAATTGTATTGTGAATGCTTTAGATTATTAGAACTTTAAAGTTTTATATGTATTGTGAATGCTTTAGATTATTAATACTTTAAAGTTTTATATGTATTGTGAATGCTTTAGATTATTAGAACTTTAAAGTTTTATATGTATTGTGAATGCTTTAGATTATTATTATTAATATCTGTCGTTTTATATATATTGTGAATGCTTTAGATTATTAGAACTTTAAAGTTTTATATGTATTGTGAATGCTTTATATTATTAATAGTTTAAAGTTTTATATGTATTGTGAATGCTTTAGATTATTAGAACTTTAAAGTTTTAGATGTATTGTGAATATATTGTTTCCTATTATTAAAGTTGTATATTTTAATATTTTTACTGTAATATAGATATGAGTTCTAGTAGAAAGGGTAAGGGTAAGAAGACTAAGCCCATCTACACATTGATTACTGGGACGCAACCGTCCCGATCCGGTACCGATGATGTCGACCCTTCATGCAGTAGTACTAGCTCCACCTCTGGGGCCGGTACTCAGACTACTGTCGATTCTGATGGGAGGATATTTGTCCGGATATCGCCACATTATGACCAGTAAGTAACTCTTCATTAATTTGATATAAGTTGGTTCCTTTTTGTTTTATATATAATTCATTATTTAAGTTAAAATGTTATTGTATAAATATACTTGGCAGGTTTGTAGGTGGATACCCCACCACAGGGACTAAGATCGGCAATGCGGCGGTCTCGGAAAATGACCGAGTATTGGCCCAAGCGGAAAACATTGCCACCGAGCCGTAAGGAGGATGCGTGGGAGGAGTTTAAGGTAATGTGTTAATGGTTTTTATTTAAAACTTAAATGTTAGTTTGTTATTAAAATGTTATAATTAATAATGATTATACTCTTTTAGTTTTGTAATGTTATCATTATATGTTGTAGGGGAAATATTATTGGGCGCCGGAAATAAGCGAGGCGACGGCTAGATATGTTTTCAATGAACAGGCTCACAAGCTATTTAGGGATCATATTGGTAACATATTTATCTATCCTTAATTAGTTTAATTAACAATGATTATACTCTTTTAATTTTATAATTTCATCATTATATGTTTACGAGATATTCATATTTTTTATAGGTACCACGAAGAGAAATCATTATACTAATCGGCTCGCGGCGGGACAACAGCCCTCGACACCTACTTGGATGACCGAGGAGGTGTTTCGTCAATTTTGCGAATATTGGGGGTCGGATGCGGCGAAGGCTATATCCGAACAGGCTAAGAAGAATAGAGCAGGCTCCTCGGGGTCGGCGGCGATGTATACCATGGGGACGATCCCGGTCGCCGAGCATCACGACCGCATGGTATGTATGTTAGTTTTAATGTAGTAGTGTATGGATGCTTTTAAATAGGTTTATGTACGTATGTTAGCTGGGAGCCATGTTGATGCTATGAAATCCATGGTTTTAGTGTAAATGTAGTGTATGCATGCTTTTAAATCAGTTTAAATGTTGCATTTATACAATTTCAAAGTAATAATCTCGCTTATTTTATTTATAGGAAAGGGAGTATGGCCAGAATATCAGTTTTGTGGATGTTTACGCTAGCACCCATCTTCGGGATCTTACAGTGCCCGATCAACCTCCGCAATGGGTTGACGAACGATCTGCTAATGCCTTTGTAAGTAAACTATCATTAAATGACTTGATTTTGAATATGTAAATTTATTTATGTACCTTACATTGTGTATATGATTATAATTGTTTGTTTTATTTTGACAGGCTGCATATCAAGCCGCCGTTCTTCCCGAAGGAACGCCTCCCGGCGAGCCCGTCCCCTTCGTGCCTGATGTTTGGCACTCGGTCACCTCTGAGGGACATCCAAACAGAGGAGCCCGAGTGTTAGGGATGGGGGATTACGGGCGGCAATGCCCTTCGACCAGCCGTCGGCGAAATGTTGACCTGCCCACGTTTCATGATCCGAGGGTCGACACTCTGAAGGCTGCGTTGGAGGAGGAGAGATGATAGGTCTAAAGTCGCACGCCTACAAATTAAATTACCAAGACTATACTCGGCTACAAAAACTGTAGCTAGGACAAGTCCAGGGTCGATCCACTGAAGAACGGTTATTCAATTGCACAATTGTCACTTGACAAGATTGGGGGTTTGTTTGATTTTATTTAAATTCCTAAAACAGAAATTAAGAAAACTAAGTTGTAAAAACAATTAAAGACAAACACTTCAGATTTGTTTCCGTCCCCGTTTATCAATTCAATATCATCGGTACAATTTCTTTTTCTTCCTCCCTATTCACTTGATCCGGAATATATTTCAATTCCTATTTCTTTCTTATTAATGGTTATAAGCAGTGACACACTCACCTACTTCCCTAATCAATACCTAAACCTAACTGACACAGTCTAGATTCACAATATTGATTGATAAAGCTCTAAGAAATTAAGATCAAGAATTTCACTATTCTTTTGCAAATAAATCAAAACCTAGTTTTACCCCTTTTTAATTTACCACGACACGTGCATAAATCTCAAAGATGCTACTTGTGTAAAATCCTAATCTGACACAGACTTAAGATTAAACTAGCATTAAATCAATTACAAGGGAAAAGAAAGTGATCAATTCTCAAAACCCTAGAAAAGATTTATCAATTAACAATAAGTAAAACTATGAATAGGCATTTAGAAATAAAGAAATTAATACCTCAATCGAATTAACAAACGGTTCAAGATCCAAATCTGAAGCAAAGGTTTTAAGCTTCCATGAAAAAACTGCTGAATACTCTAATAATAATAATAATTGCAAAAACAAGAACGTCGAACCCTAATCTATTGTTGAAAACTAGTATTTATACTTAACCATAAATCCTAAACTAATAAGGATAAGGAAACTAAATTAAAAAGGAAAATAACAAGAAAATAATATTCCCCAAAGACCAAAAACGCGTATCCAATGCTGAAGCTGACGTCAGAAACCGCCTGGAGCACGACTCGTGCAGGACCTCACGACTCGTGCACATCACCACGAGTCGTGCACAGCTTCACCACTCGTGCACAGTTGCACCACTTCCTCTTCACTCGTGCCACGCCTCGTGCAATCTTGGTCATCCTATACAGATCAATTGCACGACTCGTGCACACAGCCACGAGTCGTGTCCCAGTCTTGAGAACCCTCTTTCCAGGAACCTGCCCTTGCCTTGACTTTGAGTGAAAATGAGTTTTCCAAATACCCTCTTGGCAATAACAGAGCTCCAACAAAACCAACATCAACAACTTACATAAAAAAATTGCTAACAATAATTCCCCTATTACATTGTTCCTCATTGATACATAATATAGCAATATTACTAAAATAAATACAAAATATAAACATATTGCTATAAAATGTCTACGAAAATCGAGGAATTACCATATATAAAAACCAACCTATCAAATTCCCCCACGCTTAGACCTTTTACTCGTCCCTGAGTAAATATCTAAATCCTCGCTAACTCCAGGTCTAAATGAGATGCGCGAGGGGAAAATGATTTCCCTAACTCCTCTACACTCCCAATCAGTGATGTCAACCAAACAACTCGGAAAATGAATCCGCTCCTTATCACTCCAACAAAAATACTGATATCAATGGCCTTAGTTTGATCCCCACTCCATTTATGCAAAAACGGGTCATCCAAACTAAGGCCCACACAATCAAAAAGCTAGGGGGAATATAATGTCCTACCCTTCCCCCACGCTGTCCTCACTCTACTACTTCCTCAACCCAAGTCAATGTCCCAACAAAGACTCACCTCGCAAAATACGCCAACCCCCCTTATATCACCAAAAGAAACACGAGGATTTTCTAACCTACCGCCTCTAAATCAAACCTCCTACTCCAAGAATAGTCAAACCTACCCTTCGCTCCAAACCTCCCTTATGTCTCCTCACCGATGATATACAAGATGTCAAAAATTTCAACTCCTCACCTTTTGCCTAAGCGCCCTTTCGGGTTTTCGCTTAGCCCCTCATTTTTTTATTTTATTTATTTTTTTTTTTTTTTTTTTTTTTTTATATATATATATATATATATATATATATATATTTTTTTTTTTTTTTTTTTTTTTTTTTTTGTATAAAGAATGTACAACATAGATCACTCCCCTCCCCCACGCTTCATTCTCACAATGCCCTCAGTGTGATAAAAACATCATAACAAAGAAAATAAAACGTGAGGGAGAAAGGAGAATACCATCAACGCCAGCAACTCCAAAAAGATCGAGAGGACTCGCCAAATCGAACTCCTCTCTCAGTGCGTCTCTGTCCTCTCCGTGCTGCTCTGCCATCCATCATCTCGGTGTACTCAGCGGGGACCGGCTCATAAACTCTCGGCTCGGGCTGCTGCACATAAGCCTCCAACTGCTGCTGCCTCCTACTCACCCTCGAGATCTCATCCTCAATCGACTCCAGTCTGTCGGCTAACTCCTCTCTCTGCAAGTCTGCCCCTCTCATATGTTCCTCTATCCGCTCGTATCGGGCCGTATGTGCCCGGTTCTGCTCATCTAAATATGCTCGCATCTCATGCCACTGACCAAATGATCCCTGCTGGCTCGAACTACTAGTCTCCTGTCTCCTGGGCTCCGGCCTCTCCACATGCGGCTCCTCCTCATCATCATCCTCGCTCTCTGGTATCTCACCCCGATCAATAGCAAGCTGTCTCTTGGAGATATCAACCACTCCAGGCATACGCCAATCCCTAGGCTGATTTCCACTTGGGTAAACCGCATCACTATCACATCGCATTCTCAAACCATTACCATATGTCAACCACAACGCATCAACTGACCCATCCACTCTAGAAAAAGCACTGTCATACCTCAACAAATAATCGTGGTCATAAAATTTCGGACCACCAATCAAGCCTGCTGAATCCAATGGCTTCTTCACAAAATGTAGGACCAACAACGTAATCATCCCTCCCACAGGGATATTCCCGCTCGCATGCCCCGAATAACTCTCACATCTCCTGAAAAAGTAATCAACCCAATCCGGGATTTTGTCAACAGACACCGCACACTGCATGAAGGCAATAGAAGTGGCATTTGTTTGGGCCGGCTCCCCATTTCCAAAGAAGGTCATAGATAAGGCCTTGTACAAGAATCTCCACGCCGGATGATAGAACTCCTTTGCCCTCACATAGGGTCTCTGCATAAACTTTCCAGTCAACTCGAAATAGAAAAACTCCACCGACTTGTCCTTCTTTGGTTCATCCTCCGGACTCATCTCCACCCCAAACAATTCCCTCACGACATCATACTTAATCACTCTGCGAACATCATTCAAATTAAAACTCACACACTGCTCATTCTCATCATCCACGAATCTCTCCATAGTAGATAAAAACTCTAGAGTATACCGCTTATAGGTTGCGGCACTTTTTCCTAAAAATCCTCCCAAGCCCGCATTCAACAACAATTCTATCACCAATTCATTAACCCCAAGCTTCTCCAATGTCGGGATGCTCAAAAATTTTGTAACTTGAATCTCCCGTCCCCTTTTACACAAGTTCCTCCATTTGTTTTTCTGTGTTTCATTCAAGGTCCTTAATCCCATAAAATCATCGGGTAGCTCTTCCGGCAAGAAAACAGACCGCTTTTGTTTCTTGGCCGGAGGATTAGGATCAACACCTTTTCCTTTTGTTCTTACCATGTTTAATCCAAACAAATTCAAAACTCACACAATGCAAAACTCCCAGTCAACCAACACAATGCAATGCACTAACAGTATTCCCACAACACAACCACAGAAACCAAAATTAAACAAACAACACCAATTCAAACAAAAACTCTCCTGTCAATACCAACCGAACCTCCACAGCTCCCCAAGAAATTAAAGATTTCACAGAGAAAGAAAATAAAGGTTACCTTAATAAGCTTTTACAAATCCCAAACTCCACCTTGTATCCCCAAATAATGATTCCTCTGTTCGAACCAAGAACCCAATAAAATCAGATTCTAGGGCTTTGAATTGCTTGGCTTTAAGGAAGAAATTGAGGGAAGGGAAGAGTATATATGGGCCGAAATTATGGAGGGAGATGGTGGGAAGGTTCAATTTGGGGTTTAATGGGTGTGATTTGTGGGTGTAAGGGTAGAGAGAGGGCGAGCGGTTTTAATGGGGGGGGGGTTATGGCCGAATGGGAGTAAGGAGAGGGTAGAGGGCGGTGTTTATGGAGGAGAGAGAGGTGAGTAGAAAAAAAAAGAAAAAGAAGAAGAAGAAGATTGGAGAAGGAGGCGGTTTATGGGGAGGAGGGGAGAGAAGAAGAGAAAGAGGATTGGAGAAGGGGGCGGCGGTGGTTTGGGATGTTGTGGAGGCGTTAATGGGGGAAGGGGATTAGGGAGAGAAGGAGTAATGGGGAAGGAGGAGTAATGGGAAAGGAGTCAACGCCCCCACCTTTAATTGGTTTTTTTTTTTTTTTTTTTTTTTTAAAGAGAAAAACAACGCACGACTCGTGCTTTTAAGCCCGAGTCGTTCCCCACCTTTCAGTCGTGATACGAGGCGTGCAAAATTGATCACCCGTGCAGGTTCTTGCAACGAGTCGTGCATGTATCCACGAGTCGTGCCCAGGCCTTTTTTCAACTTCTCTTTTTTTTTTTTTTTTTTTTTTTTAGCACAGGCACAATATCTTTGCTCTCCTCCACTTTGCTTTTACGCACACCACCACAACAAAAAACCTTTAGTAGCACCAATTCTACACAAAATAAAAATAAAAAAAAAAATAACCAAAATAACAATGGAATGAAAATTTCGGGTTGCCTCCCGGAAAGCCGCCCTTCTTTACCGTCTTTAGCTAGACCAAATGCCGGGTTTAATGCCCCCGGCATAGCATATGGCTCAAACATAATTAGGATCGTAGAGATCAATCATCTCCACATCCTCCACAGTAGCATCACTCCCATCAAAATAGGGCTTCAACCTTTGCCCATTAACCTTAAACTCTTGGTCTCCGGAAAGACTAGCGATCACGACCGCACCATGCGGGAATACCTCCCTCACCAAATAAGGACCGGTCCACCGGGACCTCAATTTACCGGGAAACAAGCGTAAGCGGGAGTCAAATAGGAGGACTTTTTGACCGACTTTAAATTCCCTCCTCAAGATCATTTTATCATGCCACGCTTTTGATCGTTCTTTGTAGGACAGATTATTTTCATAAGCCTCTCTCCGGATCTCATCTAGTTCATTCAATTGTAATTTCCTCTCCTCACCGGATCCAACTAGGTTCATGTTGAACTTTTTAATTGCCCAAAAGGCTCTGTGCTCTAATTCCACAGGCAAATGACATGGCTTCCCAAACACTAATCGATATGGGGACATACCAATAGGTGCCTTGTAGGCCGTACGATAAGCCCATAGAGCATCCTCTAGCCTAAGACTCCAATCTTTCCTATTCGGATTTACGGTCTTTTCGAGGATCGATTTAATTTCCCTATTGGACACCTCGGCCTGGCCATTTGTTTGGGGATGATAGGCGGTAGAGACCTTATGAGTGATGTTATACTTTTTGACCAAGGCCTCCACCATCCTATTGTAAAAATGAGTCCCCCTATCACTAATCAAGGCCCTAGGCATCCCAAATCTAGACACAACATTACTCTTGAGGAAACTCACTACCACTTTAGAATCATCGGTGCGTGTAGGGATTGCTTCGACCCACTTGGAAACGTAGTCCACTGCAAGCAAGATGTACACAAAACCAAAAGAAATAGGGAACGGACCCATAAAGTCGATTCCCCACACATCAAAAACTTCGCAATTAATTACGATGTTTTGTGGCATCTCACTGCGGCGTCCTATATTTCCAACACGTTGGCACCGGTCACAAGACTTACAAAAGGCAGTGGCATCCATAAACAACTTTGGCCAAAAGAAGCCACTGTCTAACACTTTCCTAGCGGTGTTTTTGGCCCCAAAGTGACCACCGCAAGCATACTCATGACAGAACTTTAGGATAGAGGCCGCCTCGTTTTCCGGGACACACCTACGAATAATTTGGTCAGCGCAATGCTTCCACAAGTTTGGTTCATCCCACACATAATACTTAGCCTCACTGCGGATTTTGTCTCTCTTGGATTTAGAAAATCCTTGGGGAAATTTATTAGAGACCAAAAAGTTTACTAGATCCGCATACCAAGGAATTACCTCTTTAACCGCCCACAAAGCCTCATCAGGGAACTCGCCCCTAATAGGGGCTTGCTTATAAGGCTTGTCATCCTCTCTCACCAAACGACTCAAGTGATCGGCCACAACGTTTTCGGCTCCTTTCTTATCCTTGATTTCTATGTCAAATTCACTCAACAGAAGGATCCACCGAATGAGTCTCGGTTTCGCCTCTTTCTTAGACATCAAATACCTAAGGGCAGCATGATCGGTGTACACAATGATTTTGGTCCCAAGCAAATAGGACCTAAACTTTTCTAATGCAAAGACCACCGCTAGCATCTCTTTTTCTGTAGTGGAGTAGTTTCTTTGTGCCTCATTTAAAGTCATAGATGCATAATAAATCACATGAGAGGCACGATCCACTTTTTGACCCAAAACTGCCCCCACAGCATAATCACTCGCATCACACATGATCTCAAACGGTAGAGACCAATTGGGGGCTTGAATAATAGGAGTAGATGTCAACCTACCCTTCAACTCATCAAAAGCGTTCTTGCATTTATCATCAAATTTAAAATCCACCTCTTTTTGCAACAAGGTGCATAGAGGTGATGCAATTTTTGAAAAATCTTTTATGAAGCGACGATAGAACCCCGCATGACCAAGGAACGACCGCACTTCACGCACATTTGTAGGGTAAGGAAGTGTGGAAATAATGTCAATTTTTGCTTTATCCACTTCAATACCCTTTTTCGACACCACATGTCCTAACACAATGCCTTGCTCCACCATAAAGTGACATTTTTCAAAATTTAAAACCAAATTTGTTTCAACACATCGGTCAAGAACTAAAGCAAGGTGAGCAAGACATTGGTCGAAAGAGTCTCCATGGACAGTGAAGTCATCCATGAAAACCTCCATAAAATTTTCCACAAAATCGGAGAAGATGCTCATCATACACCTTTGAAAAGTCGCAGGTGCATTGCATAAACCAAAGGGCATCCTCCGATAGGCAAAGGTGCCGAAGGGGCAAGTGAAAGTGGTTTTCTCTTGGTCTTCCGGTGCAATTGGTATTTGAAAATACCCGGAATAACCATCAAGAAAACAATAGTATGCCCTTCCGGCAAGCCTTTCCAACATCTGATCAATAAATGGGAGGGGGAAGTGATCTTTCCTAGTTACCTCATTAGACGAAGATCAATGCAAACACGCCATCCCGTTTGCTCCCGGGTTGGCACCAACTCGCCCTTGTGGTTGATGGACGACAGTGATTCCACCCCGCTTGGCTACACATTGAGTAGGACTCACCCACTCACTATACGATATGGCATATATGATCCCCATCTGCCAGAACTTCAAAACTTCCTTCTTCACCACCTCCATCATAGGTGGGTTCAACCTCCTCTGCGGTTGCCTTACCGGCTTAGCACCCTCCTCTAGCAAAATCCGGTGAGTACATAAAGAAGGACTTATGCCCTTGATGTCGGCAATAGTCCACCCAATCGCTTCTTTCCGCTCCCGGATCACATCAACTAATTTCTTCTCTTGCTCCTCCGTCAGAACACTAGAGATCACCACAGGAAGTGTCTTCCCTTCACCCAAGAAAGCATATTTCAAATTCTCGGGAAGGGGCTTCAATTCAAGAACAGGTGCCTTCTCAACAGATGGCAATGGTTTCTCCGGTGGCATCTCCAACTGTAAACGACCATAACTCGGTGGTGAGACATACATGGCATCCTCAGAAAGGCTCATCACCGCTTCCTTCATCTCATCGGAAATGTCAAACTCTAACCCGGCATACTCCAAGGCATTCTCTAACACAGATTTCATGTCATCATCTCCTCCGCACACATCAAATACCTCTTGAGCTATGGGCTCAACTACATCAATGAAGTTCACCGAGTGCACATCCTTAGGATACTTCATGGCATCAAAGATATTGAACTCCATTTGTTGCCCATCAAACTCCATAGTCAATGACCCATTAGTGACATCCAATTTGGTACGAGCAGTTGACATGAAAGGCCTCCCTAACAGAATGGGAGCCTTAGGATCCGTATCCATCTCCAAGACATAAAAATCTGCAGGAAAAATGAGCTTACCAACCCGGACCAAAACATCCTCAATCAACCCCTTAGGGTATGCATTCGATCTATCGGCAAGCTGTATAATCACCCTAGTATCCTGTAAAGGTCCCAACTTTAGGTTCTCAAACAACGCATAGGGCATGACGTTGATTGAAGCCCCCAAGTCAAGCATAGCCATATGTTCCGAATCATCCCCAAGAGACACCGGAATCACGAACATACCCGGATCACTACACTTTTTCGGCATCCTCTTCTGATAGACTGCAGACACATGCTCACTGATTTTTACCTTTTTCTGACTCCGCTCCTTCTGATTCCTCTTCATCGTGCATAACTCTTTCAAGAACTTAGCATACCTTGGAACCGACTGCAGGAGATCAAGAAATGGAATGTTTACCTCAAGCCTTTTGAATGTGTCAAAGATAGCCTTATCAGGCTCCGGCTTTCTGTCCTCCCTTAGTGCATACGGAAACGGGGGGACTGGCTCATACACAGGAAATACTGGTGCAGTACTCTTCTCCTTTTCAGGAGTCTTTACCTCGGGTGTAACTCTCTCAACCACTAGCTCGGGCTCCTCTTCGACAACCACTTCCTCTAGCTTCTTCCCACTGCGCAAAGTCATTGCACTAACATTAGACTTCGGATTCGGTTCAGTTCTAGATGGTAACTTCCCGAATCTTTAGCCTCCATCCTCCCAGCGCATCTGCCGGTGACTCATATGCTTCTCTAAATTACGATCTTTGGATTTAGTCTCTGCTTTGGGCTAGTGAAAGTTTCCATTCATGGTAGACATGCTCTGCGCTAGTGATCGGACCATGTCCTCTGTAGACGGTCCTGCTGCTTCTTCTTTGTTGTCCAACGGGTGAGTACCATCTTGATTATATTGATTACCACCTGGCTGCGACCTTGCTTGAAACCCCTGTGACTATTGAGCAATTTGCTGAAACCTTGTTGACCCTGTGGTGGACCATACCTAAGATTCGGATGAACATTATTCGCAGCATTGTAGTTGAACTGTGGCGGTCTCTGACCCTGTTGATTGAATCCTATAGCATTGACATCTACCACCTCCTCAGTCTGAAGAGTAGGACAAGAATCAGTCGGGTGGGTCACATCATTACATATACCACATGCCCGAGGTTGTTGACCCAAAACCAAAGTCTTCAACAAACTTTTAACATCTTCCAACTCAGTCTTCAACTCACTCGTTGCATCACTCGATCCTGCAGCACTGACTTGTCTAACGCTAGACCTCCTTCCATGTGTCCTTGTGCTCTTGGCCAATTCCTCAATCAACTGCTCTGCATCCCTGGTAGTTTTGTTCAGAATGCTACCTCCACAAGCAGAATCTATCCACCGTTTGTCCTGCACAGTCAATCCCCCATAGAAGTAAACAATAAAGCTGCTCATCATCAAAACCGTGATACGGACGGCACTGCGGAGCTTGTAGAATCGGTTGTGATAGTCATATAGTGATTCATCGGACCATTGCTCCATGTTGCTTTGATATCCCGCTTCATGACATTAATCGATCGGGAGGGAAGAACTCATCAAGGAACACCTCCTTCAACTGCTGCCAAGATGTAATGCTATTCGGTGGCAAGTGATAGTACCACGCATTCGCGTTATCCTTAAGAGTAAAGGAAAACGCCCTCAGACAATAAGCGCTCAAGAGGTAATGCAGCCGAAGCTTCATGCTCTTGCAAATCTGCACACAAGGGGAAATATGTTGATTCGGGTTCTCCCCGGTATACCATGAAAATGGGGCAAGCTGGTTCAACAACCCGGCTTCAACTCAAAAGTGACCCCGGTAGGCAAATCCTGAAATAGCCTGCTTGCGGTTGCTCATTCCAGTTAGGAGCAATCCTTTGCCTCAATGTCCGAGGTGGGGGATTGTTATTACCTCTTCCGTTACCCCCATTGTTCACAACCTCAGGACCATCATCGTTCCCCACCGTTATTATTATTCATCTCGTCCCGTTGTAAATTTCTCCACTGCACCTAAAATATCTTTCAATTTACGGAACAAAAGGACTAATAGATTGATTAGCGAACGGGTATGGACCATAAAAGGTTCCACACCACAAGACAACAATAATAATAATGTGCAATTAACAGGAAACAAGAAAAAGAAAAAGAAAAAGAAATAGATTTAAGAAAAGAATAAGAGTGCAAACAAATAAAACCGTTCCCCGGCAACGGCGCCAAAATTTGATAGGTCTAAAGTCGCACGCCTACAAATTAAATGACCAAGACTATACTCGGCTACAAAAACTGTAGCTAGGACAAGTCCAGGGTCGATCCACTGAAGAACGGTTATTCAATTGCACAATTGTCACTTGACAAGATTGGGGGTTTGTTTGATTTTATTTAAATTCCTAAAACAGAAATTAAGAAAACTAAGTTGTAAAAACAATTAAAGACAAACACTTCAGATTTGTTTCCGTCCCCGTTTATCAATTCAATATCATCGGTACAATTTCTTTTTCTTCCTCCCTATTCACTTGATCCGGAATATATTTCAATTCCTATTTCTTTCTTATTAATGGTTATAAGCAGTGACACACTCACCTACTTCCCTAATCAATACCTAAACCTAACTGACACAGTCTAGATTCACAATATTGATTGATAAAGCTCTAAGAAATTAAGATCAAGAATTTCACTATTCTTTTGCAAATAAATCAAAACCTAGTTTTACCCCTTTTTAATTTACCACGACACGTGCATAAATCTCAAAGATGCTACTTATGTAAAATCCTAATCTGACACAGACTTACGATTAAACTAGCATTAAATCAATTACAAGGGAGAAGAAAGTGATCAATTCTCAAAACCCTAGAAAAGATTTATCAATTAACAATAAGTAAAACTATGAATAGGAATTTAGAAATAAAGAAATTAATACCTCAATCGAATTACCAAACGGTTCAAGATCCAAATCTGAAGCAAAGGTTTTAAGCTTCCATGGAAAAACTGCTGAATACTCTAATAATAATAATAATTGCAAAAACAAGAACGTAGAACCCTAATCTATTGTTAAAAACTAGTATTTATACTTAACCATAAATCCTAAACTAATAAGGATAAGGAAACTAAATAAAAAAAAAGAAAATAACAAGAAAATAATATTCCCCAAAGACCAAAAACGCGTATCCAATGCTGAAGCTGACGTCAGAAACCGCCTGGAGCACGACTCGTGCAGGACCTCACGACTCGTGCACATCACCACGAGTCGTGCACAGCTTCACCACTCGTGCACAGTTGCACCACTTCCTCTTCACTCGTGCCACGCCTCGTGCAATTTTGGTCATCCTATACAGATCAATTGCACGACTCGTGCATACAGCCACGAGTCGTGTCCCAGTCTTGAGAACCCTCTTTCCAGGAACCTGCCCTTGCCTTGACTTTGAGTGAAAATGAGTTTTCCAAATACCCTCTTGGCAATAACAGAGTCCCAGTCTTGAGAACCCTAATCTATTGTTGAAAACTAGTATTTATACTTAACCATAAATCCTAAACTAATAAGGATAAGGAAACTAAATTAAAAAGGAAAATAACAAGAAAATAATATTCCCCAAAGACCAAAAACGCGTATCCACGTCAAGCCGACGTCGAAACCGCTGGAGCACGACTCGTGCGGGACCTCACGACTCGTGCACATCACCACGAGTCGTGCACGCCACCACTGTGTACGCGGTTGCACCACTTCCTCTTCACTGTGCCACGCCTCGTGCAATCTTGGTCATCCTATACGGATCAATTGCACGACTGTGCACACGCCCACGAGTCGTGTCCCGAGCCTTGAGAACCCTCTTTCCAGAACTGCCCTTGCCTTGACTTTGAGTGAAAATGAGTTTTCCAAATACCCTCTTGGCAATAACAGAGCTCCAACAAAACCAACATCAACAACTTACATAAAAAAATTGCTAACAATAATTCCCCTATTACATTGTTCCTCATTGATACATAATATAGCAATATTACTAAAATAAATACAAAATATAAACATATTGCTATAAAATGTCTACGAAAATCGAGGAATTACCATATATAAAAACCAACCTATCAAGAGACGCGAGCGGGCAAAGCTTGCGGAGGCTCATGCGGAGACTCAAAGATAATTGGCGCTGTTGATGGCTCATATCGGCCAGGACTCCCAGGGTAATTTCCGGACACCCCCGAGTTGATTACGGACTATTTTAGACTTGTTTGTAAACATTTGAGACATTTGGTACCCGCGGGAGCCCCTCCCCCCCTCCCCGCCCTCTCCCCCCCCTCTCCCCCCCCCCCCCCCTCTCCCACCCTCGCCCCCCTCCCCCCCCCTCTCCCACCCTCTCCCCCTCTCTCCCCCCCCTCTCCCCCTCCCGATTTGGTACGGTGATATGTAGTTTTTATTTGGTACGTTGATTTTTGATTTTTAGTTTTTATAGTTTTAGTTTTATAAATTGAAATGTTATATCAGGTACAAAAAATTTTGGTTTATTGGTATTTTAAATTATTTTTTTTAATTTATTTCAGAATCAGCGACGGAAATTTCCGTCGCTGAAATTAATTAATTTAACTTAATTTGAATTACAGTGACGGAAATTTCCGCCGCTATCTCAATTAATATTAATTTAATTTTTGATTATAGCGGCGGAAATTACCGTCGCTGTAGTTAATTTATTTTAATTTAATTTTTATTACAGCGACGGAAAATTCCGCCGCTATCTCATTTAATTTTAATTTAATTTTTGATTTCAGCGACGGAAATTTTCGTCATTTGTAATAAAAATTAAATTAAATTAAAATAATTTCGGTGACGGTAATTTCCGCCGTGAAATTAATTAATTTTAATTTAATTTTTATTACGGCGACGGAAATTTACGCTAAATTAATTTAATTAAATTAATTTTTATTACAGCGACGGAAATTTCCGCCGCTGAAATGAAATTTTAATTAAATTAAATTGATTTAACGGCGGAAATTTCCGCCGCTGAAACCTTTAAATCACCGGCGGAATTAAATTCCGTCGGTAAAATCAAAAAATACCGGCGGAAATTGACCCGTCGGAGCACTGCGACGGGCTGGTAGCGGCGGACCACCGACGGAAATTTTCCGTCGGTATTTTTTTTAGCGACGAAATTTTAATTTTAGCGACGGAAATTTCCGCTGCTAAAACACCTTTTTCTGGTAGTGTCTGTATAACCTTCTGCAGCCCTCATACAACCTTCTACAACCCCTCCTTACACCACTCATACAGCCTTTTTACATCCCTTTCCAATCCCTTTACAGCCCTCTTAATACCCTTTGACGCTCCTGCTCACACCCCTTTCCAGTCTCTTTTTACAGCCTTTCCACACCCATTTACAACCCCTTTATACAGCTCTTTCCACAACCTTTATACAACCTTCTGCAGTCCCCATTTTACAGCCTGCTCACACTCATTTCCAGTCCTTTTCCACAGCCCTTTCCATACCCTTTTTCCAGCCTTTACACACAGCCTTTTCACACCACTGCAACCTCATTGATAACCTTCTGCCACCCTTATTAACACCCTCTACCGCCCCTTCATAACCTTCTGTAACTCTTCCGTACACCCTTTTCATACCCTGTTTTACACCCTTTTCACAGCCTGTTTTACACACCCCTCATATAACCTTCTGCAAACTCTTGACAACCTTCTGCAATCCTTTCTTAAGCCCCTTAACCCACAATCTTTTGCAACCTTTCTCAAACCCTTGCATACCTGCAAACCTGTGAATCAACATCAAAATAAAACTTCAGACACTTGAGACTGCACTTCAAGTGTATAATCAAACTTGTAAAACACTTAAGACTGTACTTTAAATGTGGACTCTGTAATTTGCTTCGTAACAAGCAAATCCCTAATTGACTGTACTAATTAGGAAGAGGAAGTTCAAGGAACTTGACTGATCAATCTTTGTAACTCTTAAAGCGACCTGGAGTACAGTGGATTGAGCTCACTTGTCAATATTGACAGTGAGAGTGGACGTAGGAGGAGTGAACTCTGAACCACTTTAAATTCTTGTGTTCTTTGGTATTATCACACACAAACACACACACACACACACTCACACATACTTACACTAACCACTTTGTCTTTACATTATTTCACCTTACTTATTCCGCTGCACATTACTCTCTGTTAGTTTAATTAGTTAATATCTGACAGCTAAGATTCACCTTAGCTGCCAAAGCTTAACTACCTGATCTTCTCTTAGTTGATCAAGTACACAGGGCCTTTCAATATTGTTGCTAAAAAAATATTAAATTTGCAACACAATAAATAATAAATTAAGAGAATTTTTTTTTTCTTTTCTTGAAAATTTAGTAAAAAAAAGTCGAATGTCAATTCACATGATACTGAGGGCCTGTTTGGTGAAACTGAAAATTAAGCTCTGAAAATGTAGAGCTGAAAAATATAAAGCTGAAATTATTAAGTTGCTCAATTTTAAAAGTTCAGTTTGTTTGGTAATGGCAAACCACTCATATCTGAATTTATTTAAAGTTTGAACTTAACATTTAAAAAATTATTTGAATAATCTTAATGTGTATAATAAAATAAAGTCTTCAACATATACGTAACTATTATTATAATTAGATTATATTTTATAATATTTAATTTTTTTTATTAGTACTTTCTTTCACCCATAATAAATTTATCTTGTTAATTATTTTGATAAATTTGTCTAAACTTTGACAAAAATTGAAAAAAGAAATTAATTATGATACTCTATTAAAATATTATTAATATCAAGAGCAACTCTTGTGAAAAATTAGTTTTTTTCAAAATGTAATAAAAAAACTAGTTTTCAGAACAGTTTATCACTCTTATTAGTTAGACTTAGTGCTTTAAAACTAGTTTTTTTTCTTATGTTACCAAAAAACTAGTTTTTTGCAAGATTTTGGCTAATATCAATAGTTTAATATAAATAAATTTACATTTTAATACTAGATCAAATATAATTTATATGGAAAGTTAAAATGTTTCAACAAAAGAAAGTATCATTTAATATATAAATAAAATAGTTGATGGATAGATTTGAACTCATTTCATTTTTAACTCTTTTTTTCTCCTTCTTAATTGCTTAAGCTACTCATTTTCAACTTAAAATTAATAGCATTTTTTAAGAAAATCTTAATTAATTAAGTGATTGAAATTTACTTTATCAAACATGCTTAACTTTTTAATCTCTTAAGTGTTCCAAATTAAGAACTTAATTGGATTACCAAACAAGCCCCGACTGAAAGCCTTTTTTTTTCCTAGTGATTTCATATTGAGACGAGGTATTCCAAACATTGATTATATTTGCACTAATATAATACAGGAAATGGAGGGTATTTGGGGAATAAGATTATTCATTAAAGATGGAAAATTGTGTGTTTCCTTTCCATATAGGCTATAATATTTGAACTTTTTGAGCTTTCACTTATTCATGCAATAAATGCTAGTTTGTTTTCACATTTTTTCAGTGACTTATGACTTAAAAAATTTAAAAATTGTATTATTTGTTTTGACATATAAGTCAAAAGTCAATAAGTGAAATACAACTCATCTATTGCATACATATGTTAAAGCCAGAAATTTTAAAAATGTTGTTTTTTTCATATATGAAAACATATCTATATATTCACTATTAGTAAAAAATTTATGTCCCCAAATTAACCATCCTTTTCATATAGTATACTCCCACCGTCCCACATTATGTTACTCATTTACTGTTGAGAACGAAAAATAAGGAGTGAATATATATAATGTTATTAAAGTATGCGTTGGGAGTGGGTAGGAGAGAGAAAGTGGGGGTAGAAAATAGTAAGTGGATAATTGTTGTGAGTATGACAAGTGGGTCCCATGAATAAAGAAGTATTAAAAAGTTTCCTTTTTAGGAAAATGAGACTTTAAAGTGGGACGCCCAAAATAGCAAAATGGGTAAAGTTTTATGAGACGGAAGGAGAATATGTTAGTTTTAAATTTTTAGCAAGAAATGTGTGATTGTATTAATTATAAGATTCATCAAAAGCTCTGCAAGGATTAAAAAAATGATAATAGCTCGGATAACCAAAAATTTAGTTTCTATTCTTCATCTATTTTTAGCAAGAAATATGGATTTTTTTCTCAAAATATTTTGAACGGAATAAAAGTGATGGGCTATTCCCAACATACGAGGCCCGATTATTGTAAGGCCCAAGGCTCAACAATAGAGATCAGTCGACCTAGCTCATTGTCCGACCTTTTTGGTTCCGACCTAGCTTTGTTCGACATACGATCCATATCTTATACGGGTATTATCCGGCTATATCATTTAGTCAGGTCGACCTAGACTAAAGCAGGCGACCTCGACCTACAAGACGTACGTCGACCTACAGAGTCATAACGTGACTATAATTCTTTCCATAATAGGATTCCAACAAATCAGGAGTTATTTAAGTACACGATTATTTCCATGATCTGATCCGTGATTAGAGGAATTTCATACAATCCTATTACAATTATATCTCTTATCAACGCCTATAAATACCTTACAACATCAACGGTTTTGAGGTAAATAGTTGTTATTTTGAATACTTTTGTTCATTATAATTTATCAGCTCTCATACATCATACTTACTCTCACGCCCCCGAGGGTCTAAGCCGGAGACCATTCCGACTAGTAGTGGGTTCCTTGTTTCAGTTCAAAAGCTAGGAGATCAGTCCAGATTGCTGGACGTAGGCTGATTCAACACGTTTCTTGTGGAATCAGTTTGATTCCATTGCCGGGAAACGAAGCTTTTTTGACCTCGAAATCTAATCAAGCAATAATATGGTTACAGACGGATACACCGCTACACCCTCTACTAAGAGCGAACAAGAGAATGCCGGTAGGAATACGGATGCCGGCGCCGGAAATCGTAATGCCAATTTGCCTCCACCCCCACAACCACGCCATGCCAGGAGGGCGACACGCTCCAATAGCGTCGCTGATGGAACTGGATTGCCGGATAATAGGAGGCAACAAAAGAGGCCTATGCCCGAGCCAGAAGTAGAGCCACAGCCAAAACGCCTACTGGTAGGTCGAACAGTTGTAGGCGACAATCCAGGTCCCTCAACTAATCACCTCAGTAGGAAGGAAATTTTGTTGAAGCGGGCTAAGTTGCTACAAGGTTTATTGGATATTCATGACGAGTTACTTGACATTCCTGAATCTCCTAAGGGTGATAGGAGATCACATCAGCCTGCTCCTTCTGTTACCTCCCACAGACGAGCTAATGGAAGTGCTAGACAGAATGGAGGTCCCAAACCGTCTGCTGAATAGCCAAGAATTGAGATGCCCCCTCCCTCTTTCATCAACGTAGATCCCAGTGGCGACCTAAGAAACGGGCTCAACCAGCGAAGGGAGCAAGAGGCCGAGTCAGCCTCAAGGAGGCCGCGTGTGGACGAAAGAAATAGGCAAAGGTTGTCGGCTAGGTAAGTTAGGTCGCCAGCAAAGTCAGTTAGGTCGCCATAAAGGTCATCCGCAGAGAAAGATGGGGTAGAAACATGACTCCACCTAAGAGTGAAAGTCAGAGGGCCCACTCTAGAAAGGAAGCTCACCAGGAGGAGAGGCAGAGGTCCAATGACGTTTTCTATCAGAGGAACGACCAAGATGCCCGAGAGCTGCTGATTCTGAAAAGAAGTTTGGAAAGGATGGAGGCCGACAGAAAGGACGATGATGGAATGGGCGAATGAAACTACAACACCCTTCGACCCTTATCCAGAGAGTTGCTCGAGCTAAGTCCTCCCATGGGTTTCAAGCTGCCTTCCTTAGACAAGTATTCATGTGAGACCAATGGCCTAAACCACATGAAACACTTGGAGGCCACCATGTGATTGGTTTACTCCGAGGACGACATACTATGCAAAGCGTTGACCAGCACTTTTACTAGCACGGCTCTGACCTAGTTTCGCGGTTTGACCGCTGACTATATATCCTCATGGGAGTATATGAGGAAGAAGTTTCTAGATTGATTATCGATAGCTGGAGCATGTAAGAAGACGGTCACCGACTTGAACAACTTGACTCAAGGCAAAACTGAAAGCTCTATGGATTATTACACAATGTTCAATGAAATAGTCAACCAAATAGAGGAAAACCTAACAGATAGAGAGGTGATAAACTGCTTCAGAAACGGAGTGTCCTCTCCCGACCTGGACTACGAGCTTCAAGTAAGGAGGGTGACCACAAGACAAGAGTTGTATGAAAGGGCTTACGATATGGCCATAGCTGAGGAAAGAAAGGAGAGAAAGAAACACAAGGGCTTGAAACATTATGAAGGGGGAGAGTCGGCTAAAGAGGGTCAGGCCAAGCACAATGACAACAACAACAAGAGGAAGAATTGAACGAAGGTGACTGAAAGGGTCCCTGAGAATTTCACCCCTTTGACCGTAAGCCGAATCGATATTATGAATATGGTCGACCTGGGCCCTCCTGCTCCAATGAATCCCCAAAACAAATTCAAAAGAGACGGCAGTAGATACTGTGAGTTCCATAAGGATACTTGGCACACTACTGAGGAATGCATGAGTCTGAAATGGATCATCCAGAAGTGGGTCGATAGTGGAAGGCTAGACAGGTTTGTGAAAGGAGCTCGACTTGCTGGAGGCGAGCAAGCCGGAGGAGGTATACCAAAACCAAGGCAGCTAAGGTTGAATTTGGGATGATCAAGACTCTATGGTCGAAGCAGATACAGTTATGCTTGATCGAGCCATCCTGGGCGACCTAGGCCTCCAGATCAAACATAACTCGGGGGCCACCAGTGAGGAAATTACAGTTAAGTCGTAGAAAATGATTGTCAAGCAAATTCTACTTTTTAATTTCGGAGCAAATTCTCTATGTAACCAATCTACTACGTAAATAAAATGGCAGTTCTATTCATTGTGTTACTTCTATGCTTCATTCAAATTAGGTCCGACTCTTAGTCGACCTCGTTCTAACAGATTCGACTCTTAGTCAATCTCGTTCCAGTAATAGGTCCGACTCTTAGTTGACCTCATTCTAACAGATTCAACTCATAATCAATCCCGTTCCTCTATTAGGTCCGACTCTTAGTCGACCTCGTTCTAACAGATTCGACTCTTAGTTAATCTCATTCCTCTAACAGGTTCGACTCTTAGTCGACCTCGTTCTAACAGATTCAACTCTTAGTCAATCTCATTCCTCTAAAAGGTTCGACTCTTAGTCGGCCTCGTTTAACAGATTCGACTCTTAGTCAATCTCGTTCTTCTAATAGGTCTGACTCTTAGTCTACCTCGTTCTAACAAATTCGACTCTTATTCAATCTCGTTCCTCTAACAGGTCTGACTCTTAGTCGACCTCGTTCTAACAGATTCGACTCACAGTCAATCTCATTCTTTTAACAGGTTTGACTCTTAGTCAACCTCGTTCTAACAGATTCAACCTCAGACTTGTATCTATCTCGTTCTTAGCAAGCTCGACTACAAATTTGGTCAATTATGTGGATCAGCCAGCTATTCTAACCAAGACTCTGGTCGATCTCTTACCTAACCTAGTTCGACACACAAAAAAGCTTATGGATCAAAGTAAAATGGTCTAGAAAAGTCAACTAGCATTATAAAGCAAGTCACCCAAATCGGGCTAGAACTTGTGCGAACAAAAATATGTTAAATTGCCTCCCAAAATGGACCAAGACAATGATTACCAAAATAAAAAGAATGTATGAGACTTGTTCGTTACAATCACTAAATGAAAGACAATGAGATTAACTTTCTTGGTTGTTACCAGCCGGAACCTTCTCTTGCTCAGTTTGGGGCTGCATCTGTTGATCAATTTCATCAAAAACCTGTTCTTGGGTTATCTCATCCCCTTCGTCTTCATCCATCTCATCAGCTTCCTCAAGCTCTTGGAGGATTGTGTTGAAATTAACCTGCTTGATGGGAGGGGCGACCCATGGCTCTGCTCTTCATCCTTATCATGATGAGCTATAACAACAAGATCATTATCATTGTAGGGGACAAGAGAATGGCCAGCTCGAGCAGCCACATCGTATTGCTCTTCAGAGGCCCACTTGGCCAGTTACTCGATGGAGATATTAGCTGAAGGGTCAACAATAGCCCGACGGGCCATGTGCTATCCACCAACGGTGAAGAAAGTTTTTGCTCGGCTCATTATAGCGTCATAGCACTCATCACTTTCTTTAAAAGCCTCCACCGCGGCCTTTTCAGCATCTGCCACTGCTGCCTTCACTCTGGCTTGGTCCTCCTCCTCCCACACAGCTTGGGCTGCCCTGTGGTCGTCACTTTGTTTAAGGCAGAAGGCATTGCGATCTTGAAGAATTTGGGTTATAGTCTTGAGTTCAACCCCGACCTTATCCTTCTATGAGGGAGCAGCAGCACTGTCCTATTTTTCCTTCTCAAGTTCAGTCTTGGCAGCCTGAAGTTCAGCCAATTCTTTATCTTTCACAAGCTTGAGGACTTCATATGCTGAGTCCAGATCATTATATTTCTCCCTCAGCTCTGTTACTTCATGAGACTTCCGAGCATATAGGGTCGTCGCTTGTTTCTCCCTTTCTATGGTGGCCCTCCATCTGCTTTTAGCCTGCTCGACAAGAGTAAGAGACTACACAAGACAAAAGAGAAAGTATCAGCTCGATAAGCGACCATAGGTATTTAGCGACCAAAAAACTAGACTATCAAACAGAAAAACAAACAGAAAGGATCTAAGGCTTACCTCGCAGTGGGACAGGCTAGACCTATCCGAAAACTCCTCAAGGGTAATCCCCCTCTCAACAAGGCCAGCCAGCATATCAATATCTACTGCCCTCCTCACTATGACCTGCCCATATCCCAAATCAGGATACTGACGGCATAAACTGTCAGCCCCACTTAGAGAAGGGACGACGCTCAGTTTCTCCACTTGAGATTGGACAAACTCCTTGCCCGTAACATTAGAAGTTAATGGAGGAAGATTGCTCGAGGAAGCACCTTTACCCTTGTCAACCCTCGACCTCTTCTTTGTAGATAGTGGGAGTGTGTCGTCATCTTCTTCATCTTGATCTAGATTGACAAAGTTTAACGGGTCATCCCTGGCACGTTCTTGAGGGGGGCTGGCCCTTGCTTGTTCCTGGAAAGGGTTGGAGCCCGACACTCATTTAGAAGAAAGGTCGACTTCCTCCTCAGCAGGTGCCTACTGAACTTCAGTTTTAGGATCAACTGGTTCGACGGGACTTGATCCATCGACTGGGACCATTCCTACTCCGGCCTTGGGGAGAAGAGCATTCCTATCCGTTACTTCCTTCTCACGACCCCGTGAGCCTTCTTGGTCTTCTTCTTCTGAACCATATCCATCATGCAGTTCATATTGGCCTCCTTCTGGGGTGTTATCAATGCACGATAAAAAATAAAAGAGCAGTTAGTATATAGATGTGCAAAGTAGACGAATAAAAAGAAAGCGAGTAAATACTTAACCGCCATAATGGTCGAGCTTCCTATAGTTATCAGGAGTCTTCTTGCAGTAATGACACTACGACTCAAACCTACTTTTCTCATGAATAACTCAATCCGGGTATCTAAAGCTACGAACTAAGGGGACCAAGGGAGTTAACTGTCCATTTCCCCCGAGCATCATCCCTGCTTGGATAAAATAATCATTATTCGACCACATCGTCGACCAATTAATAGTACTCCTGCTAGCTACTTGAGTCAACCTTTTGTATAAGGCACCATGCCAGTCAGGGACACAGTACTCATCCTCATTCAGTACTCTTGATTCATCATTGGGTAATGGAAATTCCCAACCATTTTGACTTTAAACCAAGATCATGTGTGAATTCCAGCCAACTACATTTTCGATTAAATTGATGAATAATTTGGGAGCTTTAGCACGAGCTGGGGTACTAATCCCTAAGGTTTTCTTGTCAGTTTCAATTTTGAAAATCTCCCTAAACACCTACATACAAGGCTCATACCCGACGAACCTGCATACCATGGCAAAGCAAACTAAGACCCTAACGGTATTTCCTCCTAACTGCTTGGGAACGACATCCATGCATTCCAAGAATTCACAAATGAAGGGGTCAAGTCCACAATTCTCCCAGAGGAAGAGCTCGCTGAAGCCTGGGTCGATATATCTATGGAGCAGGAAGAAACAGGGGAATCAGTCCTAATTACAGACTTAAGTGACCTACCAAAGGGCGACCTAGATTCCCCTAGAAATCCTTGTCTATTTCTAAGGAATGAAAGTTTATTTGGCTACCTTAATGCAAAACAAGACTAAGTGATCTAGTAGCTCGTGGAAAAGGTGGAAACAAATAACCCGTTGGTCGTCTGCCTCCAAAATCACCTAGGTTCTCTCCTACAGGAAGCTCTAGTTCGACAAAGCTTAAACCCCACCTGGTCAAGATGGAAGCACACTCCTCCTTGGTCATCTCCTTCCATACCCCACCTACAAGCTTATATACCCTATGGTTAACACTACAATACCCATACCAAGCCCCTTGTTCGCAGCTGAAGGTCCTAGCCATGGCAGAATTTAAAGGAAACCATAAATTAAACCTAAAAAGAGAAGGAATAAGAGGGGTACCTTGGTTAAATTGGTGGAGAGGGGTTTCGAAGACAAACCAAAGAGCTTGAATGCATTTGGGAAATCAACAATCCGATCTTGCCTTTGTTCTTGATGCTTACTTAAGATTTTGAGGTTTGTAAAAAACCAAAAAGGAAAAGGATTTTCCTTTTATACCTGGTTCTAATCCGTACCTGAATTGGAAGGGGTTAGGGGATACAACAGTTATTCCCCACAATTAATGTCAGCACCATTTTCCAAGCAGTTGTCCAAGCGTCAAACGGGGTAATCATTACGGAATTTTGGCGCTTCAACAGATCTGGCCGTCAAAACAGTCAATGGTCGAGATTGAGCCACGTCATCCTGGTCGATCATCTAGCAGTTCAAGCATCTATCTACTACCTATGTGGACATTTTACAACAAAATTTTCATAACTTCCTGGTCGACAAAGTTAACTCAGAAAGTTGGGGGCCACTGAATGGAATAAAAGTGATGGGCTAGGTCCAACATACTAGACCCAAACAGGAGACCTCGACCTACAAGGCGTACGTCAACTTACAGATTCATAACGTGACTATAATTCTTTCCATAACAGGACTACAAATCAGGAGTTATTTACTTACACTATTATTTCTACGATCTGTTCCGTGATTAGAGGGATTTCATACAATCCTACTATAATTATATCTCTTATCAACGCCTATAAATACCTTACACTATCAACGGTTTTGAGGAAATTGCTATTTGTTATTTTGAATACTTCTGTTCATTATAATATATCAGCTCTCATACATCATACTTACTCTCACGCCCGAGGGTCTAAGCCAGAGACCATTTCGGCTAATCGTGGGTTCCTTGTTTCAGGTCAAAAGCTAGGAGATCAGTCCTGATTGCTGGACGTAGGCTGATTCAACACGTTTCTTGAGACATCATATTCCTTTTTAAAAATATAATTCCTACAATAACAACCATTCCAAACTATTTCCCAGAATGTCCATTTTTTCAAAACTCGCTAAACCATTTAGCGAGTTTGACCTTTGTCCGTTCAAACTCGCCAAATAGAATGGCGAGTTCTTTTTTTTTTCAAATTTTTCTTTTTTATTCCTGCATTTTAAGAAAATAACGCTTTAATTAAACTCGCCAAATCAATTGGCGAGTTTAAGCGAGATTTAAACTCTCCAATTGATTTAGCAGTTTAACCGAGTTTTCATCTCCCAGACAGTTTGCAGATTATAGAAGATAGAAAAAAACAAAGGAAGAAGAAAGGAAGAAGAAGAAGAAGAGAGCAAAGAATTTCAAGATCATTTTGCCAAATTCAAAATTGTTACGTTTTCATTTTCTTCCCCATATTTCCATTTTTTGATGATTAGAATGAGTTGTGTTTGTGAATTTAGGATTTAGGTTTGAGTTTGAATTTGGTCATTTTATGTTTAATTTGATTGAATTTTGAGTGTTTTTTTTTTCTAAGTTTTTCCATTCATTCCATTGAAGTGGTATTTATTTGAATAAATGTTATAGTTTTGGTTGTATTTGATTGATTTGTGAGTATTTTCTAGAGTATGATTTATTTTTTATCAAATTTTGGGGATATTTTTTATTGTGAGTATTTCTTAGAGTATTGATTTGTGAAAGTAATATTTGTATTTGTGTTGATTTGTGTACATAACACTTGTGAGAATAACACTTCCTAGAGTATTTTATTTGTCAAAATAATACTTGTGCTTTTGTTGTTTTGATTAACAGATGGATACTTTTGTTGATCCTGGGCCTTTTGATCCTTTTGTGTTAACTTTACATAACTCCCACCGAGCTCGATATATTTGGGCAAATCATGACGTTTCGAGTTTATCATTTCGCCGTGGTGCAACCGTGCCAGATGTTATAGCTCCCGTTATTTAGGAGAGATTAGCAGTGGCTGGGTTTTTAGGAGTTCAATTGATTGGCAGGGAGTAGTATGACTGGGCTTTATTTGAGGCGTTGATTGAGAGACGATGGCGTCTGGAAACCCATACATTCCACCTCCCTGTTGGTGAGATGACCATCACATTAGAGGATATCGGGATGCTGTCCGAGTTGCCGATTGTTGGGTTACCCGTTACCGATTCAGATTTACCCGTGCTTCTAGATTAGAGGGTCTTATGTGCGGAGCTTCTAGGTGTTGTCCCACCTGATGCAAGGGTTGATGGTAGTAGTCTAAATATTACGTGGTTGAAGACACATTTTTATGAGTTTGGTAGCCTTCCCGCTAATTCCCCCCCACCAGACTTGGTTGATAGGTATACGCGTGCCTATATTTTGATAGCCCTTCGGGCTAATTAGATGTCAGATCGAACTAACAGCAAGGTGAAGCTATTTTATCTCCCTTTACTTAGAGATATTGAGAGGATAGACATGTACAGTTGGGGTAGTGCTTGTTTAGCCTTTTTATTTAGGGAACTTTGCTGTGCCACTCACCCCGAGACTAGTCAGTGTGGTGGGTTTCTGAATATTCTGCAGGTATGATATAACATTTTAATTAAACTTTATGATGTTGTTGCCTTTATTGGTCACTTCCCAATAACCATGTTTCTTCCTACTCACATGAACATAAAAATTGCATGGATAATGTTTGAGTAGACATACTATTACCCAGGAATAACATGTGGTCTTTCTTACCCTGAACCTCTGATTAGTTCTAATATGGTATCTTTTTAGGTCAAATTGAGTCTCGTTCTTATCAGAAAATCATATCCCTTTAGCAATTTCGTCTTTCTCTAGATCCCAATAATAACAGTGAAAAATAAATTCATATATAAAAAAAGTTACATATATTCGGTGACTTAGGTAAAAAAAAAAACAGAATTTTTTTTTTCAAAATTCTAAGGTGGCCTGGAGCCCACGTCAATTAGGGCTAGATCCGCCCCTGGCGTTTGGTATTTTCTTGGTACCAAAACTGGTTCCACACAAACACCTACTGAAATAGTAAATCCCTTCCACGCACAATGGAATCCTCTTCCGGTGCATCCAAGACACTCACTGTGGATGTAATGTCGTCGTACTACATCCACACATAAGACAATCCCGACCAAATTTTTGTCATTAGAATTAAGGAGAGAGAGACAATGTCAATCATACAAGGTAGAGAGGAAGAATATGAAAGACTTAATTTTATTATGTTACTAGAGGTACATATTTATAGGATTTACAAAGAGTTAGAATCCTATTCTAATACAAAGATTGAGTTACCTATTCTAGAGATTTCGGTCGGTAGGTTTTGCCGATTGTGTTTTGAAATTGTTTGGCATTTGGGTTTTGCCAAGGTTGAGGGGGTGGAGTTTTGATGTTGGACGAAATAAAAAGGAAAAATATTAGGGTTTTGGCTTGTACAGAGGTTTGAGCCGAGGGTCGGTTTTTGGTGTAGCGAGGTAGTGGTTTTGATGGTGGGGTGGTGGTGTATGAGGTGGAGGGGGTTTCAACTATTGAGAGGTTTGAGGCGAGGTTTTTGTAGGAGGTGGTGAGAGGGTTTTGGCTTTAGGGTTTTTTCGAGAGTGGTGGTCCGAAGACGGAAAGGAAGATGGTGGTGCGGCAGTGTTGCGGCTTGGGTTTCGGCTTTGGAGAGGTTTGAGTCGAGGGTAGTAGTGTGGTGTAGAAGGGTGGTGGTTTTGATGGTGGGGCGATATAGTGAGGAGTTTTGGTGGTGATTGTGTATAAAGGGGTTTCGGCTAGGGGTGGTTGAGCCGAGGGTGTTAAAGGAGAAGGAGAGAATTTTGATGGTGGGTGGCGGAAGCAATGGGGTGAGGGGGTGCGGCGGCTTGAGGGGTTTTGCCGAGTTGTTTTGGAAGGTGGAGGAGGGTGGGGTTTTGATGGTGGGACGGCTTTAGGGTTTTTGCAGTTAGGAGTTTGGCGGAAAAAGTCCTATTTTGGATCTTTCAGGATCTAGATACCATATTAGAATTAAGGAGAGAGAGAGACGAAGTCAATCATACAAGGTAGAAAGGAATAATATGAAAGACTCAATTTTATTATGTTACTAGAGGTACATATTTATTGGGTTTACAAAAGTTAGAATCCTATTCTAATACAAAGATTGAATTACCTATTCTAAATACATTAGAAAAATTGAGTTACCTACTCTAAACACATTAGAATATTTAGAGTCATATTCTAATACAAACAATATATACTTGATAATATAGAATATAATATTATGACAATATTATATTCCTAATAAGCGAGATCCTCCGCGATGGAAATTATGGTGACAGGAAGAATGAGATGGCCAACGCGTTGTTCACCAACAACAAATCGGATTCCTTGATGGATCAGTTAAGAAGCTGTAGAAGGATAGTTCAAGCGCTGTAATGCCATGGTAAAAGGGTGGCTCAACAGTGCCATGGACAAAGAGATTAGAAACGACGTAAAGTATGCTGAGACGGCAGAAGAAATGTGGGGAGATCTTGAAGAAAGCTTTGGGAAGGTAAATGGATCGAGGGCTTATCCTGAAAAGGGCGTTAACATTAACCAGACAGAATAATCTCTCTATCTCGTCCTACTACACCAAATTAAAGGGACTTTGGGATGAGATACAAACCATATCTCCATTGCCAACGTGTGAATGTGGAAAGTGCACGTGCGACATTTCAAAGAAACTGCAGACACTGAGTGAGCGAGAAAAATTATATGAGTTCCTTATGGGACTCGAAGAATCTTTTGGAACCGTGAAGACCCAAATATTAAGCACCAAACCTTCGGTTAGTCTTGGAGCAGCCTACCACTTAGTGGCTGAAGACGATGCGCAGAAAGCAGTCTCAAATTAAAACATTGAGGGAGACACTACTGAAAGCACAAAATAGGATGAAGCAAATGAGTGACAAGCACATAAGTGACAGAAATTTCCAGGTAGGGGATTGGGTTTATCTCAAGCTTCAATCTTACACACAAACTTCCCTGGCTCTAAGGAGGAACATGAAGCTTTCTCCCAAATTCTATGGTCCTTTTCAGATACTACCAAGGGTTGGCATTGTAGCTTAATAGTTGGACGTTCCCAGTTCATCCAAAATTCATCCTGTTTTTCACGTTACCTTAAATTGGAGATGATGGCATGTTTTTGGTAGAACCAATTGCAACACTGGAAAGACGATTGATTAAAAAAGATCACAAGCCAGCAGCTCAAGTTCTGGTTCTGGTCAAATGCTCAACCTGAAGATACAACATGAGAGGATTGGCCAACTATTGCAGCAAACTTCCCTAAAAATAATCCTTGAGACAAGTATTAATTGAAGGGGATGGGAATGTGATGGAAGATTTCTCCCTCTAATTAAATTACCTAGCAAGTGAACTAGTTTATCAATGTAGTAGTATGCAATTGTAATGATCAAATCCACAGAGACTTGTGTATGAACAATTATATTTTAATAGTGCAAAAAGTAACTGATAATTTTTCAAGGCAATTTGGCAAATGATTTTCATATATTTCACTTACTTTCAATGATAAATGAGAAGTCTTACATATATAATACTAAGGCCTACGAGATCTCTATGGATCTTTCTAAACAAATATGCTAATCTCCTATAATAAAGGAAAGAGATAATTACAATCAATCAAATATTATAGACTCCATAAATTACGGTCAATCAAATATTATCAACTCCATCACTCCCCTTCAAGTTGGCGCATGGACATCACGAATGCCCAACTTACCTACTAGGATCCGAAAATGAACCGTCCCCAAGGCCTTAGTGAAGAGGTCAGCGATATGCATTTTGGAAGAGATCTTGCATGGAGATACATCTTTGGACTCAACACGCTCTCTAACGAAATAACAATCCATTTCCACGTGGTTGGTGCGTTCATGAAACACCGGGTTGGTGGCGATGTGTCTAGCCATTTGGTTGTCACAATAAAGAGTTGCAGACCTTGGACTAAGGTGCTTCTAATTCGGAAAGGAGCCATCGTAGCCTAAGAGCTCACTCACAGTAGTGGCCATGGCTCGGTATTCCGCCTCGGCTGAAGAACGAGAGACTACTGACTGTTTCTTGGTATGCCAGGAAATGGGACCACCTTTTAAGGACATAAAGTACCCCAGTCACCATCACAATATGATTCAAGTGTCAAGTCCCTACGAGATGGCAGAAAAATTCCCTGGCCTGCTGTTCCTTTTAGAAAGCGTATGACACGCATAGTAGTGTCCATATGACTTCGGTGTGGAGCTGAGACGAACTGACTTAACAAATTGACAGCAAGCTGTATGTCTGGCCAAGTTCCAGTCATACAAATTGGACAAAGCATTGTATGGGCTTAAGCAAGCACCAAGAGCTTGGTATGATACTCTATCTAGATATCTCCTTGGCAAAGGATTTACCAAGGGCCATATTGATAACACTTTGTTTATCAAGAAATATGGAGATGATCAGTTGCTCATCCAAGTCTATGTTGATGACATCATTTTTGGATCATCAAATGAGGACGTGTGCACTGAATTTGGAGATATTATGAAAGACCAGTTTGAAATGAGTATGATTGGTGAGCTTACTTTCTTCTTGGGTCTTCAAGTCAAGCAAATGAAGGAAGGAATCTTCATTAACCAAGCTAAATACACAAGGGATATGATCAAGAAGTTTGACATGCAAACTGCTTCCCCTGCCAAAATACCCTTGTCAACCACAACCAAACTCCATGCTGATCTAGATGGTCAAAGTGTAAATCCAACACTTTACAAAATCCACATTGGATCTCTTCTTTATGTAACAGCTTCAAGACCTGACATTATGTTTAGTGTCTGTCTTTGTGCTAGATTTCAAGCTAATCCCAAGGAATCTCATCTCTCTGCTGTCAAGAGAATTCTAAGATATCTCAAAGGAACCACTGATTTTGGCTTGTGCTATCCCACTGAATCCCCATTCTCTCTAATTGGATTCACCGACTCGACTATGCCGGGATGTAATCTAGATAGAAAATCCACAAGTGGTGGATGCCAGCTTATTGGCTCAAGAATCATTTGATGGTCAAGCAAAAAGCAAACCTCGCAGCCACTTCAACAAATTCGAGGCCGAGTATATTGCCGCAGGCTTGTGTTGCTCTCAAATTCTCTATCTTAAAAGTCAACGTCAAGACTTTGGAATTGAATTATCCAACATTCCCATCTTCTGACAACTCAAGCACTATTGCCATGACAGAAAACCTTGTCCAACACTCAAAAACAAAGCATATTGAGGTAAGACATCACTTCATCGTAGACCATGTTGAAAAAGGAAATATCAACCTTGCAAAAGTTTGTACTAAGGATAATGTCTACGATGTTCTTACTAAGGCAATGGATGAAAAGAGATTTGAGATGTTAAGAGCCATGCTTGGAATGATAAATATGCCAAAATAAAGAGTTGTACTTCATAAATAAAGGAGGCTTACATAATTCGGTGGCAATCTTTGTCACAATGGAGCCAGACAGCTATTCCCTCAAAAATATCTCTGATAGCTATCCACTGATAGCTATCCATACAAAAGTCATGAAAAACAAAAACATGAACAAAAACAGAAAACAAACCATGAAATTCCTCTCTCTTTCATCTCCTTTCTCTCACCAAAAACTTCCTTAAAGCAAAACAATCTCCAGATCCAACTCTCCTCTTCAAATCCTCACCTTAGCTGTCAGACATTCTTTGGGAATGTCACCGTTTCTCCGCATCCTCCTCCAAAGACTCATTCCTTCACACCTTGCCTCCTGTGTAGATTGCAAGGTCTGGTGATACCTTTGCAACCATATTGGGTGCCTCTCCAGGAAGGGATCAATTGAAGTGACAGAATATTGAAGTGAAGGACTTGCTCTCCTTGGCCACCATTCTTCAACTGCATCATATGGTTGAAGCAATCCTTCCATTGGTGTCACAAAGCTAAATTTTCCAGAATAAGACCCATTTCCAGCAACTACAAGTGGTTGGCTAGCTCTTGACTCTTCTCTCTACCTAGAACTCTGGCAGGCTAAAACAACCAATAACCTGGTTGAATAGGTATGAGATTGTTGAAGAAGGAGAGACATGCACTCCAAAGAAAGTTATCTCCTCTCCCCTCCAACAATCCAACCCCTAGAGAGAGTGAATCCCTACTCACAGGAGTATACAGCTTCTCAGGCTTAACCTTTTTCTTGACAGCTAAGCTCCTTTCCATAGCTGTCTGAGCCCTATCTTGCTTAACCAATTCCCCCAATGTATAAACCCTCTCCACCTTACTTTTTCCCTTACTGGACTCACCCTGATCAACCTTGATAGTCTTTCCAAAGAGCCTTATTCCCTCTCCCTCTCTACTGTCAATTTTCTCTCTGACAGCTATCTCCTTGACACCATAGTCCTGATCTTCTCTCACTCTCTTGTTCTTACCTTTGTCTCTCACTCCCTCTGAACTTTCAACTACATTGAAGACTCTCTCTCTATCTCCATTTCATCCCCCCTCAAATCATCCTCACAATTCTTCCCAAAAACCAACCTTTTTGCTGTTTGAGCCATATTTTTTGGATTAAATTTTGAGGAAAATCTACCCATTTGTGTTTGTAAAACAATCTGAATAAATTTCCTCTGAAATTATCATTGTTTTATAGGCAAGTTTCACCTAGCTATCTCAGACAGCCATCATCATTCAAACTAGACTTAACTGTCAAAGTTTTCTTTCAACAGCTAGGATAAAGCAACTTTTATGTGATTTGATCGTGTTAATTGCTCACAATTGTCACTTCCTTAGCCATCTCTTCACCTGCAAAATTCTTGAAAAAGAGAATGTTCTTCTTGTGCTCTGTGGAAGTTAATGCCTCAATGTGGGGAAGAGCAAAAATCACTGTTCATGTGAACAGTTACTAAACTTTGAAACCCCCAATGCCCATTAAAACCCACTCTCCACTTATTATTTGCCTTTCTCTCCTTTCGTAATCACCAAAAACCCCTGTTTCATTAACCCTCTATTTAGAATTAATCTTTTTTCCTCACTAATCCTTCATCGTATTCCTTTAACCCTAATTCCTTAATCATCAATGGCAGCATCAAAAGCAAACTACCCAGATGCTCACAGTTACTTCATAAAACCTAGCTTCTATGAGTCTGAAGTTGGGATACTCATCCAAGAACTTCTTGAGGTCAATGAATTGCTTAAATTCATGGGAGCAAGACCTCCAATTTATGAAGAACTGTGCAGAGAGATTTATCTTATGGGACAGAGGAACAAGGAAAACAATTCAATTACTGCCACCATAGACAATGTGAAGATAACCATTACTCAAGAAATGGTCAGTGAAGTCTATGAGATCCCAAACAAAGCTGATGCTGTGAAGAACATATGGGATAGAGGGTCAGACAGATTGAAAACTGTGTATGATAAATTCTTTGGGGTTAAAGTTCATGACTTTAAGAGTGTACAGGACAAGGCAATGGTGAAAGACAAAGCTGACATTTTCAAATCAACTCTCATGGATGTGGTGAATAAAGCCATTGATGGCAAGCAATCTTCATTTGATCAAATGGGATCAAATGAATGGAAGCAAATGTTGAGCCTATTCACCAAAGACACAAACTGGTGCATTGTTCTTCTTCACAACTTCCAGCTTGCAGTCTCAACCTCCACTCTAAAATTTAAGAAGCAAGGTAGAAAGATGAACAACTTCAGATTCATGAGTGGAATTCTTGATGTTCTAATCCCAAAACTCAATCCTCCTCTACACAAGAAATGGTTGAAGACTGTGAAGCTGTCAGAGACCAAGTGTTTCAATGACAGAACCTTTGCATTGAAACAAAAGAAGGGAGCTGTGCTGAAAGCTGGAGATGATGTAAGTACCAGTAGTTTTATTGAGACTCAAGAAAAACTGCAAGCAGAAACTAGAAAGAAGATTGAACACTGGAAGGACTTGATAGCATTGGCTACAAGTAGAAGAATAAAGAGGGGTGTGCAATCCAATGTGAAGAAGACTGGATTGTTGAAAAAGACTGTGGTACCTCATAAGGGCAAAGGCAAGGATGTTCAGGTAGCTGACAGTGAAACTACCTTGTCTGACAGCCATGATAAGGCTAATGAAGAAAGAGGTGCCATTGACAGTCATGAGGTTGACACCATGGGTCAAGCTAATGTTGGTGATGATACCATAGACCCTCAAGAGCTTCAGGCAGCCATTAACTTATCCAAAACTGTGCACAAAGGCAAGCAACCTCTGACAGCTATCCCCACCGTGCATAAATACTACCAGATCCAAGGTACAATCCTCTTTATCCATTCCTTCCAAATCCTTGCCAAAGAAAAGAAAACTTCAAAAGAAAGCTCCCAAAGCCAAGAAAACCAAAATAAATACCCCTTCCCTTTCTCCAAAATCCACTACTGTCAGTCCAAGAATGGACAAGTCATCAACACCTAGCTCAGGTCACCAGTCAGCCATTGAAGCCATCCTTAACCTTAAAGAACAATCTGAAAAGCAACCTTTAAGGGGGAACACTGATGAAAACATCCCCTCTACCCAACCTGAACAGTTAGCCAAAATCTTAAGAGCCATTGATGCTATTGAGTTGGATGGGAACCCTGATACTGAGAAGGCTGCTCTCATTTACCTTGATGAGATTCTTAGTAAAGAGGAGACTGTGATAGCCATAGATGAACTCAGGTATAGGCTTATCAAGAAAAGAAGTGGACCAGGAGAGTCATCTAGTAATCCAAAGGTGATAGCTATGGATGAAGATATCCCAATCATCCCTTCCATTCCTGAGACTGAGCTTGTGAATGAACCTACCCCAACTGTTGAAATTGATAGGGGGAATCCTGATAAGACATCTGAGGTCATTCAAAGTCTTAAGAAAGTTGGTGTTGAAATTGATCCCAATCTTGTCTCAAAGGGAGTAACAATCCTTAATGCTTGCAAGGGACTTGTGTTTGATGGAACACCAGAAAATGAGGCAGTCCTTATATCCATTCTTGAGCAAAAGTTGACCAAGGGAGAAGTTAGGGCAGCTTTGAACCTTCTAAAATCCCAATTTTGCTCTGATCTCCTCAAGCAAAGTCTTGATCATTCATCTGTCTCAATCCCATCTTTTTCAACCCATATCTCTGCTCCTTCCAAACCAATCTTCCCAATCCCTGAAAATGAATCAGTTGAAGCCTCCCCTCAGAGTCCAATTCTAGCTGGACAAGGTTAAGATGTGTCTGACAGTGATCCCTTGCCCAACAGTCCCCTGACACCTCGAAGCCACTCCATTCCTCCAACTCCCAGTCAAGCCTTCCTTCCCAAAAAGGAACCTTGGATGCTTAACTGTGGCATTGACTTTTCAATCTCTTCCATCAAAGCAGCAAAAACCAGGTTAGCCAATGTGACCCATTTCCCAGAAATTGCAAACCCCTTTACCTATCCAAAATCATGGGAACTGTCAAGAAATGGTTTGATTATGGTGGCAAGAAATCTGGCTGGATTTATTTTCCTTGCCTATGAAGAATGGAAAGTGTCAAGGACTTCATCAACCTCCCATTTTGTTCATCAAATCCCATCATTCCCAAAATTCATCACTCCAATTACACTCATTGATTGGGAAATTCTCTTTAGCCAACTTCTCTCTCCATCACTCAATTCTTGTCTCTTCATGCCAAAAGGCTTAGTTTTCACTCTGTGCATTGAACTTGCCAAATCATTCTTTCTGTCTCTGTTTGAATGTATGTGCCATTATGCTTTTGATAAGCAAAATTGTCAATATCTTTCCCCCAACCCTTAATCCAGGCATTGAGCCCTACCTTTCACCCTTCATCACTGTTGATCCCATTCTCTTCAACTCTCCCAATGAAAACTCTCATTTCATGAAACTGATCTCTATTCCTGAGATCAAAGAGTTCAGAGCATCCATTGCTATCAGCCAAAGCAGAGCTCATACTGTTATTGATCTTTCATCAGACTCTGACAGTGATGATGATGATGATGATGATGATAATCTTTCAAGCCCACATCAAGTCTCTCCCATTATCATTCCTTCTTCTACCATTCCCAACCCTCCTCAACAATCCTTTCAAATGTCCCCCATTCCTCAAGCCCCAGTTTATATGTCTCCTGTTCCTCATCCAGATCCATCCCTTGTGCCCAAGATAAGCAAGAAAGCAAGGAACAAGAAGAAGCATTTGTGGGGTACAATGAGAATAAGAAATGATCAGATGCCTCTCACTAGAGCACAACTGAAAGCAAAGGAAGATAAGTTCTTCAAGTATGATGAGAGGATGACTTGGGAATGGAACAATGAGTTCTATTACAGAGGAGTTGAACCTGAAATGAGAAGAGAACTGGAGGAAGAAAGAAATGAGCTCCTTTCAGCAAGACAAGAAAGAGAAGAATTTTATGATCAACTTGCTGATGATTGAATTGTATTTTGTTGAAATTCTTTTGTGGTTGAAACAATCTTTTGTTTGGTTTTGTGTTTGAATGGATGTAATTTGTGAACTTTTCTCATTTTGAGATCAAATCCAAGTATTTCAAACTCATTCTGATTACTTGTGCATGATATGAATCCCTGAATTACTTCTTTCATTTATATTTCTATTATCATTAAATTATGAAGACATGTTCTAAATAGATCTTCCTTTACCAAAAAGGGGGAAATTGTTAGGACCTAACTCTGATCAATGTCCTAGTTAGTTGGTTTTGATAAAGGAATATATATATAGAACAGGGTTTATATCAAAAGAGGAAATCCGTTATATTCATCTTTCAGGTTTATCCGACGGCTATGAGTATGACAGTTATGATTCTATCTTATACATTGGTTACATTCAATCAATAAACATGAATCATATTCCCTATCTTAACTATCAAGATCATCAAGTGCATCTCAGTCCTTTTTAGAGAACATCTCTGATAGCTAAGCCTTGTATGATCTGACAACTATAACTTCATTCCTCTGATAGCCATCACTTTTTCTCAATCTCTGCTACCACAATCTCAACCAAAGTGGAACCTGGATCTTCACAGCTGTCAAGTTCACCATTGAAGACCAATGAAGACCACTGAAGACCTTCTGGAAGCTCTCAATTCAAGCCACAGCTCAAGCCAGCTCATGAAGACCTGCAAGTGGACAAGTGGGGCAAAGACCAGTCAAGGCTCATTAATGTAGCTGCAACAGTCATATTCCAACGGCTACATTGAAGGGTATAAATAGAGGAGTTCATCCTCTACACAAACCACTCTTGAAAAATACTCTTTTTCACAGTCCAAAACCTTTCCCTTACACCCACACACACCTCCTATAATCCACACACACACTCATCAATCCCTACCCTTTAAACCCTGTTCCAAACCAAAACCCTCACCCCAAAACCTCTACTTCAACAACAAACAATCCTAGTGTGTTAATTCACAAATTCCAAAATCCTAAGACTGTACTTTAGGTGTAGAATTAGTTTGTAAACACTCGAGACTGTACTTTGAGTGTATTATTTGTTTTGTAAAATCTTGAGACTGTACTTCAAGTTGTAAAAACACTTAAGACTGTACTTTAAGTGTATCCCTAGTTGACTGTACTAATTAGGAAGAGGAAGTTCAAGGAACTTGCCTAAATCAATCATTTGTAATTTTTGTTGATTAAAGATTATAATAAAATTGATCTCACTTGTCAAGATTGACAGTGGGGGTGGATGTAGGAGGAGTGAACTCTGAACCACTTTAAATTCTCTGTGTTATTACATTTTTGCAATCACATTCACACACTTGCATTATTTCTTTGTGTTATTTGTCCTATCATTATTTCAAGCCTCTCTTATTCCGCTGCACAATTCAACTATCATCTGACAGCTAAGCCAAACCATAGCTGTCTGATCATCTGCATATCAACAAAGGGCCTTTCAATGTCTATGCTTGCATTCAACAACACCATTTTGTAGTGGAGTGTCGGTGCAAGATGTCTCAAGTACCATCCCATGCTCAATATAATAATTCACTATTTCTTGAGATTGAAATTCATGTCCATTATCACTACGGATTCGTTTTATACTTTTCCTAAATATAGTGTTAATCATATTGCAAAACATGGTAAGGTAACAATAAACTTCATATTTATATTTCATAAGAAAAACCCATACACCCCTACTAAAATCATCAACCACAGATAAAAAGTAACATGCTCCAGAAAATGAAGGTGTTTTATACCCTCCCCAAATGTCACAATGAATGAGATCAAAACAACAACTAGAATGGATATCACAACTAGGAAAGGGGAGCCGTGACAACTTGGCTCGAAAACATAAATCACAATGTTCTTCATCCTTTATTTTACTACCACAAATACTATTAAAATAATGAGATTTCAACATAGTCGAGTGCCCTAATCTACTGTGCAAAACACTGGAATCTGCAGTAGCCGTCAAAGCCATGCCTTCTTGAGCAACTGGTTCCATTTAGTATAGACCATTAGCGTGCTTACCCATCCCAATCAGAGTCCTCGAATCTAAGTCCTGCAGGACACTAAAATTCGGGAACACTACTACATTTCTGACCTAATGTAACGTATCTAATGCAACGCCAGAGCTAATGTAACGCATCTAATGCAACGCCAGAGCTAATGTAACGCACCTAATGCAACGCCAGAGCTAATGTAACGGCTAATGCAACGATAGAGCTAATGTAACACATCTAATGCAACGACAGAGCTAATGTAACGCATCTAATGCAACGCCAGAGCTAATGTAACGAGTCTAATGCAACGACAGAGCTAATGTAACGGCACATTTTGATTAATGCAACAGCTTTGAACTCAGCGTTACATTAGATTTTTTGGCGTTACATTAGATTTTTCTAATGTAATGGCTAAATTACTAATGCAACGCCGAAACCCTAAACCCTAAACCCTAAACCCTAAACCTATATCCTATTTCCTATACCCTTTACCTTATACCCTATACCCTATACCCTATACACTATACCATATACCCTATACCGTATACCATATATACTATATCCTATACCCTATACCCTATACCTTATACCCTATAACCTGTATCCTATATCTTATACCATATATCCTATACCCTATACCCTATGCCCTATACACTATACACTATACCCTATAACATATACCCTATACCCTATACCATATACCCTATATACTATACCCTATACCCTATAGGGTATAGGGTATAGGATATACCCTATACCCTATATCATATACCCTGTACCCTATAGGGTATACCCTATACCCTATAGGGTATACCCTATATCCTATAGGGTATACCCTATACCATATGCCATATACCTTATACCTTATACCCTATATCCTATAGGGTATACCCTATAGGGTACACCCTATAGGGTATAGGGCATAGGGTATAGGGTATACCCTTTAGGGTATAGGGTATACCCTATAGGGTACAGGGTATAGGGTATACCCTATAGGGTATAGGGTATAGGGTATATCCTATAAGGTATAGGATATAGGGTATAGGGTATACCCTATACCCTGTACTCTATAGGGTGTACCCTATACCCTATACCCTATAAGGTATACCCTATACCCTATACCATGTACCCTATAGTGTATACCCTATACCCTATGCTTTATACCCTATACCCTATAGGGTATATCCTATACCCTATGCCTTATACCCTATACCCTATAAGGTATACCCTATACCCTATAGGGTATACCCTATACCCTATACCCTATACCCTGTACCCTATAGGATATATCCTATACCCTATACCCTGTACCCTATAGAGTATACCCTATACCCTATAGGGTATACCCTATACCCTATGCCCTGTACCCTATAGGGTATACCCTATACCCTATGGGATATACCCTATATCTTATACCCTGTACCCTATATGGTATACCCTATATGGTATACCCTATACCCTATGCCCTATACCTTATACCCTATACCCTATAGGGTATACCCTATACCCTGTATCCTATAAGGTATAGGGTATAGAGTATAGGGTATAGGGTATTAGGGATGGCCAAATCGAACCGGAATCGGACCGGAATCGGAAAATCGAACCGAAACCTGACCGGAAAAGCCCGGAACCGGAGCGAATCGGGGAGAAAACTGGAACTGACGGAGACCGAACTGTTAGTGCGGGCATCTGCTTAAAGGGTTACAAAAATGCCAAACCGACCGAAACCTAACCGTGAACCTGACAAAATTTCCACGTTTCCAAAGAATCTGGACCGAAAAGCCCTAACCTGAACGAATCGGGGAGAAAATCGAAACCGAACGGACCGGAACCGGGGTTAGTGCGGGCCGGTTAAGGGTTACAAAAATGCCAAACCGGACCGAAACCGGAACCGTGAACCGGACAAAATTTCCACGTTTTCCAAAGAATCGGACCGGAAAAGCCCGGAACCGGAACGAATCGGGGAGAAAATCGAAACCGAACGGACCGGAACCGGGGTTAGTGCGGGCCGGTTAAGGGTTACCATTTGGCCGAACCGGAACCGGCGGTTCAAGGCCCGGAACCGGACCGGATTTGGTCATCCCTATAGGGTATAGGATATAGGATATAGAATATAGGGTATAGTATATAGGGTATAGAGTATATGGTATAGGGTATTATAGTATATAGGGTATAGAGTATAGGGTATAGAGTATATGGTTTAGGGTATATGAGGTTTAGGGTATGAGGGTATATTAATGAGTATTATTAATATTTTAAAAGTATAATTATTTTTTTAAAATTTATTTTTGAATTGAGATAAATATTTTAGACATTTTTTGGTAAGGAAGTTTTTTTTAAAATAATTATATAAAATAAGTTAGAAATTAATTAAATATTTCTATCAATTATTACTTAGGTATATTAATATTTCTTAAAAGTTTAAATTATTAAATTAATGAGTATTATTATTAATTGATAACATTATTATTATTAATTATATAATAATAATTATTAATATATTCAATTATTTAATTGAAAAAGTCTAAAATATTTTTTCCTAGTCAATAAAAATTACTAATTATTATTAGTACTATTATTAATATTAATTAATTATTCAATTATATAATTAATAATTCATTAATATATATTATTGATAATTAATATTATTATTATTGATATTAGGCATAATATTATTTTATAGTTTAAATTATTATTATTATTAATTATTTTTAATATCAATTATTGTTATTATTAATTATATAATAATAATTATTAATATATTCAATTATTTAATTGAATAATTAACAATAAAAGTATATAATATAAAAACATTTACTTTTCTTATATTATGTATTATTACTAGTTATTTTAATATTATTATTAAGTATTATTATTAATTATATAATAATAATTATTAATATATTCAATTATGTGATTGTATAATTAAAAATAGCAACATTATTTGTATTATTATTAATTATTGTTACTAATTATATGCTAATATTATTATTCTTGATATTAGGCATACTACTTTAACTAAAATTTGGGGTAAATCAAATAAAAGCATGTAAATATTTTAGATAACTTTTTTTAAATTTCAGTAATAAAAAAAATTCTAAAATATTTTTTTCTAGTCAATAAAAATTATTAGTTTTTATTAGTAATATTATTAATATTATACTGTTTATATAATTAATATTAATATTAATTAATTAATTAATTATATAATTAATAATTCATTAATAAAAATTATTGATAATAAATATTATTATTCTTGATATTAGGCATAAATATTTTAATTAGCCTATAGTATAGTGTGAAACAAATATAAATATGTGTTGTGCCATTGTTTGATTGGATCCCAAATTTCACGCGGATCATGAGCAAAGCAACATCTAACCGTTCAATACATTCGATCCAACGGTCCATAATAATTCAAACAAAACCACTTCCTTTTCCTTATTCATCACATTTATTAACCCATTTTCTCTCTACATTACTCTCCCTTAAAGAAACACAAAAGTCTCGTCTGGAAAACTCATCGGACTCCGTCCACCTCCTCCCTCCTCTCCCTCCAACTATCCATCCCTATCACCGTCAAACTCATCGGATCCTTTCCGTCCTCCGCCCCTAACATACTCCAATCCTTCATCGCCGCCGCCATCTCCTCCGACCACTTCCACGTGATTACTCCCTTCGAACAACACCTCCACGATCTCTCTATCTCTCACTCTCTCCACCTGGATGTTTCTCTCTCATCGCCATCACTGTCTACCATTCTCTTTGAAGCCCTAAAATCGCGAATCTCTGACGGCTGTGGATCGCCGGCCACCACTGCCACTCTTGGAACCGTCTCCCTCTCACCGCTTTTCCTTCGCCGCCACTCCTTCATCATCTCCGGCGACGGTAACTGTAGATCTGGGTAGATATTGTCTGTGTGCGTGTAGATCTGGGTTTTCTTCTTCTCTCTCTCGTCTCCGGCATTGGCAACCGTCTCCCTCTCACCGCTTTCTACTCGTCTCTCCTGTCTCTCTGTCTCTCTCTCTCTCTCTCTCTATTCTAGCGATGGGTTCATCTCATTTTTTGAAGGATGGTGACGGTGGTTTGGTGGATGGATGGTGGTGGTGATGGATGGTTGTGGTGAATGGTGGTGGTGAATGGTGTTGTGTAAATGTTGACAAATGAAAAACTAGTTTGAGAATAAAAATGTTTAGAGATTGGTTTAAGAATAAAAAAGGTTAAGGGACTGATTTGAGAATAAAAAAAGTTAAAGGGATTGATTTGAATATAAAAAAAGTTAAGTGACTGATTTGAGAATAAAAAATGTTAAGGGATTGATTTGAGAATATATATATATATATATATATATATATATATATATATATTGAAAAAAGAAAATTAAAAAAATTAATAAAATTGCGAAATTATGTAATAAATTTTAGGTACTCATCTACTTTTTGGCGTTACAGTAGGTATTCAACTACTTTTTAAATTGGCGTTGCATTAAGTACTCATCTACTTTTTGGCGTTACATTAGGTATTCAACTACTTTTTAAATTGGCGTTACATTAGGTACTCATCTATTTTTTGGCGTTGCATTAGGTGTTCATATAGTTTTAAAATTGGTGTTGCATTTGGTATTTACCTGATGCAACGCCAACGCTCTGGTGTTACAAAGCTTACTATGTCGTTGCATTAGACCTAATGCAACGCAAGAGAATGCAACGGCCATTTGGCGTTACATTAGGCCTAATGTAACGGTTTTTGGGCCCTAATGCAACGAAAATTGGCGTTACGTTAGGTCAGAAATGTAGTAGTGGAAGAATATTAGGACACAATTGAAATCCTTAGTCAATCTACTTACTGAATGTAGATTGCATTTAAAATCGGGAATATTCAAAACATGGCTAATTTTCAGTCCATTTGATAGACTTGTTTCACTAATTCTTCGAACATGAATGGAATCCTTATTAGGAATTTGGACAGGTAATTCGTTACCGGACTGCTTCTGATTCTCGAGCATTCTTCCATTGCACGTGATGTGCTCACTAGCCCCTGAGTCAATAATACAGGGCATCAAAGAAACCTTACCCGCCATAATTGTAGCTGGTGTGTTACTCCCTTGATCACTACCCGTCACTGTCTGGCCCATGTTCAAATATTGGACAAGCTTGGCTTAATTCTGTGCCGATAATCATGGTATATGGTTGTCACCAGTCTCAGCAAGATGCGTATATTTCCCTGCACCCTTCGCCTTGTTATGGCTATCTCCCCCTCTTATCCCACTGCCATTGTTTTTCATCATGCCGTTCGGATATCCTATGAGTTCGTAGCATTTCTCAGCTGTGTGATAGAGCTTACCACAGTGACTACACTTGGGTTTTTCTTGCTGGACGTTTTTGTTCTCTTCCTTGTGTTGTCGTGGTCCGCTACTTGCTTGAAATGCTAATGCCTCTATATTCATCCTTCCTGTCGACATGATTTCCTTTTGTCGCTCATCTTCAGAAACGAGATGATATGCTGTACCAAGGGAAACAATTGGCTTTATGCCCTAAATATGTGTCTTTATGGTTCCAAAGCTTGAGAAACTCATACAACCGCTCCTTCTCCATCATCTTCGTCAACTGCTTCGGAACGTTACAAGAGCATCCCCCGCACTTTCATCATGAAGTGGGTGAAATTGACTCTATTTCGTCCCATAAAGCCTTCAGCTTTGTGTAGTATGATGAAACCGAATGTTTGTCCTGTCGGGTGAGAGTAATTTCGCATTTCAATTCATACGCCCTCGGTGCGTTCTCATTCCCAAAACGTTCACGCAAGTCTTCCCAGATCTCTTAGGCTGTCTTGGCATGCTTAACGCTGTTTCATATGTCTTTCTCCATGGCACTATGTAACCATCCCTTTACCATGGCGTTGCAACGTTGCAATAGTAACAGTTCCACTACACCTTCCTTAGGAGTTGGCATCGATCCATCGGCAAACCAAAGCTTGTTTTTTTCGAACAAGGCATTGGCCATTTCATCTGCCCAGTCCAAGTAATTTCTGTCGCGAAGAAGATCGTTAACAAATACAATATTGGGGTTGTCCGTAGCTGTGATGTAGTAGGGTAACATCACGTCCACCATGATTCCATTGGTTGTGTTACCCACTACCTTCTCGCTGCTAACCTCATCCGCCATTGAAGAAGGAAAAAGAAAAAAGAAAATGCGAAAGCTTGTTTTAGGGTAAAACCAGCTCTGATACCATGATGATTTTCAAGGCAATTTGGCAAATGATTTTCATATATTTCACTTACTGTCAATGGTACATGAGAAGTCTTACATATATACTACTAAGGCCTACGAGATCTCTATGGATCTTTCTAAACAAATATGCTAATCTCCTATAATAACGGAAAGAGATAACTACAATCAATCAAATATTATCAACTCCATCAATTACGGTCATTCAAATATTATCAACTCCATCAATAACCAAGAAGGGATTTTGATTTGATTGTTTATTAACCTAAGAAGGTAAGAATTAAAGCAAGCAAAATAATACAAGAGAGACAAATGATTCATGGATTGGGGATTATAACAATTATCACTTTATATTATTATTTCCATGGGGATAAAGTAGATCAATCTTATTCAAGGGTTTGTTCACAAAAGTGTAGGATTAAGATGTAGATATCTTCCCTAAGTCATTACCAATATTAAAATCCTAATATCTCTATCTTTTTTATAACTTTCGCTAAATTAATATAAACATTCAAGAATTTCTCATTGAATCATAAGAATACAAAAACCTAGATTCATATGAATTTCGTTAGGTCATCAATTGAATCCACTCTTCTCAACCATGTTCAAATTACAACCATCCACGCTAGTGCAATGGTTCATATCTAAATATATTCAAAAGGTCAAAAATATATTCCGCTAATTCAATACAATTGATATTAAGAACAATCTTTAAAATATGTTAAGAAGAACAAGAATGAGAAAGAGATAGGAAGAATTAAAACCTTAACATAAAGATCCAACTGTTAATCACCCAATCCACGAACCAAGAATTTAGCCGCGAAGGGCATTAAGAAGAAAAGAAAATAAATAGATAATTAAAAACTGAATTGAAATCCTTGTCTTCAACAATTGTAAACCTAGAATTATGATATGGAAGATGATACAAAACCTAGACTAGTGTTGTTTATATAGTAGGGGAGAAGGTTTCCTTAAGCTGCCACAACAGTCCTTTCCAAATCCTCGCCCAATCCGGAGAAGGAGCCATGGATCCGTCTCGCCCTCATTATTCTACATGTTCCCACTCAAGCTTTGAAAATTCAATGGGGTCGCTCCTATTCATATCGCGTTCGCTCACCACCTTCTGCCTAAAGGGTGCGGCCGCTCCCATTAGAGGGGTGCGGTCGCCCATAGCCTTTGTTCAACTTTTGTCCTTCCTTTTTCCTCACTTTTGCAGTCCAGCCCCTGTACTTTACAAAAACACTAAGAATACATAAAACTCCCACGGATCGAGCACAAAATAGGTTCAAAAGTATGTTTTTTTGATGGGTGAAAGCACATCCATATGTTACGACTTAGGGTTCATAAGTAATTTGGGGGCGACCGTTTGGGGTTGTTTTGATGGGTAATTCGAATAATCGCGAGCAACGTCGTTTTCCATTTAGTCTAACGATGTCGTTTGGAGTTAGTATGAGATTTTAGAGGCGTACGTTACTATTACGCATTTTGTTTTAATTCTTTGTTACGCTGTTGTTTTGTAAATGACACGCATAGGACCCTATGCGTGTTTGTTATTTTGTTTGTTAGTGCCCATGTGCGTGATCATGACCTATAAACGTGAACGTCATGGATGAGAAGGAATAAGAAAATTGTTGCAATCTCTCTCTCTCTCTCTCTCTCTCTCTCTCTCTCTCTCTCTCTCTCTCTCTCTCTCTCTCTCTCTCTCTCTAAAATTCTCCCTCCCCAATTCATCTAATTCCTCCCTCAGTTCTTTCTTCCTTACCAACTCTGAATTCTCTCTTCTCTTCTTATCCTCACCCTTCACTATTAACTAACATCTCAAATAGTTTTATTAATCCAAGAAAAAATTAAAAAAGTAAATGCTATTATATACATTCATTTCTTTAAAAATTCTTAAATTTTTTTATATAACTTTTGTATAAAAATTCACTACTACTAACATCTCAAATAGTTTTATTTATCCAATAAAAAATTAAAAAAAATTAAAAAAGTAAATGCTATTGTCTGTCTCTCTTTTTCGATTATATACAGTCATTTCTTTAAAAATTCGTAACTTTTTTATATAACTTTTTGTAAAAAATTTCACGACTAACAAACACTTCAAATAGTTTTATTTATCCAAAAAAAAATTAAAAAAATTAAAAAAGTAAATGCTATTGTCAGTCCCTCTTTTTTCTATTATATACATTCATTTCTTTAAAAATTCTTAACCTTTTTATATAACTTTTTGTAAAAAATTTCACTACTAACTAACATCTCAAATAGTTTTATTTATCCAAAAAAAATTTAAAATTTAAAAAATTAAAAAAGTAAATGCTATTGTCCGTCCCTCTTTTTTCTATTATATACAATTATTTCTTTAAAAATTCTTAACTTTTTTATATAAGTTTTTGTAAAAAATTTCACTACTAACTAACATCTCAAATAGTTTTATTTATTCAAAACTAAGCGGCATTCTTTCCTCCAACTTTTCCCTCGAAACATGAAGCGACAAAATGTTTTTCATTGTAATATGAGTTGCAAAGTTAATTGTGCACGTCAATTTTCACTTTTTATTCTGAAACTGATTTCAATTCGGTTGCAAAATGCAACTGAAATAGAAATTGAAAATTGAAACAGAAGTTCATCTGTTTCAAAAACCATTGCAAAACTAAGCGGCAATCTTTCCTCCAACTTTTCCCCCAAAACATGAAGCCACAAAATGGTTTTCCATTGTAATATGAGTTGCAAAATTAATTGTGCACGTCAATTTTCAATGAGCACTTTTTACTCTGAAACTGATTTCAATTCAGTTGCAAAATGCAACTGAAATTGAAACAGAAAATTGAAACAGAAGTTCATCTGTTTAAAAAATCGTTGCAATCCCGAAACATGAAGCGACAAAATGATTTTCCATTGCAATATGAGTTGCAAAATTAATTGTGCACGTCAATTTTCAATGAGCACTTTTTACTCTGAATCTGATTTCAATTCAGTTGCAAAATGCAACTGAAATTGGAACAGAATATTGAAACAGAAGTTCATCTGTTTCAAAAACCGTTGCAATCCCGAAACATGAAGCGACAAAATGGTCTTCCATTGCAATATGAGTTGCAAAATTAATCGTGCACGTCAATTTTCAATGAACATTATTTACTCTGAAACTGATTTCAATTCAGTTGCAAAATGCAACTGAAATTGAAATAGAAAATTGAAACAGAAGTTCATCTGTTTCAAAAACCGTTTCAAAAACTATCTCCGGATGTTGGCGATATTTTTGCTACCTTAATTTTAATGGATGAATTAGTACATGCTTGCATCAATAGATATATGTAGGGTTTTATAGTCTTAGCAACTGTTGTTGGCATACAAAATTTAGGGTTGGGAGTGAAAGACTACAAATACTATATTGATAATTGCATTGGAGTAAAGAAAGTGAGCATAGTTTTTGCACCTACACCTTAATCATGCTAAAAGAGCACATGGAAAAAGAAAATCTCATAACATAGAATTAAAATCAGCCTTATCGTCTCTTAAAAGTACTATATTATTTTGGAACTAATCGACCCTGTCTTCTGGAAAAGTACCAATTATTAATATTTGTTATTAATCAATTATTAATATAAGAATAATCATATACAAACCGACATATTTATTGTTCTCATTGAATATTTATTTGCAATGAATGACAACTTTTTCCAAATTATCCCACACAAGTGTTCCATGTGATATAAACTATGTGCGATGCCCATCTGAAATGCCTGCAACATTCTTTAAAATGGCTCTATCAAGATCATCAAATGCAATTAAGGATCATACTCCCACTTTACCAGGATATTATATTTCATTATCATTCGTCTTTATGCTTGCGATCATAATATCATTAATAGAATAACATTTATAAAATCTAATTGTAAAGAAAAAGTGTAGATCATAAAAAATGTTGTCTTTGTTAGTTAACCATTTGCGTTAGAAAAGGAATAAACTTGAACCTTTGATACATGAGAAAGAAAGAATTAAAAACAAATGTTCTAGAAATACATAACTATAACGTAAAATCTAGGGAGAAACGCGTTTCTCCGTAAGTTATGGAGAAATGGGTTACGGGTATCCAGAACCTTTTGAAAGGATATCCAGAAACTTTTTGTATTGGCATGACCTTGTCCCATGGTTACTTCTGGATATCAGTCTCAAAGGTTCTGGATATCCAGAACCCTTTGAAAGGATATCCAGAAGCTTATGAAAGTGATATCCAGAAACCTTCAAAATAATATCCAGAAACTTTCAAAATGTTTCTGGATATTCATTTGATGGTTTCTGGATATACATTTGAAGGTTTCTGGATATCCAGAAACCTTCAATAAGCAATTTCTGGTCTTGGCCTTGGATTTGGCTTCAAATCTATTTTTTCTGGATATCCGCCCAAAGGCTTCTGGATATCCGTTCCAAAGCTTCTGGATATCCAGAACCCTTTGAGACTGATATCCAGAAATTTTCTTCTGGTTATCAAACGTATAGCTTCTGGCTATTAAAAACGCGTTTCTCCATAGTTATGGAGAAACGCGTTTCTCCATAGTTATGGACTTTCTCCATAACTATGGAGAAACGCGTTTCTCAGCAGACCTACTCTAACTATAATCATCGTGCTGTGATTTCCTGAATTAAAAACAAATGTTCTAGAAAACAACATTAAATTGTACATTTGACAAGTGTATTTTAGAGTTAATCAATAACTTTAAAGAAAAATTGAAACAACAAACTCTTTCAACAGATATATATGAAATTCGAAGGAAATATATTATTTTCATCCATTATATTTTCAAGAGTGTTTCATTTTTGTTAAATTTCTTTAACAAGTGTTAATTTTCTTAACTCCAAAATTTCTAGGGTGCTTAGCAATGGCATTCTGCAATCCGCCATCCAACAATAACAATGGCAATCTTGCAAAAGCAACACCCATACATGATGATTGTTTACTGCTCTCCTCTCGAAAATTTTACTCCATTTTCAATTCCAAAACCAGTCATACGAAATAATCACTCAAATTTGAAATTATCTGTCATTTATAAAGCGGGTCATCTAAATCAAGGTATCAAGGTTTATATTGAGTTTTTTTCTTTTTTAAGAGAATAAAAATTAATTGAATTCATATAAAATCAAGAGTTGAAACACCGCAAATGTCGGTGTCTCATCCCATTCATGAGAACTGCTAACAACACAATCAATTCATGAAAAACAATCATCTTCCACCAAAGGACAAGTCACCTCGAAAATCATTGTCTTCAATTCTTTATATTCAACCCAATACAATGTTTTATAAACTTTCATAGTCTCTCCTTATGTAGAAAAGAAGTCCTGGAAATGAATATTGATGTCTAACCTTGAACAAAATCTCCATTAAATGGCTTTACTAACAATGGCTTGTGGCTCACAAATGTTTGCTCATTATTTCATCCTAAAATTTTCACTCAGCATGTTCTACATCTTGATCATCCATCTTGAGGTAACGCCTTGACTTACATCTTGGGCAAACGCTTTAAATTATTTGTTGTATATTCCCTATTTTTCAGGAACATAGTTATAAATAAATTATCCTCCTTCATGAACATTTCAAGACTTAGTCAAAGGCGCCATAACAACTCTATTTATCAACCAAGAGGATAACGGCTGATCATCATCAACAGCGGGCGAGATTCTAGTCGAAAGATCAGGAAGAGCATTCAAGTTGTTATTTCAGTTACGCATACAATTATATAAACCCCCTAGAACGCACATGTATGCACGTTAAACACTCTCTTCTACTCTTATATTGCACTTTGTACTCGCAATCTACTAAATTCAATAACATAATTTGTTTAAGGTAGGCTTTTCCTTAAGCCTCCCGAGGTTTTTCCCTGCGAATGATTGTTCAAAGGTTTTCTCGTTACATCCTCGTGTTCATCATGGCTTGTGAATTATATTCCAATTATGCCCAAACATCATTGATAGATAAATTTAATTGTTGAAATTTCTCCAAATCAATTTGGCGCAGTCTGTGGGAATTTTGATTTTTTAGATTCCAATCAAGATGAGAAATCCTACTTCAACAATGTCTACCCCCATCATTACGATCGGGGCAAGAACCAACACCTCAAGCTTGCCCATGACGTCTAGCATGCATTCGCCTGTTGGATCTGGCGCCATTACGTCTCAAAACCAAGGGCTCAACCTAACCTAGGAGGATCTTCGTCCATGACACTGCCAGAATTTCTCTAGAAGTTGTAACTGCCATGACGGCTATGATGCAACAGTTGAAGGACTAGATTGACGGGCAGCAACATACCAATCGGATGATCTTCAATCACATCGAAAGACTACGACATGATTTATCAGCTGCGGGACACGGCGTTCCAATAGTTAGCATGCCGGAGACCTCCCCTTTGCAGCCTAGGACTCTTTTCTCAGATGCTGGGACGAGTGCACATGGCGGTCAAGGCAGCATGTCCATGTTCAACACTTTTCAGACGAAAAGCACCACCGTTACGTCCAACCCTGTGCCGTTGTCAACATGTTTTGCCTTTGCAACCCCACCTCCTGTGGGGCAAACAGGGAGTTTTAATGCGTTCAATAATCTTTTCAATCCGTTTGTTGCCACTAACCATATTGCAGATATCACCCTTGCAAGGGAAGTGCAGCAAATCAAGGATATCCTCATGAAGGTTCCAAGAGTCACCTTGCCCTTTAACCAAGCATCTCCAACAAGCCATCATGATACACGTTTTGTTCCTACCATAGTTGGGGTGGAGATCCCTAAGAGATTCCAAGTACCTTCCATGAAACAATACGATGGCACAACATACCCTGCGGAGCACATAGCCCTGTATTAGGAGAAGATGGGCATCATCAGCATTCCCCCGCACCTTAAAAAAGTTTGCTTGTGCAGAGGCTTTGGGTCCACCTTTTCTGGATTGTACAACAGCCTGACGAAACCCTAAAAGATTACGTGTTCATGTTCAATAAGGAAGCTGTAAGCATTCCTCACATTGACGTGTCAACCGCAACCTAAGCTTTCAGGATGGGCCTGAAGAGAGAATCACCATTCTACCAATATATGGTCATGTTCCAGTCTAGAAGTTTGGAAGAGGTCAGGACGAGATCTGTTCGTTTCATCAGGCTGGAGAAAGACGAGATGATTCATGGCAAGGCGTCAAAGAAAATACCTGCATATGAGAATCCTGATAGAAAGGCGGACTCCTCCCATCATCGATTTAATACGGGAAAACCCTACTCTAAAACTGACTCTTCTAAAATTAATGTTGTAGAAGAAGAAGATGATGAAGATGATACCACTTATCCTAAGATTAGTGACTACTATTTTTCTGTTGACATTTCAGGACTCCTACATGCAATGGACAACTTAGGTAGCAAGGCGAGATGGCCAAAGGCAGTTGATAGATCATCACCTTGGAAGGACAAATCCAAATGGTGTGCTTACCATGTTGATTTTGGCCACACTACTAATAATTGCATCGCCTTGAGAAAAAAAATTAGCTACTTACATTCAAAAGGACTCCTCAATGATTTTCTTGGGAAAAGAAAAGATCTTCACCTCCTCCTGCAACTAAGGTGATCAATTTTATCATAGGTGGTTCAGATATTTGTGGCACCACGTATTCTACGGAAAAACGTGATGCTAAAGATTCCAAAGAAGACAAGATGAAAATACCAACTAGACATCCGGATCACTCGCCATGAGAGCAAATCATTTTCGATGATGATGATAAAGAGGACGTCTTGGACCCGCACTATGACGGTCTAGTCGTCACCCTACAGATTGCCAACTGCAAGGTGAAACGCATCTTAATCGACAACGGTAGTTCAGTTAACTTAATCATGAAGAGCACCTTAGAAGAAATGATGATTCCCCTATCGGAGGTCGTAAGGAATTCCACCATTCTAGTAGGTTTCAGTGGAGAAACCAAACAGAAAATTGGAGAAATCAAGTTACCCATCTATGTAGAGGGAATGAACTCTATGGAAAGGATTTGCGTGATCGATTGCCCGTCTTCTTATAACGTCATCTTGGGCAGGCCTTGGATCCATAACATGAAAGTCATTCCATCTACGTACCATCAATGTGTCAAGATGCCAACGCCCACTACAACAAAAACAGGTTTTTGTGGCACTTTTTTAAGTGCCACAAATCAGAAAAAAGTGCCATAAAAGCTATTTCCGGCACTTTTATAAGTGCCATAATAAGTCGCGTCGGCAATACTTTCCGGCACTTAAAAGTGCCACAATTTTCGGCACTTTTAAAAGTGCCACAATTTCCGGCACTTTTAAAAGTGCCACAATTTTCGGCACTTTAAAAAGTGCCATAATTTCTGGCACTTTTTTAAATGCCATAATTTCCGGCACTTTTTTAAATGCCATAATTTCCGGCACTTCTTTAAGTGCCGCAATTTTCCGGCACTTATGAAAGTGCCACAATTATCTGGCAGTTTTGTAAGTGCCTCATATTTTCGGCATTTAAAAAAGTGTCTTAATTTTCCGGCACTTTGAAAAGTGGCACACATTTCCGGCACTTTTGCACAGTTTTAATGAACTGACGGATATGATTGCTGCCGGTAATTCACTACAAATAGATACAAATCTCAAGCATATTTAATGCCACATTCCTACATAATTTTGACTAACTGCAACAAAGTATATAAAAGATAACTTTTTCTCATTGTCATCAAAGAAAATAAGTACAAATTACATCATTCAGAAAGTAATAATTCAAACATTTAAGCAAGGTATACAGCCTTGACATCATAACACCACAAGAACATTCATATAGGAGCACAAGTATTAATTATTAGGGGAAACTTGTGAGAAACCTTTCCGACATCGTTCCTCCCCAAATCAACCAGCATGGTATGCTCTGCACACTGCTTTTCATCTTTTAGCAGCTGCTTCTCCAATTCCTCATCTTCCTCGGGTGTCTTCCCTCTTCTAACAGTGCCAGCCAACGGTCTATTGACAATCTTGTTCTGTCGAGAAAACAAATATATAAATTTGGTGATTTTTATTCTAAATTTGGTGAATATTTAGAAAGATATTCAGTAAAGAATGGACAGTTATGTTTGACTAAAATTGCAGATCAAAGGCAACATAAGCCTTATGTAAATGGCTTACCTTATGTACACGAGTGAGTATTTCTGGGCTTGATGCAACCAAGATAGACCCTCTAGCCTGATAAAGTTGAATTTGGACATAAATATATGGTTGAACTACTTAGTAACAAAAAACAATTAAAGATGCAATGGAATTTGGACATTATCGGGACATTCACTTGCAAGTAAGTCATATATGGACTTGGATTCACAACTCTCAATGCTCTGTAGACTTCAAAGGAATCAGCAAATGTTCGGCATTCAAAACGTTGTCTTAATACTATCTGGAAAATATCCCCTGCAAGAATATGTTCTTTTGCCAGCAGGACTGCTTTTCTATATTCCTCTCTCGTCATGTTAGAGTTCGTCAAAGGAGCTTCAAACTGGTGAGTGCATAATTCCACAGACCCAGAAGATAGCCTTGGGCTGAAAATAAAGATTTAGATATGAAGAAAATGCAAAAAACTTAGGTTAACGATTGCCTGTCGTGATTAAAATGTAACAAAGAGAACAACAGGTATAAAGTTACTTACGGATCAACATCATGTACTTTGGACACCAACATCTCCAAGCATCTCATTCCATCAGTATATGCTTCCTCCAGAGATGGATACTGATCCAGTTGCACCCAATGAATTGCAGATGCTTTCTGAGGATTAAAAGGATGTCAAAATTCTTAATCAGAATTTAATATCAAACCATAATATAACATAACAATAGAGCAAACACTGATCACTTTGATGTTGAGGAACTTACAGAATCTGTGCAAGGAGAATATTTTCTTATGTGGATGAAGTGGTACCAATCACTTTTGTGGAAACGAAGGAGACTTAATTTGCATTTAAACTTTAGCTATTGATTCGATGTGTGACCTTTAATGCATATGCAAGGAAAATATGCTAGAAGTTATATAACTCCGTACAGGAGTCCCCAAGATGATTACCATGAGTCAATGACAACCCTGTTATTCAATGTGGAGTTTAAAAAAGAGCCGGAAATTGGTGGCACAAAATTAAGTGCCGAATTAAAAGTGCCGGGAAAAGCCATTTTTCTTTTAGTGGCCTTGGGGTGTAATCAAAGTAAAGGGAGACCAGCAGGCCGCCAAGGAGTGTTACAAAACGGATATGAAAGCATGTTCTACGTCTCACTAAGCGTAGCTGGTGGAGAGGAAGGTCTAAACATATCCCATAGTCTGTGCTGCAAGAGATGTCCGTGATTGAAGTTAAGAATGAAACCGATACTGGGGCAAGCCATTGTCCTCGTAAGACGTTCAAGATGGCATGATTGTTGTCCCACCAAGTACTAGGGGAGGCATCTTAAGCTCTTTTACTTGTAAGTTAAAATTTATTATATTCTTAATGCCCAGGTACGAACCTTTTCCTTGAATAATTGTTATCTCTTTCAAATTTAGAATTCCTTTTATTCAATCAAAACCCCTACTGACTTAAGCATCGGAGGGGTGTTAGCCAAGCTAACACCCAACCCTATGTTAATGTGATGCAAGATGGAGATTCCCCGACTTTGTGTAAACACCAGAAGCAATATGTTAAAAGCCAGAAAGGGTCAAAGCTTATCTAGAATGGCGTAAGGTACACGACCTCTTTGTACTTAAGAGCATTTAACAATGTACCTACCGAGTCATGATTGCATTATCGTCTGGGTGCACATTTTTCACACTTAAATTAGAAAAGTGAACTTAATTCATCTTGTTTTGAGGATTATGTTTGCTATTCTAGATTTAAGTTGTGGACTAAGGGTTGTAACATTAACATGTTACCTAAGGGACACCGAATGGTGACATTTCTACATGTCACCCACAAACTTGGTTATAACATCGTCTCATGTTATCTTTACAACTTGGTTATAATATCATTGCATGTTATCTTTACAACTTGGTTATAACATCGTTGCATGTTACCTTTACTTATTGGTTACGGTACTAGTACGTGTTGTCTTCCATCCCCAGCATAAAAATACTCGAAGTGATAAGAACCTCCATGATACCATTACGATAAGAAAAAGATAATCAAAAGACTAAGGTGTTGGACCAACCCAACACCATCAAAACCAAATGTTTTGACTCTTACGATTTTGACGATTTTGACGGTTTACGATTTTAACGGTTTTCCGATTAACCTCCAGTTTTGATGGTTTGGATCTGCTCGGCCGAGTCTTTGGTGTTGCTCGGTCGAGCATACTCTTTTATTAATATCTAGTGTTCTGCTCGGCCGAGCAACTCATACGACTCGACCGAGCATGAGGCATGACCTATTAAATACACTGGAAAATGACCCCCTCGCCTGAGCAACTAATATGACTCGGCCGAGCATGGCCGTTAAATGGTAAAGACTTACCGGAACCACAAACCAGCCGGTTTTTAACCGGTCAAAACCGGTCAACCGGTTTAACCGTAACCGGTTTAACCGTAACCGATATTTACAAGGTTCGGTTTCGGTTTGTATTTTCTAAAACCGTGAACCGCCGATTTTGAACCGCCGGTTTTATGCATAGCCGAGTCATGAGGGTTGCTCGACCGAGCAAGATATTTTTTCCAGTAAGTCTTTACCATTTAACGATCATGCTCGGCCGATTCATATGAGTTGCTCGGCCGAGGGGGTCATTTTCCAATGTATTTAACCGGTCATGCCTCATGCTCGGCCGAGTCATATGAGTTTCTCGGCCGAACAGAACGCTAGATATTAAAAAAAGGGTATGCTCGACCGAGCAACACCAAAGACTCGGCCGAGCAGATCCAAACCGTCAAAACCGTAGGTTAACCGAAAAACCGTTAAAACCGTAAACCGTCAAAACCATAACCGGTTTATCCGGTTTGGCAGTTCGGTTCCGGTTGAGGTTTGTCCAAGTTCAAACCGCCGATTTTCAACCGTGAACCGGCGGTTGAACCGATCCGGCCATGTCTAGGGGCAACCCCCTCTTCCAAAGCCCAAATTTACATGCCAACAAAGGCATGGCAAAAGAAACGTAACCATTGTTTAATGAACTTAAAAAAGAAATTGTGTTTAGCTTTGTATTGCAGGAGTAGCATCAACTTCCTTACCTTCAACATCTCTTGCATCCTTCATCCTCCTCGTCTTGATCCGTCACCTTGGGTTCCTGCACCTTGGAGCTCACTTCACTTACGTTAGGGGCTTCTCCTAAGAATTCATTCAGAATGGCAACCTCTTCATCAATCTTCCAATTTACATGATGCCCACTTTCAAACTCCTTCATCAAGTTGATCTGATACTCCATAACCGACTTGCTCGCGCTCATCATGTATCCATCCTTTACTTCTTCCAGCTTTTTGATGTGTTCTTCTTCAACCTTCAGCATCCTAGACGTCAGGTTGACCAGTTCACTGTTCTGCTTTTCCACTTGCTCCTCAGCCTTCGCTGCCCTGAAAGCCTCAAATTTATGTTTTTTAGCAAGGACTTTGATCTTATCTTCCTTCTTTTCCAACTCTTTCATAAAAAAGTCCACCACCTCCAGGACCTACGAGAAAAAGAAAAACATGTTACTAAGCTAAATCAAAATCAAGTAAGCCAAGAATTTACTTTCCCAAGACAATATTCCACCTTTGCTTTCGCATCCACATCCTTCGATCAATCCACTGCCACGATCTACGCATATTCGAGCTTTCTCTTTCTCTCCCCTTTAGCACTCTTGGAACTTTCTCCCTTCGAAAGGGGAGGCTTTCCTTCTTCTTTCTTGACACCAACTTTTGCCCTAATGCCAGAAAGGACATCCTCCACGCCAAAACAGGCCTTGGATCGAGTTACTACACAAGAAGGAATATCAAGAACGGCAACAAAGTGTAAAGAGAATAAGATACAAAAGAAAGAAGTATACCAGATGACATCTTGCTAGCGCTAGTAGAAACCCCTCATTTTTCCTCAGCAAGTTCTGCAAAAGGTGGCTTAAATTTTCGTAACTCCTCCGGAAACAAACTCAAAATACGATCAACATTGTCAGGTGTATCAGCAAGGGGTGGAAAAAGCTCTTCCAACTTGGTAACTGAAAACACATGCCACCAACATGTTAAGATAAACAATAAGCAAGATGCAGTAGTCAAGCACATAGCCAAAAAAAAAAAAAAGTTGCATGAAGGGTTCCATGTTGACACCAAATCTCCTCATCCTCTAGGCTACTTTTTCTTACATATAAGAATCTATGTTTCCATCTCCTATCAGCCGCGTCAATGCCTAGAATCAAAGGATCCCTATTCGACCTAAACCTAAAATTGTATCTACCTTTACCAAAAGCCCTAATTTCCGAAACAAACGCCAACTCCTCTAGAACTGCCACCACACCGTGCTCGACTGCGATTCTATCTAGGGTAAGCAAAATGCACCATCCTATGGGCATTAATTGACAATAGGACAGCCGGGTCACTTCGAAAAAGCGAGAAATAGAAGCAAAAAAGGGGAATTTTAAACCTACACTGAAAGGGTATTCGTAAAACCCTACCCACTCATCGAACACGCAATCAGCACTAAAAACTTCAGTAGGGATCAAGAACTCGGCATTTGAGGGAAAGGCATTGTTTCTCTTCAAAGCGTCAGCATGAGACGCGCTGAAATTGCACCGTTCACCCTCTTTATCTCGGATGAACCCTAGACACCTAAAGCCTTCGGGCAAAGAACCATCAACGTCTATGACCTTCTTCTTGCTTTTACCCATTATATCGGACGAATGACAGAAAAAGGGCAAAGGAAAAAGAGATAGAAAACTAACCGGAGAGCTGGACGGGGACTTAGCACCGGTGGGACATAGAGTTTTGAGAAAAGAAAATATGGTCTCCTTCTTTGAACCATATAAATATGAAGGGACAGCCTATAAAGCCCATAATTGCCCTAATTTCCCTTAAACCACGCGAGCCAACCACCTCATCAATTCCTAAGCAAAATCGAGGCGACACTTGGCAAAATATTAAAGCTTTCCGTATTCAACATGGAAAAGCCTTAATATTTTGGGGGCAATTGTTTCACCCTAAAATTTACACTCAGCATGTTCTACATCTTGGTCATCCATCTTGAGGTAACGCCTTGACTTACATCTTGGACTAACGCTTTGAAATTATTTATTGTATATTCCTATTTTTCAGGAACAGAGTTATAAATAAATTATCCACCTTCATGACCGTTTCAAGACTTAGTCAAAGGCGCCATAACAACTCTATTTATCAACCAAAAGGATAACGGCTGATAATCATCAACAGATGGCGAGATTCTAGGCGAAAGATCAGGAAGAGCATTCAAGTTGTTATTTTAGTTACACATACAATTATATAAACCCCCTGGAATGCACATGTATACACGTTACACACTTTCTTCTACTCTCATACTGCACTTTGTACTCGCAAGCTACTAAATTCAATAACATTTTTTGGTTAAGGTAGGCTTTTCCTAAAGGCCTCCCGAGGTTTTTCCCTGCGAACGATTGTTCAAAGGTTTCCTCGTTACATCCTCGTGTTCATCTTGGCTTGTGAATTATATTCCATTTGTGCCCAAACATCCTTGATAGATAAATTTAATTGTTGAAATTTGTCCAAAACACTTATATTAATATTTTTTATCAACTCTCCCCCGCCCCCCCCCCTCAAAAAAATTACTGATATTAAATTTTTTTCTGGCAAACATTTTCCGTAAATATACTAAACAACTGAATGTCGTATTCCGAAAAATATTTTCATATTTCAGAAAATGTTTTTCAAAAACCATTTTCCGGAAAACTTTTCCCCCAAACAAACGGAGCCTAATGCATCAATCCTTATCTGGCATGTATATATAAACCAGATGTAAGTAATCATAGGGTTGTGCCAGTTGATCTTTATTTCCGTTAATTCAGATCACACCATTTGTTAATTTGTCCTAGTACTAACATTGCAAAAAAAGAAAAATACTAAAGATTTTGAAATCAATACATATAATTAAGTCGGTCCACATATGAGCACGGCGGAACATTTTATTTATATTAAAAAACATTATAATTTTAATATTACAAAGATTACACCAAAGCATATGAAGTAAATCATACAACAACAACAGCACGATCCCATGTTTTATCACATGAAAAAACATAAACTGTAATTTAATCTCTCTCAAGATCAAATTATACATAATCACTCAATATTTAACAAAGAAAAAATGCTCACACAATAAAATTTCTTCTATTAATCTTATTAACCATAAGATTGATGCAATATCATCAATTGGCTTTGCATTCTTTCGAAACTATAGCTTCATAACCTCCAGTTTCTTTCTTCACAATCGAAATAGGCTTGTACGTACCAAGTAATTTATCCCACCATACAAAATACGTAGACGAAAAGTTATACTTAAGGCCATTAAGCTGGTGATGAGCATCGTGAAAGATTGTGTTGTTCTCAAATAAGATGTGGAACGGATGCCATGGAAGATAGTATCCAGAATGGTCATCTATGAACTTCATGGAAGCAAAGCAGAAGAATAAAAGAGTGGTTGTAGAAGACATGCCTGAGATGAGAACTGCCGCAACAGTGCCAATCATGTCAATGAGCCCCTCTAATGGGTGACCATACAAAGCTCCAAATGCGTACGGCACAACAAGCTGGTGATGTGGGCCGTGGACATATCGGTACAAGAACTTGTTGTAGTGAACAATTCTATGTTGGAATATTTGATATATGTGGTATGAAGTTCATAGTCCTATGACCTTTGAGCGTCGTTGGGATTGAACTGATTTTTGGCGAAGGGAAAAACCACGTTGAATCTCTGCGATGGAGGGCGGCCGCACCAAGGCCAAGGGCGGTCGCGCTGGTCTCCAGAAACTCGACGTTGTTTACCTGTTGCTCAGAGCGGTCGCGCCAGTGACTAGGGCGGCCGCGCTAGTGACGGATTAGTGTTTTTCCTGGGCCGAATTTAAGCAGTCTTTAAACCTAATTAAGACTCTAAAACCCTAATTTACCATATGTATAAATATAATACTCCATCCATCCGAATTTTCTATGAGATATTGAAGAGAAAATCAATTATCTTGCTTCCTTTCATTGTTCAATTACTCCCTGTTCATAGAGATCCGTTCGTGAGATTCAAGGCGATTGAGATAGGACCGCCGGAGATTACCTACCTGTGTGCTCATATTTCTTGGTACGTAATCCGTGATCGTTTTATCCTCGGAGAAATTTGCCTGTACCTACCTGAGTTGCACCAATTGGGGGCAATATTTTCTCTTAGGACAGTCTTCCTAAGACGACTCGATCAAATCACGATAAGTTTTCTAATCGTTTATTTTCTTGTTTTTGTTTGTTTTCCTGATCCTGTTTTCCTTGCTGTCGTTTTGCTATTCGATTTTTAATCGGTACGATCTTGACTTGATTAATAAATTCCCCTATTATTGGTTAAATTATTTGTTTAATCTGTGGTGCTGTTAATTTATTTCCAACAGTCTAAGAGAAAATAGTTTATTGAATCATGTCTGCTGGTACCTCTAGTTCTCCCTTTAAGTCCCTAGTTGACACCTCAGATCTTCCGGAGAAGTTCGCTGGAAAGAACTTCAAGCGTTGGTCTGAAAGCATGAAGATCTGGCTGTCAATTAAGGGCATGTCTGGTATGCTGTCATCTCAATGTCCCGCTCTAAAAGCCGATGATACCGCTAGTGTGGCTGCTGTTAAACAGTGGAAGGAGCAGGACGATGTTGTTCGAGGATGCATTCTGTCTGCTTTGTCGAATGCAATCTTTGATGTCTATTGCTCTGCTCCTCTCACTGCTGCGTCACTGTGGGAGTTGCTTACCACAAAGTACAGCACCGATGACTCCGGTGTGGAAAAGTACCAAGTGGGTAAGTTCCTGAATTATTGCATGAGCGAGGAAAAGTCGGTTACCGACCAAGTGCACGAACTCCAAATCATTTTGCAATCGCTCAAGGATGCTGACATGGGACTTCCTGAGAAGTTCGCTGTCATGGCTATTATTAAGAAGTTTCCTCGATCTTGGGGGGAATTCGGTATGACCCTCAAGCATCATACTGGAAGCTTTAAACTCAATCAGCTGATGAATGCAATTGCGATTCAGGAGGTGCACAATGGTAACCAACCGAGCGTACCTGTGGAGGCTGCTGCCAATATGGTGACTGGTAAAAACAAGTTTAAAGGAAAAGCTGTGAAAACTTAATCTAAGGATAAATAAAACCATGATAAGCTTAAAGTGAAGAAAAATAACCTTAAGAAGCCAAAAGCAAAACTGAATTACTGGAATTGTGGAGAAGGTGGACACTTTTCTAGGGACTGCCCGTCCAAGAAAGGAAAAGGACCACAAGGCTCTGTTGATGACCATCCTGCTGTCAACATGGTGTTGGGTCCGAAGGATTATGATGATCCTGACTCTGATGCACCTGGAGTTGACGCTCTGACCTACAATGTTACAAAGTATGTAACTCCTTATCCTGAACTCTTTACTGTCTGTGAACCCAACGAGTGGCTAGTTGACAATGGGGCAAATATGCACATTTGTGCTGATAAATTGCTATTTGTGTCTTACCAGCCTGAACGTGGTAGATTAGTGATGATGGGGAACTCTAGTGCTGCAAAGGTGCTTGGGACTGGACGCGTGGACCTGAAGTTTCCTAATGGGCGCATTCTTACCTTGCATCGAGTGTATCACGTTCCTAATATTCGTCGCAACATTATTAGTGGTTCTAGTCTAGTTAGGAAAGGATTTGAAATTTCATTTAAATGTAATAAGGTCATAATTTTGGATTCTGGTAGTTTATTTAAAATTAGAGTTGAAACTGATGTTTGTTCACACAATAATTTTTGTTCTATTGATTATCCTGTTTCTTATTCCATTGAATCTTCAAATGTTTGGCATGGTCGTTTAGGACATATTAATTATGATTTCGTGAAAAGAATGATGAATTTAGATATTATTCCTAAACATGCTATTGATAAAAAATTTAAGTGTCATGTATGTGTTGAAGCTAAATCTACAAAAGATCCGTTTAAATCGGTTGTGAGAAATTCTGAAATTCTAGATTTAGTTCATACTGACATTTGTGAATTTAATGGCTTGTTGACCAAAGACAAAAAGAAATACTTTCTCACCTTTATTGATGATGCTAGTAGATAATGTTATGTGTTCTTGCTTAATTCTAAGGATGAAGCATTAGATAAATTCATTATATTTAATAATGAAGCAGAAATACAAACTGGCAAGAAACTTAAACGGTTAAGGTCTGATAGAGGAGGTGAATATGAGTCTAACCCATTCATGTATTATTGCCAAGAAAACGGAATAGTACATGAAGAGACTCCTCCCTACACTCCTCAATCTAATGGTGTAGCTGAACGTAAGAATAGAACCTTTACTGATATGATTAACAGTTTACTCATAAGTTCTGGACTGCCCAAATATATGTGGGGAGAGGCTTTGAATACGGCTTTCCATATTCTGAATAGAGTACCTCCTAAACATAGAAAGGAAAGTTCGTTAAAACTTTGGAGAGGTCGACAGGCTAGCCTGAAACACTTAAAAGTGTCGGGGTGCCTTGCAAAGGTACTTGTACCCGCACACAAAAGGAAAAAGCTTGGACCTAAAACTGTTGATGCTATCTTTATAGGTTATTCTGAAACAAGCTATGCATTGAGATTTCTGATTATCAAATCTGAAATCTCTGGCATAGATGTGAACTCTATAGTTGAGTTACGTGATGCAACATTTTTTGAGGATGTGTTTCCTATGAAAGATGGACTTCCTAAGGAATCTAACCCAACCACTAATTCCATTCCTGCTCAAGTAGAGGAGCTGACAAATGTGGGGGTTGATTCTAGTGCAACTCATTCTTACGATGAGATTGAACCAAGAAGGAGCAAACGGGCAAGGACCACCAAGGACTATGAAAGTGATTTTATCACTTACAATGTCGAGGGTGATCCTCTAACCTTCAAAGCTGCTATGGCCACTTCTGATGCCAAGCAATGGAAAGATGCTGTTAAGAGTGAGATGGATTCTATTGTCTCTAATGGGACATGGGAATTGGTCGATCTCCCTCCTGGTTGTAGCACGATAGGATGTAAGTGGGTCTTCAAAAGGAAACTGAAACCGGATGGAACCGTTGACGAGTTTAAGGCTAGGTTAGTGGCCAAGGGATTCAAGCAAATGGAGGGAATAGACTATTTCGATACCTATTCGCCTGTTGCTAGAATGACTACAATCCGAATGCTTATTGCATTGGCCTCTGTATATGATCTTCCTATCCATCAGATGGATGTTAAGACCACTTTCTTGCATGGCGATCTAGAGGAAGAAATTTATATGGATCTACCTGAAGGTTTCGAGGCCTCTGGCAATGAGAGAAAGGTTTGTAAACTTGTTAAGTCCTTGTATGGACTCAAACAAGCCCCTAAGAAGTGGCATGAGAAATTTGATAAAATTGTCTCATCGTTTGGCTTCGTTACTAATGAGTTTATTATGTGTGTTTATAGCAAAAGTATTGGTGATAGTAGTATTGTCTTATGTCTCTATGTCGATGATATCTTGTTGTTTGGAACGGATATGAGGATAATTAATACTACTAAGGAATTCTTGAAAAGTAAGTTTGAGATGAAGGATATGGGAGTAGCTAGTGTGATTCTTGGCCTTAAGTTGACTCGTTCAACTAGTGGCATAACCATATCGCAATCTCATTATACTGAAAGTATAATTGAGAAATTTGGTTATAAGAATTGCAAAGTAGCTAAGACTCCATATGATCCTTCAGCTGCACTTACTAAGAATGAAAGTGGAGTACCGATGGCTCAGTTGAGATATTCTCAAATTATTGGAAGTTTGATGTATCTTGCCAATTGTACTAGACCGGATATATCCTACTCGGTTACTAGGTTGGCTAGATATACTCAATGTCCAAATAAAGCACATTGGGAAGCTCTTGATAGAGTTCTCAAGTACTTGAAGGGAACGATTTCCCTTGGGCTGCATTACGGAAAATATCCTTCTGTTCTTGAAGGATATAGTGATGCAAGCTGGATTGCCTATAACTCCGGGAGTTATGGCTGTACGGGGTATGTTTTCACCTTAGGCGGAGCTGCAGTCACCTGGAGGTCGACCAAACAAACTCTGTTGTCTAGGTCTACATTTGAGGCCGAACTAGTTGCCCTTGACACTACTGGTTTGGAAGCTGAATGGATTCGAGGACTTATGTCCGAGTTGCCAATGGTCAGTAAGCCCATGCCTGTTATCTCTGTACATTGTGACAACACTGCCACAATTGAGAAACCGAAAGTGTCAAGTACAATCAGAAAAACCAGGAGACACATCCAAATTAGATTAAAATCTATCAGGGATCTTGTGTCTCGGAAGGTGATAGCTGTTGATTATGTTGGTACCAAGGATAACACAGCTGATCATTTAACCAAAGGGCTAGAATTTGCTCTAGTTCAAAAATCTAGGTTGGGGATGGGTCTGAACCCTGTCTGATTCATACGCAGTAGCAACCCAATCTACCTGAGTGGAGATCCCACAAAGGAGATTCAATGTGGTAATAACAAGCTGTGGGGTGAGTCGGAGCACCTAAAGTTAGATTGACATGTTACATGTCTGAGTCTATTCCCTGAATAGCCTAGAGGTGCTCGTGGCTGCTAATAAAGTAAAAGTTTGGAACTTTGAATGGGATCAAGTCTTTTAGACATGATGTTAGCAGTACATCTTCTGAGATGCCCAGCTAAGTGAGTGTTGTTGTTGGCCGCAACTAGAGGAATTCGGGTTATTCCTTGAAAGCACTCATGATAGAGGATCGGGAAGTATGGCTTATAAGCGTCAAGTGTTCGATAGAGGGCCTATAATAGCTTTTGTCGTGTTTGTTACCAGCAAAGGTCTCTACATCCAAAGGCATCAGATTCAAGACACCCATTCATCTGGTCCTGTGGAGGTTTGCGTTGGATAACATAGGTAGTGGTTCAAGCCGGAAGGTACCATTACTGAAAGCATTACAATGGACAATCTGTGCACGTCATATTTCTATGAACTTGTGGGGGATTGTTGGAATATTTGATATATGTGGTATGAAAGTTCATAGTCCTTTGACCTTGGAGCATCGTTGGGATTGAACTGATTTTTGGCGAAGGGAAAAACCACGTTGAATCTCTGCGATGGAGGGCGGCCGCGCCAAGGCCAAGGGCGGCCGTGCTGGTCTCCAGAAACTCGATGTTGTTTACCTGTTGCTCAGGGCGGTCGCGCCAGTGACTAGAGCGGCCGCGCTAGTGACGGATTGGTGTTTTTCCTGGCCGAATTTGAGCAGTCTTTAAACCTAATTAAGACTCTAAAACCCTAATTTACCATATGTATAAATATAATACTCCATCCATCTGAATTTTCTATGAGAGATTGAAGAGAAAATCAAATCTCTTGCTTCCTTTCATTATTCAATTACTCCCTGTTCATAGAGATCCGTTCATGAGATTCAAGGCGATTGAGATAGGACCGCCGGAGATTACCTACCTGTGTGCTCATATTTCTTGGTACGTAATCTGTGATCGTTTTATCTACGGAGAAATTTTCCTGTACCTGAGTTGCACCAATTGGGGGCAATATTTTCTCTAAGGACAGTCTTCCTAAGGCGACTCGATCAAATCACGATAAGTTTTCTAATCGTTTGTTTTCTTGTTTCTGTTTGTTTCCCTGATCCCGTTTTCCTTGCTGTCGTTTTGCTATTGGCTTTTTAATCGGTACGATCTTGACATGATTAATAAATTCCCCTATTGTTGGTTAAATTATTTGTTTAATCTGTGGTGCTGTTAATTTATTTCCAACATTCTATGGATGAAATATTCCCAGGTATCTAGCATAAACATCATAACAAAGATTTGTCTTGCTAGAATAAGTAGTGATGTTTCACCGGTGGGAGGAGCTTCATCACTTCCAATAATCTGTGTTAAATAGAAAAGAAACTTTAGAAAGACGACTTTTAATTAACATATCTTTTGTCACATATGTAAATAAAATACTTAATGATTTCACATATCACATCTGATTAATGGCAAGTGCAAAATAAAAATTTACTGATTTGAGATTATTTTTTGTTAGAACCTAACTTTGTGTTTTGATGATGATTGATCATTTAACGGGACAAAGTTAAATGGTCTAAAGTGTCAAGAGTGAAAAGTTGCAAAAGTTACAAGGAGGCACCTTCAAGTTTCCCAAGATCTGATAAAAGACTTCAGACAGCCAATGATTTGACAGTAATGATTTCTTAACAAGCTGTGATAGTAATGATCAATTGCAACTCTCGAGAAAAATCCAATAAATCAAGTGTTATTTCATTACAAGAGATCATTACATATCACCAGACTTAAACCATGTCCTCTACTCAAATCAAGATCTAATAGCTAAGACTGCTTGATCTAACAGCCAAGAACCCAACAGCAGAGATCCATCACTCTGACAGCTAAGATTTTCAGTGCCAACAGCAATGTACTATTCCATTGATGACAAGGATGTGCTATACTTAAATCTCTCAACAACATTGCCATGTCATCTCTCCATGATGATTTCCTGAACTTGGGTTGCAATTTCCAGCTTGTTTATATCAGTCAAAGATGCACTAAATACAAACACTATTCCAACCACACCATTTACTGCATTGTCTCCTCCAACGGTTACTTCCTCAGACATCATCAATGAAGACTCCCATTGAAGACAACCATGTGCCATGTTCCCAACGGCTACTTCCTCAATCCTCCTATACATTGAACCCAAATATCCCATTCTAACTACTCCCACACACCACGTATTTACACCCCTTTCCTTGCTCCTTTTACAGTTAGTCCACACCCTTTACAAGCCATTATACACCTTTTCACACCACTTTCCACACCCTTTTTACAACCTCTGTATAGCCTTTTCACAACCTCTGTATAACCTTCTACAGCCCTCATACAACCTTCTACAGCTCCTGCTCACACCCCTTTCCAATCCCTTCTTACAGCCATTTCCACACACAGTTACAACACCATTGACAACCTTCTGCAAAGCCTTTCTTACAGCCTACTTGCAGCCATTTCAGCACCCCTTTCCACACCCCTTTAGAGTCCCTTTACACAGTCCTCTCTATCCCTTTTGACAGCCTCTTAACACCTCAGGTGTATAAACTGATTTGTAAAACCACTTAAGACTGACTTTAAGTGGGTATTGTAACTTGCTTAGTATAGAGCATAATCCCTAATAGACTGTACTTATTAGGAAGAGGAAGTTCAAGGAACTTGCCTATCCAATCCTTTGTAAATCTTAACGGGAACTAGATTTAAGTGGATTGATCTCACTTGTCAAGGTTGACAGTGAGGGTGGACGTAGGAGGAGTGAACTCTGAACCACCTTAAAATTCCTTGTGTTCATTTGGTATTATCACACAACACACACACACGTCTACACACACATACACTATTCACTTGTCTTTACATTATTTCAACACTTATTATTCCGCTGCACATTTAACACTTGCTTTTAAAACCAGTTAATATCTGACAGCTAAGATCTCACCTCAGCTGTCAAAGCTTAACTGTCTAACCTTTCAATCTGATTAAAGTAAACAGGACCTTTCATTTTTGTTTTCAAAAAGTGTACACCATACAAATATGGAGTAGTTATTAATTTGTTTTCTTATTTGTTTTTGGCAAGTCGGTCCTGGACCTGTCCACAAGCGACAATAGGAGAAAAAAAGACCGAAGGAAGGCAAGGATTATGTGTCTATCTCTCGTTACCTTTTTCTTCCGATTATATGCTTGCCATGAGTTGATCAGAAGCATAAGGGAAACAGATAGCAAAACTTAATGTGATTATTTTTTTGGGACAAATAAAAAAAGAAAAGTATGACTATTTGTTTGGGACGGATGGGGTATATTGATTATAAGTTTACATTTCTGACTTCCTATATCCAGATATTTTGTCTAAAAAAGTTCTCAAATAATCAAAAGAGATTTGCCTGTCAAAAATCCAATTTAATCCAAGCAGGAGGAACAAACCAGCCCACTGCTAAAAGATCATAATCAAAAGGTGCATGCAAATCTGCAGTGTTTCTTTTCTCCAAGCAATATATTGTGCACATTTTATTACAAATTAGTAGTAACCCATTTATGTTGGCACATATATATTTTGAAACAACTTAGTTATATCACATTTATATATCTATATAGCCCATAATTATTTTTTGAGAAGAGTTGTACATTTATATTTTGAAACAAGTGACTCGTGTACAAAATCTTGAAACCATTCCGATACACCAAACAAAGAGAAAATCAAATATATTTTAGTACACAATTACCATAGTAGAAATCGAAAGAAACTTACAGCAAAAAGGATGGAGTTCATAGCGAACTGAACACCTTGCAACATGAGTGTTCCTTTGATAACAGTTCCCATGGACACCAAATTCAATTTGTCTGCATCTTTCTTCGGATGCAGCCTATACTTTTCTAGAGGTCCGGCCAGCATCATATAAATAGCTGCATATCCCCAATACACAGCAACAGGAACCAACATCAGCAACAAATCCGTAATCACACTACCTGCCATACTCTCAATATTAGTATAGCAACTATCAAAGAATAAGAGGGTGGATTTCCTCTTGTCTGTTGGATTTTGTTGGCGGAACTCCAATGACTTTTATAGTAACATTGGTGGACATCTAATGTGAACCCGAAAAGATAAAGAGAATAGGTGACCCTAAATGAATAATGAAGTACTTTATTTAAAACAATAATGAGCGTCAAATTTTGTATTTCAATATATTTTGAGTAATATAAGTCTTGGAACTTCATTCTGGAGGTACAAATACGTCCAACTAGAAAGATTTCATATCTCTGTAAAGGCGCACAAATTATTCGGCTTTCTGAAAAATCTCAAAGTATCTATTACCTAATTAGTAAATAAATATTTTACTATGATTTTTGTATTCAATTTGATTGAAACTTGATAGTTAATTTATCACGTTAAAGCATCCGCATGAAATTTAGAAATTGTTGTCGACGGTGAAATATAATTTTCAGAATTTCACAAGGATCGATGATTACCATTTTGGAATAATTATGAAAATATGCATATAAAGCATACTACGCTCTGTATTACACCAAAATTACACCAAAGGTAGTCTACCATCCATTACAACATAAAATTCTAATTAGGGAAACATACCAAAATTTAAAACTACATTGCATTAAATTCTAATTAGGGAAACATGATGCCGAATAGGCTAGAGATAAGAATGACCGAACGATAGAACAAGAAACAATCTTTGAAAGCTTCAAGCTTTTCTTTTCTATTTCATAAAATCAAAGTCTGCCTCAAAACATAACCCTAACAATGTTTAAATACTAATCCCTAGAACATTCTAGAGCCCTAATTAGTAAGTAATGAATTACAAAAATAACCCTAATTAATTATTTTAATAAAATCCTAAAACCCATAAAACACATCAAGCCCAAATCAGCACTGAAGCCCGTTTTCTGATGTCTGCCGTTCTGTGTTGGTTGCCTGCTGAAGTTCCCGTCCGCCAGGCGCCCGCCTGGGATTACATGAGGCGCCTGCCTCAAGCTCAGACACCCTCCTCTGTTTCGTTGTTGCTGCTCCCTTGAAGCCAATATCATACTGCATCATTCTCCCCTCCTTAGAAAAGACTCGTCCTCGAGTCAATACCCTCGATAGGAACACTACGATAACCCGGAAGATTCGAACTCCATCTGCAAAAGGAATTTTGTACCCTTGACGAACTCTAAACTTCAATGCCTTCGTGACAACATCCATCCAATCGCTCCATTGTGTTGAGACGAAATATTCAATGATCAATCTCTTGATGAACCAAGGAGCCGAAAGATTTGCCCAATCAACATCAAAGGGGTCTTTATAAGGATGACTAATTTCAAACTCCCACCTCAATTGGCTTTCAACCGTATCATTGTAGGTGTTAGCTGCAACTCCATTCAATGCAACTTCAGATGCCTGTTCAAAGAAACAACCATCCTTTCCTCCATCATTAACCTCAGAATCCTTCTGGTTTTCAATTCCCTTTGGAATACCACTAGGGTTTTCTGCCTCAACTGAAAGCACACCGCTTTGGACAGGCGATTGATATTTAGGATTCACCGAGACAGTAACAATATCAATCCAAGACTCAATCGAATCTTCAGGATTTGCATCAAACAGAAGGGGTTTTGACCAATCAACAAGATTTTCCTCACTTGAAGATTCGACAAACAAACCCTCTTTGAACCCACAGTATCTACCCAAGAATTAAAGGAATCATTAGGAATTGCCTTACCTTCGATTTCTGGAAGTTCGATCCTTTCATCGACATTCCTCGAACGGTTGGCTGCATACCTATCATGAAGTCCATGATTTTGGCCGAAGGAATTCATCCCTTCTTGATAGTACTCTGTTTCCTCGGCTGGAACAACCGGATCTGAACCCCTCTTCGCTAGAAGCTTCTCTCTGCGATCCAAGAGGTTCTGAAATATTTGAATCCGTCTTCGTATCTCATCTATCTCGATATTGCGACGGCGTCGTTTGTAATGATGGTCATCTTCTTGGGGCTCCGCTGCACGGCTGCTCCAGCGACCACCACGTCCACTACGAGCAACGCGTACTCGTTCAGCCATTGATATTTGAACCAGAGCTCTAATACCAAATGATGCCGAATAGGCTAGAGATTAGAGTGACCGAACGATAGAACAAGAAACAATCTTTGAAAGCTTCAAGCTTTTCTTTTCTATTTCATAAAATCAAAGTCTGCCTCAAAACATAACCCTAACAATGTTTAAATACTAATCCCTAGAACATTCTAGAGCCCTAATTAATAAGTAATGAATTACAAAAATAACCCTAATTAATTATTTTAATAAAACCCTAAAACCCATAAAACACATCAAGCCTAAATCAGCATTGAAGCCCATTTTCTGATGTCTGCCGTTATGTGTTAGTTGCCTGCTGAAGGTCCCGTCTGATGGCCAGGCGCCCGGCTGGGATTACATGAGGCGCCCGCCTCAAGCTCAGACACCCTCCTCTGTTCGAAGGAATCCATCCCCTCTTGATAGTACTCCGTTTCCTCGGCTGGAACAACAAGATCTGAACCCCTCTTCGCTAGAAGCTTCTCTCTGCGATCCAAGTGGTTCTGGAGTATTTGAATCCGTCTTCGTATCTCATCTATCTCGATATTGCAACGGCATCGTTGGTAATGATGGTCATCTTCTTGGGGCTCCGCTGCACGGCTGCTCCATCGACTACCACGTCCACTACGAGCAACGCGTCCTCGTTCCGCCATTGATATTTGAACCGGAGCTCTGATACCAAATGATGCCGAATAGGCTAGAGATTAAAATGACCTAACGATAGAACAAGAAACAATCTTTGAAAGCTTCAAATTTTTCTTTTCTATTTCATAAAATCAAAGTCAGCCTCAAAACATAACCCTAACAATGTTTAAATACTAATCCCTAGAACATTCTAGAGCCCTAAATAATAAGTAATGAATTAAAAAAATATCCCTAATTAATTATTTTAATAAAACCCTAAAACCCATAAAACACATCAAGCCAAATCAGCACTGAAGCCCGTTTTCTGATGTCTGCCGTTCTGTGTTGGTTGCCTGCTGAAGTTTCCGTCTGATGGCCAGGCGCCCGGCTGGGATTACATGAGGCGCCCGCCTCAAGCTCAGACACCCTCCTCTGTTTCGTTGTTGCTGCTCGGTTGCTGCTGCTTTGAAGCCCTTATCATACTGCATCAAAACATACCAAAAACTCCCTATAAAAAAACATTCTTATTCAAAAAACCCAACAAACAATTCTCTTATCACAAAAATCCTAAAATTATATATTCAAAACCGAAATGCCCAAAATTTAACGATTCAACTTTATCTTTAAGTTTGAAGCTTTTATGTAGATGAAATTTGTATTTTTTTTTTTGTGACATGATAAGAATGTAATTTAACATATATTAATAAATAATTATAATTAATAATAATACAAAATATTATTTTTATAATAAGATAAAAATAATAAAAAGATAAATTTATGATACCATGTCTAATTATTTTTAGAAAATCATGCTTATATAATGTAATTATTAAATTTCGTAATAAAATTATAAAATAATAGATAAAAAGATGATTAAAAGATCTAAAAATTATCACTATCATTATTATTTTTTAGAATTACTTTTGAATTTATTACTTTGTTAGTCCTACAATTGTATTAATATTAAAAGTAATATTTTTTAAAATAATTATTTTATAATTGCTTAAGATGGATAGATTTTATCTTTGTAAACTCATATTAGAAAAAAAAAAACCATGTTTGAAGTAGTATGAATTCTCAAATCTAATAACATTGGCTAAACAGTTAAAATTTTGATTTCTTGGTAATTGACGCAGCACGGAAGCGATAGATTCGTGATTAGCGTACTAATCACAAGAGTTCTCAAGCAAAAAACCATAGAAACACAATAACTAGAATTCAACAGAAAAAAGAGAGAAAACTCTTCAAATTAATTGATCAAAAACTAAGTTTAACAAAGCCCTAAAAGTGTTTAAATACTTCCTTCAAAACCCTAAAACGAAATAGCCAAAACAAAGACTAAAATACCATTCTTAATTAGTTTTAAAACATCAGTAAAGTGCTTTAGCAATTAAATCTCGTCACTGAGTCAGGTGGGCGCCTGGGTGGCTTCTCGGCGAGCACCTGGAAGGCAGCAAGAATTAGTCCCCGTTGAGCCTCGTGAGGCGTGCGTCTGGGTTGATCCGAAGCGGCCGCCTGGCAGGCAGAAGCTTTCGACTGGATTTTCCTTTGGTGAGGCGTGCGCTTGGGCTGAGGGAGGCACTCGCCTGGGCTGCAGAACCCTCCTACATCAGTCTCCTCCACTTCTAAAGAACTCGACCCCGAGTTCTCATCATGAAAAAGAACTCCAGCCGCGTGGTACCACTAGAAGGAAAACCGGATTTAGAGACGGACGAAATCTGTGGCTAATTTGGCGACAGATTAGAGACAGAACCAAAAATCAGAGACGGATTCGGATTCTGTCTCTAAATTAGAGACGGATTCGGATTCCGTCTCTAAATTAGAGACGGATTCGGATTCCGTCTCTAATTCAGAGACGGAATATGAATCCGTCTCTAATTCAGAGACGGAATCTGTATCCGTCTCTAATATAGAGACGGAATCCGAATCCGTCTCTAATTTAGAGACGAAATTTGATTCCGTCTCTAATTTAGAGACGGATTCAGATTCCGTCTCTAAATTTTAGAGACGGGTTTTGTATCTGTCTCTAAAATAGAGACAGATTCAGAATCCGTCTCTAAATTAGAGACAGATTCAGAATCCGTCTCTAAACTTTAGAGACAGATTTTAACCCGTCTCTAATTTAGAGACAGATTTTTGAATCCGTCTCTAATTTAGTGACAGATTCAACATCTGTCTCTAAAATTTAGAGACAGATTTAGTATCCGTCTCTAAATTTGACTTTTCTTCTATATACTTTCATTTGTTTAGTTTTTTTCTATCTTTTTTTATATAACTTTTTCTTAAAAAAACCACTAATTAACAAAGGCTAAAATATTGTTTTCTAGTCAATAAAAAATTTTTAAAAAAATAAAAAATAATATAAGATAGTCCGTCCCTCTTTTGACTTTTCTTCTATATACTTTCATTTGTTTAGTTTTTTTCTATCTTTTTTTCTATAACTTTTTCTAAAAAAAAACCACTGATTAACAAAGCTAAAATATTGTTTTCTAGTCAATAAAAAAATTTAAAAAAAATAAAAAATAAATATAGGGTAGTCCGTCCCTCTTTTGACTTTTCTTCTATATACTTTCATTTGTTTAGTTTTTTTCTATCTTTTTTTTATATAACTTTATCTAAAAAAAACCACTGATTAACAAAGGCTAAAATATTGTTTTCTAGTCAATAAAATTTTTAAAAAAAATAAAAAATAAATATAGGGTAGTCCCTCCCTCTTTTGACTTTTCTTCTATATACTTTCATTTGTTTAGTTTTTTTCTATCTTTTTTTCTATAACTTTTTCTAAAAAAAACCACTAATTAACAAAGGCTAAAATATTGTTTTCTAGTCAATAAAATTTTTTAAAAAGATAAAAAATAAATATAGGGTAGTTCGTCCCTCTTTTGACTTTTCTTCTATATATTTTCATTTGTTTAGTTTTTTTCGATCTTTTTTTCTATAACTTTTTCTAAAAAAATAAACCACTGATTAACAAAGGCTAAAATATTATTTTCTAGTCAATAGAAAAATTTTATAAAAATAAAAAATAAATATAGGGTAGTCTGTCCCTCTTTTGACTTTTCTTCTATATAATTTCATTTGTTTAGTTTTTTTCTATATTTTTTATATAACTTTTTCTAAAAAAAACCACTAATTAACAAAGGCTAAAATATTGTTTTCTAGTCAATAAAAATTTTTAAAAAATAAAAAATAAATATAGGGTAGTCCGTCCCTCTTTTGACTTTTCTTCTATATACTTTCATTTGTTTAGTTTTTTTCTATCTTTTTGTCTAGAAAAAAATCACTAATTAACAAAGGCTAAAATATTGTTTTCTAGTCAATAAATTTTTTTAAAAAAATAAAGAATAAATATAGGGTAGTCCGTCCCTCTTTTGACTTTTCTTCTATATACTTTCATTTGTTTAGTTTTTTTCTATCTTTTTTTCTATAACTTTTTCTAAAAAAAAAATCACTAATTAACAAAGGCTAAAATATTTATTTCTAGTCAATAAAAAAATTTAAAAAAAAATAAAAAATAAATATAAGGTAGTCCGTCCCTCTTTTGACTTTTTTTCTATATACTTTCATTTGTTTAGTTTTTTTCTATCTTTTTTTATATAACTTTTTCTAAAAAAAAACCAATGATTAACAAAGGCTAAAATATTGTTTTCTAGTCAATAATAATTTTTTTAAAAAAATAAATAATACATATAGGGTAGTCCGTCCCTCTTTTGACTTTTCTTCTATATACTTTCATTTGTTTAGTTTTTTTCTATCTTTTTTTCTATAACTTTTTCTAAAAAAAAACACTAATTAACAAAGGCTAAAATATTGTTTTCTAGTCAATAATTTTTTTTTAAAAAAATAAATATAGGGTAGTCCGTCCCTTTTTTGACTTTTCTTCCATATACTTTCATTTGTTTAGTTTTTTTCTATCTTTTTTTCTATAACTTTTTCTAAAAAAAACCACTGATTAACAAAAGCTAAAATATTGTTTTCTAGTCAATAAAAAAATTTTAAAAAAATAAAAAATAAATATAGGGTATTCCGTCCCTCTTTTGACTTTTCTTTTATATACTTTCATTTGTTTAGTTTTTTTCTATCTTTTTTTATATAACTTTTTCTCAAAAAACCACTGATTAAAAAAGGCTAAAATATTGTTTTCTAGTCAATAAAAATTTTTTAAAAAAATAAAAAATAAATATAGGATAGTCCGTCCCTCTTTTGACTTTTCTTCTATATACTTTCATTTGTTTTGTTTTTTTCTATCTTTTTTTCTATAAATTTTTCTAAAAAAAACCCACTAATTAACAAATGCTAAAATATTGTTTTCTAGTCAATAAATATAGGGTTTAGGATTTAGGGTATAGGGTATAGTGTTTAGGGTATAGGGTTTAGGGCTTATGGTTTAGGGGTTAAGGTTTAGGGGTTAGGGTATAGGGTTTAGGGTATATGGTTTAGGGTTTAGGGGTTAGGGTTTAGGATATAGGGTACAGGGTTTAGGGTTTAGGGTATAGGGTATAGGGTATAGGGTTTAGGGTATAAGGTTTAGGGTTTAGGGGATAGGGTTTAGGGTATAGGGTTTAGGGGTTAGGGTTTAAGGTTTAGGGTTTAGAGGTTAGGGTATAGGGTATAGGGTTTAGGGTTTAGGATATAGGGTTTAGGGTATAGGGTTTAGGGATTAGGGTTCAAGGTATAGGGTTTGGGGTTTAAACCCTAAACCCTAAATCCTAACCCCTAAACCCTATACCCAAAACCCTAAACCCTATACCCTAACCCCTAAACCCTAAATCCTATAGCCTATACCCTAAACCCTAAACCCTATATCCTAACCCCTAAATCCTAAACCCTAACTCCTAAACCCTAAACCCTATACCCTAACCCCTAAACCCTAAACCCTAAACCCAACCCCTAAACCCTAACCCCTAAACCCAAAACCCACGCGTCTTGGCAGAGCTACTGTGGGCGAAAAAGGGGCGATCACTGCGTGTTTTTAATTTCCGTTCAATTCTCACCAGAAATGGCGAAACCGCCTGACATTGATGGTCAGGTTTCAATCACGAACATCATCCCTACCATTACACCGATTGGAAATCAACAATTCACGAATTTGAAAGATCAATTGGGGCAAAATCAGGTTTCGGCTCAAACCTATGCTCGAGCAGTTCAAGGTCAAAATCGAGGCTTCAATGGTGTTAAAGGAGTGCTAGGTTATGATAAGCTACCTCCTAGGAGGAAGATGAAGGTAGAAAACAAGCCTGCAGTGATTTTTTCCAAGTTGGAATTGACAGCAGCAAACAATCAGCTTCGGCACTCCATGGTGCTCAAATTCTCGGCAGGTAGACCAACTCTGCAGCAAATTCATGATCATATAAAGCAAAATTGGCAGCTGAAAGGAGAATTTGTGGTAAGTTTGATTAATCCTAGACATGTTGGAGTTTATATTGCCTGTGAAGATGATTTACGATTGGCATTGTCGAAGGAGTCACATATTATTCATAAGTGCATGTATAGAGCATTTCGTTGGACTCCTGACTTTAATCTAGCAGTAGAAAATCCTATTGTTGCTGTGTGGATTCGTTTGCCTGGGATTCCATGGTCTTTTTACAATGGAGCTCTATTGGAATGCATTGGTAATGAATTGGGGAATTTTCTAAGAGTGGATAGTAGAACTTTGGGTCTTACAAACCAAATGTATGCTAGAATTTGTGTTGAAATAGATGTGTCAAAACCTTTAGAATCTGAGATATGGATAGGGGAATCGAAAGATGTTGGTTTTTGGCAAAAAGTGCAATATGAAGGCAATATAGCCTATTGTAGTGGATGTGGTTTATTGGGACACTCTGTGGGAATATGTAGGAAGGTTGGATCCAAAAGGTTTATTGCAAAACCTGATGGAATAGAGGCTCAGCAAAATAAATGGGAAGGGAAGAGACCAATGAAGGAAGGAGTGGAAACAAACCAAACAAGTGTGAAGCATACATGGAATGCTATTGATGGTACAGGAGATAGAAGGGCTTCATCAAGCAATAAAATGGATACTGAAGTTGGAATTGATCCAAAAAAGAGACAAGTGCAGGATAAGAATAAAGCTTTGGGAAAAAAGCAAGGTTTGGAAAGAATTGTTGAGGAGGCAATAGAGGAGGTGAGACAAAGGAAAACTCAGTTGTAAAAGAAATAGAAGAGGGGGAAATAGAGGAGACTCAAGATGAGCAGCAATGTGAAGAAAATGGGCAGAATACAGAAGCTGGAAATACAAGGCAATTAGATACAGAGAGCTCTATGAAATGGAATAAGTTGGGAGATGAGAGCAGTGAATCTGGCCATGCTGATCAGAGGAAAGAAGACAGTGAAGAAATAACAAAGCAAGTTGATGATATTGTTGATAATAGTAATGAAGAAGTTAAGGAAAATTCACAGAATCAGAAAGTGGAAAATCAGTTTTTAAAGCAAACTACTGAAGAACAACATCGGATTTTATCAGAAAGAGATGTTATAGGTCTTAGTGATGAAGAGATAAGATATAATAGCATGATGGAAGCTGAAAACAGAATGAAAAAACAGAATAAAGAGGAGCTTGAATGCTTAGGGCCTTGTACATTGAATAAGGAGAACTCTTGTCATTCGAGTAATGATTTTGGTAGTTCATCAGTTGAAAGGGAAGAAGAGGAAAACAACAATGGGGGTAGTGATGATGAGTATCAACTACCTATTACTAGAAATGCTTTAAAGGATCTGAATAAGAAAGAAAAGAAGATAGAAAGAAGTATTAACTCCAAATCAAAAAGGGGTAGACCACGAGGTGTGAACAAATAAGTGTCAATGGTTACAATGAATCAAATGTTGATGGTTTATGGTTTTTTTGGTTTGGAAACAGATGGTTCAGTTCGATATGGTTTTTGTTTTGTTTGTCCAGCAATGATTCAGATTTTCTGTCTGTTGTTTAGATGGAGGCAGCAAATGATCAGATTGGTTGGTTTAAGTGGGAAAGATTGCAATTGGAATCCTTTTGTTTGTTTGGATATATGGAAAATAAAATGCAAGTTGAGAATTGGTGATCTAACAAGGAATTCCAAGTGTTCTGGTGAGATCAGTTTGATTTTTGAGGAAGCTAAAGATCAGTTTGCTGGTGTTTTGGCTTCAGTTTTGATCATTCTGCTGTATATTGCAGAAGCAAAGAAAGTGAATATTTGGTTTATGGATTCAAATGGTTCTTTTGGTTGGTTTTCCTGGAACAATCTGTTGTATATGGGAAGGTATATAGGAAGGTTTAGTTGGAATATGGATTGGAATTGTATATACAGTGATATCCAGATTCTGAGTAGTGTTGGCTGGCTGTGTTGGGGCTGGCAGTTTTTTGGTGGCGGTTGGCTTGGCTGCGGTTTGAGACATCTGGGGTTTTCAGATGCAGTCAAGCTTATTTGGGGTCAATTTCAAGTGCGGTTTGGCTTATTGCAGTTTGGTTTATTGGTATTTTGGTGTAGTGTAGTTGGCGTAGTGCGGTTTTGGCACATTGCGGTTTGGCCTCGTGTAGTCGGGTTCAGGTGCGGTCAGGTTGATGGTGTTTGGCAAAGAGGTATATATATAGATGGATATAGGTTGATAGTTTGCAGTTTGATTGTAATTTTGGTTGATTGTAATAGGGATATAGAGAGGTTTATAATTTTCATAATCTGGTGTAATATTTTAGAGTTGAGGTTTAGGCTCCAATTCACTTTTGTGATTGGTTGTCCACCTCATGTATTTTCTTATGATGCTGTGATTAATAAAATCTTTCCGGGTTCCGTCCTGGTTTAAAAAAAAAAATCCTATACCCTATACCCTAACCCTTATACATTATACCCTAAACCCTAACCCCTAAATCCTACACCCTAAACCCTATACCCTAACCCCTAAATCCTAACCCCTAAACCCTATACCCTAAACCCTAAACCCTATATCCTAACCCCTAAACCCTAAATGCTATACCCTATACCCTAACCCTTATACATTATACCCTATACCCTAACCCCTAAATCCTACGCCCTAAACCCTAAACCCTAACCCCTAAAACCCTAAATAATGACACATATTTGTAACTCAATTTCCATTTGGATTTTGAGGAAAGTCATAGAGATGAAAAACACTTTAAATGTCATTTAGAATGTAGAAAAAAATTAAAAAAAAATAAACGAGATAGCCGTATACCATTTTGACAATAACATCATTATTAGTCTTATTATTAAGTATTATTACTAATTACTATTTTCTTTAAAGATTAAATTATTTTTATTGTTAATAAGTATTTTTTTTATAATTTATTAATATCAATTATTACTTAGGTATATTAATATTTCTTAAAAGTTTAAATTATTAAATTATTATTAATTAATTTAAAATAATTAAATTAATGAATATTATTATTAATTAATAACAATATTATTTTTTATGTTATGTATTATTACTAATTATTATTAATATTATTATTAATTATATAATAATAATTATTAATATATTCAATTATATAATTGAATAATTAACAATAATATCATTATTAGTCTTATTATTAAGTATTCTTACTAATTATATGATAATGTTATTATTCTTGATATTAGGCATATTACTATAACTAAAATTTTGGGTAAATCAAATAAAAGCATGTAAATATTTTAGATAACTTTATGTAAATTTCAGTAATAAAAAAAATCTAAAATATTTTTTCCTATTCAATAAAAAATATTAAAAATTTCTAATTATTATTAATACTATTATTAATATTATTACTGATTATATAATTAATATTAATATTAATTAAATAATTATATAATTAATAATTTATTAATAAATATTATTAATAATAAATATTATTATTCTTATTATTAGACATAAATATTTTAGTTAGTGTATAATATAGTGTGAAATAGATATAAGTATGTGATGTGGCATTGTTTGATTGGATTTCAAAATTTCACGGGGATTATGGCTCAAGGCAAAATCTGACCGTTCAATACCTTCGATCAAACGGACCATATTATTCCAACCAATACCAAACTCCCTCTCTCCCTATTTCACTCCTCTTTTCTCTCTCTCTCTCTCTCTCTCTCGCTCTTCATTTCGAATTTCCAAACCCAGTTGAAGCTACCCACCGTTTTCTCTCTCTCTCATTTCCCTCCCTCCCTCCCCGTCCCTTCAGCCTCCGCCATGCTCTCCAGCGAAACCACCCTCCGTCACTCTCTCTGTTTCTCTCCCTATTTCACTCCTCTTTTCTCTCTCTCTCTCTTCTCTCTTCATTTCAAATTTCCAAACCCAGTTGAAGCTACCCACCGTTTTCTCTCTCTCTCATTTCCCTCACTCCCTCACCGTCCCTTCAGCCTCTGCCATGCTCTCCGGCGACACCACCCTCCGTCACTCTCTCTGTTTCTCTCCCTATTTCACTCCTCTTTTCTCTCTCTCTCTTCTCTCTCTTCATTTCGAATTTCCAAACTCAGTTGAAGCTACCCACCGTTTTCTCTCTCTCTCATTTCCCTCACTCCCTCACCGTTTTCTCTCTCTCTCATTTCCAAACCCAGTTGAACCTCGGTAGGAGCCAATCGAGGAGAAGGTGGCGAAGCAGCGGCAGATCCGGCGACACCAGTTGAACCTCTGTTGAACCTCGGTATGAAATTGGGTTTGGTTTTTGAGTTTCTGTTTTTCGATTTTCGATTTGATTGATCTGTTTTTCGATTTGTTTGATCTGTTTTTCAATTTGTTTTCCGTTGTTGGGTTTGGTTTTTTGGTGGTGAATCTGGTTATGGTGGCGAATCTGGTGATGGTGTTGCTGGTGGTTAGACGGTGGGTGTTGCTGGTGGTTAGACGGCGCCGGTGAGGTTGTTGTTGGTGGAAGTTTGTGAGGACTGTTTGAGTATAAAAGAAGTTTAGGGATCAAAGTGTAATTTTGAAATATCAAGGACTTATTTGAGATTAATAAAAATTAAGCGACTGATTTGAGAATAAGAAAAATTAAGGGACTGATTTAATATATATTTAAAAATATATATTAATATATTTTAAATATATATATATATCTATAGTATAAATCCAACCTGTGTTTTGTACAGTACTGTGAACAGTTGCTTGGGCGGAAATGACCATTTTGCCCTCACTTTTCACTCTCTTTCCCATTTTGCCCTAAAAAAAAATCTATTACAGATTCCAAAATAATCTTACCCTCCTCTGTTTCCCTCCTAAAATTTGAATTTCTGTAAATAAATCCACACCCTCTTCTCTCATTTATATACCCCACTTTACTTTCCAAAAACTTTACACAAGTCCAAAACTTTTCTACGGTTCAAATTTCAAATTCAATTAACTACAAAAAACATTCAAACATCAAAATTTCAAAAGGTAATTTACTTATTTATCCAAAATTCAATGTCTAAAATGTTCATACACATTTATTGCTTACTCCTTCATACGCCTTAAGCTTCATTGTTTAATTTCTCTGTTTTGATTTCTCTCTGCCATTCTCATATTTCCTTCCTGCACTCCCGCATCTTCCCAAAAATTCTCTATCAACAAACAACAAGAAGATCAATGTTTTGATCTTACGGTGATGAGAAAACATTACGTTTTACATAATGTTTGGCAAGATCACTACTCTTTCCCAAAACTACAAACTAGAACAGAAAACAAAATTCCTTACAAATTGAAAAAGCATGGAAAAATCAAAAATCAAACATGAAATTTGTTGTTGACAATATAACTCTTGCTCCTAGGATACACAAAGAACGATTAACCAACCTTGAGGCGGCGGATGCCCGGTCGGATTCGAGGCGGATTTGAGTGTCACGGTTAAGCGTGACTCGGTCTTCGATCTCCAAAAATCCCAAATTGATTGCTCGGAGAGAATTTTTGATGGAGTAGTTGCCTTCCTCCAGTTGATTAGAGCCGACGATTGTGAAAGGGTGGGAGAGTAGCCCACGTTGTAACGCCCGATCGAATGGGAGCCGATTGGACGGAATAGACGGACGACGATTGATGGGGAGGGAAGGGAAGGGGAGGAGAATTGGCACTGATTGTGGGAGGGGAGGGGTAGCCACGGTGGTGAGGCTGGACGGGATGAGGGGAAGGGGAGGTGGTGGGTTCTTTGATTTTGTGTTTGTGTGAGTGAGAGAGAGAGAGAGAGATAGAGAGAGAGTATTGTATTTAATGTCTTAGTTATTTTCAAACTGGTCCGTTAGATAACTTGGCCCAATAATTTTTTATAATGTCTTAGTTATATCCGCTGTCGCCGTTAGATAACTTGAAAGTGATATAATAATTATTATGTTTCATATACAGATCAATATATTTCAATTTCATATGTAAAATTTGTATAATTAGATAAATTAATATACATTTATTTATTTAATGTCTTATATCTTAAAACTTATTTATATTGTTTTTTTTTTGTTTCAAATGTAAATTTATATTTTATTTTATTTCTGTGACTCTTTTTATTGATATATATAATATAGATTTCTTTTTTATATGTGAATATATTAATTATTCTTTAATTATAATACTATATAATTTATTAGATACTTTACTTTTTCATTAAAATATCATATCCTTAATTCTTTTAGTGTATTATACATGTAGATGTCTCACATTTGTATTTTATTTAGTCTTAACATAATCTTTTTAATGTCTTAGTTAATCCAATTAAATTGTTTACTATATTTAGTGACCTTTTATTTCTATAATGTAAAATTAGATAGTCTTATCTTTTTGTAAACAAGGGCATAATCACTATAATTTGAACTATAAGGTAATGTAACTATAATGTTTATGTTAATTAAAAAAAAGACTAGTGTCCTCGGACATGGGCATATGTTGATATATATATATATAATATATATATATATATATATATATATATATATATATATATATATATATATATATATATATATATATATATATATATATATATATATATATATATATATATGTAGAGAGAGAGAGAGA
>JAFEMH010002591.1:0-222500 GCA_022495995.1 Adenophora triphylla var. japonica
CTTTGGTGAACAAATCAACTACCCGATCTTGATTAGGGATTTTGCGTGGAGAAAATATCACCGAAATGACTCGTTCCCGAACAAAATATGAGTCCATTTCCACGTGCCTTCGTACGTTCATGGAAAAGCTGGATTATTTGCAATATGTATTGCCGCTTGATTGTCACAATAAGCGTAGTAAGCGGAAGAGGCTTGTGGTGCTTCCAATATCTTCCGGCAACCATCGAAGCCATAAGAGTTCACTAACGGTGGAGGCCATTGCCACTGTCGTACGCACTCGGCCGACGAACGAGAAACAACGAGATTGTTTCTTAGTACGCCAAGAAATAGAGTGCACCTCCCGAGGACATGAAGTAACTTTGTACATGACCAGTCTAGTCATGAGAGCAGCCCCAGGTCGACATCGCAAATAGGCTTCCCAGAACCAAATTCCCATCCGAAGGCAAAAAAATCCTTGCCCCCACTTCGGTATTTTTAAGAAACCGAAGGATACGGAATCTTTGCATTTAAGTATAGGCTGCTGACGGGAGGAGCGAGGAATTGACTCGAGAACATTAGCCGAGTGCGTATGTCGGGTGCGGTCACTTGTTGGAGTCGAGTAGAGAAGACGCCAGACAAGCCTACTGGCGTGAAGCATCGACCGGTGGAGATTCATCCGAGAATAACAGATGCAAGTGCTCCATAGGGGGAATTGACTGGCCGGGCGTACTACCTTGCATCCACGACTTTCCTCCAAGATGTCAAAGTATATTCCTGTACGCCGATCGAGCACCATCCCTTCGGATGATCTAAGCAACTTCAATTAGAGAAAATATTTGTTGCCCAAGATCCTTGATGCTTTGAATTGATTGTCCAAGTAAATTTTGACTTCGGCGATCTTGGAGTCATCATTGCCGACCAACAAAACATCATCAGCATAGATATAAGGGCGGCCACGTACAACTCCCTTCGCACGCTGAAAATAAATAAGGGAGTGAAAGTACGCCTTTGATTGTTGAAAACCAACGTTAAGTAATGCCTTAGTGAACTTGTGATACCAATTAAGAAGCAGCGTAGCCCATCAAAGTGACTTTTGTAACTTGCATACTCGGCGGTCTCCTTCCTTAAAAAAACCTTTGGGGCATTTTCATGTAGACATCTTCATGCAAATCCCCGTACAAAAAGGCGTTGTTCACATCAAGTTGGTGAAGCAATCCATCCTTTCTTGTTTGCCACGGCAAATAAACTCCTCATGGTTACCAGCACTTTGCGTAGGCCAAGACAAATGTTTTCGTGGTAGTCCCAATCCCTTCCGCTTGGGTGAATCCCTTTGCCGCTAATGCGGCCTTGTATCGTTCACATCTCCATTAGGCTTGTACTTGATTTTGTAGACCCATTTGGAGTCATGAAGCTTTCTTTCCGGAGAGTAAGGCTTCTAGTGTCCATGTCTCATTATTCTCAAAGAAGCAAAGAATCTCCTTCTTCATCGCTTCCACTCCAGTGATCATGTTTGTTGGGTCAAAATATATGTGGACTCGAAATTGCTTAATCCCAATCACTCGGCTAGTTAGAGACCCTAATTTAATTAGATTTTATTTTTGGATCTCTTGCGATGCTCTCCCGATTATTTCGGCATGTTACGCGAGGATACTATCCTGGCTGGTGGGATCTGCACAGTGTCGGCGAGGAGTTAACTCTTTTCGGCAACATACTTGACGAGATAGGTGACTTATGTTTGGATGACTCCTTTCGTTTGAAATAAAATCTCGATCCACGGTCACATCTCTATCTCTTTCATCGTACTTGTTTGCTAAAAGTAGTTATATTTTTCACACTTGACACCATTACGCCAGTGCTTGACACAAGAGCCACTTTTAGCTCTACTTTGTCCTTTGTCTGCTTATGCGGGTAACCGGTTGGGACAAAGGGGTTTTACCCATTGTCTGATAGCGAAATGTCTTATTCAAATCTCCGCATTAATTACAAAGATATGGCATTAAATGATCCTCACCTACCAACCTCTTTCCGATTCTACCCTTGACGGCATTCTTAGTTCTTCTCTCCCTTCTCCTCAAGTATATATAGAGAAGACTTTGCTTTGCATTAAAGAAGGTTGGTGATTGCATTGAAGAAGAGTGTGCTTGAAGCATTGATTGTGTTCAAGTCTTCAAATCCATAAAATCATTAGACTTTATTAGGGATATACGCTCGTGCACTTCTCAATCAACCTTGTAAGCATTCTCCAACTAGACAATTATTGGAATGCATTGATTGAGATTCACACACACACACACAGTGAGATAAGTCCAACTTGCCACTCAAAAACACACAGTCGAGTTCTTCATTTAAAGATCCATCGGTAGATCCTTGTATTCGAGTCCTTGTAATCGGCAAGGCGGCACTTGTAATAGACTAGGATAAGCGATAGTAAACTTCCCAAAATCCAAGATCGACCAATCTTGGTAGAGGGCGTAGCGGCATTCACGCGTGAACCTCTCCAAATCTTTGTGTCCTTGTCTTTACTTTATTTTTCATCTTGCCGGTAGTTCACCTCACCAAATCGAGATCGGTTCATCCTGTGAATCATAAGTATTTCCCTAAACCAAACAAGTTGCTCTTGCATATATGATTTACATAAATACTTTGTGTTTAAAATCAAGCGCTAAACAATCTCTTGCTGATTTTGGGTGAGTTCAAACTTAGTCAACGATATTCATTTGTGCTTCTTGATTATCTTACAACTTTACGATCGGTGACTATGACCATTGAAGTATTTTAATTAAAATTGCAAAAAGGCTATTCACCCCCCTCTAGCCTATTTCCTCGCCTATTGGGCCTAACAATTGGTATCGAGCTTGACATTTTGAAAGAAATTTCCAAGCCTCACGGCTTGATTGCCGATACCATGGCGGGAAAAATTATGCGGACGTTTAACATCACTACCATACCGATGTTGAACATCAATGAGTTTGGTGTTTGGAAATCCCGAATGATAAAGTACATGAACTCCATAGAGGAGCGATTAATGAAAGTAGTGGAAGGTGGACCGATTACTCCCTTGAAAGTTCAAACCACCTACAAACCAATACCTTCCACTCCCTAGCTGCACATGCGCGGCGACGATGAACAACAAACGAGATGTTCAAGATTACGGAAACTACGGTCGAAAAACCAAGAGATGAATGGGCGCGAAGACAAGTTAACCTATGCTCTTGATGGGAAAGCCGGCCACATTATCTCTTGTGGTTTTAGACGACAAACGATACAAGCTCATTGACTTGTGTTACACGGCACAAGAATCTTTGGAACAAGCTCCTTGAATACTTCGAAGGAGATGCGCGCACCAGGACAACGAGGCTTTATGATGCTATTCTTTGAGTTCGAATCCTTCAAAAAATCGAGATGGCGAATCACTCGGAACGGCATATGATCGATTCTGCGAGGTAAGTAATCTTTGTGCTTCTCTTGGTAAAGTATATACTATGAAAGATACTGAATATACGATTTCTAAGTGCTTTAGGAAGTATATATCATACTAAGGTTCTTGTTCTTAGAGAAGCTAGAGATTTAAATACCACTTCTATTCAAAATATTGTGTCTAGTCTATTTTTGTATGAGAGAGAACTACAAAAACTTAATATTCTCGACAAAAACTTCAAATGCATGTCTCTCTCGGCCTGAGACTCGAGATATCTCAAATGCCTACTCCTTATCCTCCTATCGATCAATGCAGAAAGCCCTTCTTTGTAGCAAAACCACTAGAAAACCCTCTGAGCCTCTCATGGAAGAAGAGGAATTTCTTTGCATTTGCGAAACTACCGAAAGTTCAAAAACTTCAAGAAAATGCAAAAAGACGGCAAACCAAATCAAAATAAACCATTTACTACTCCCTTCCATAGAGCCACCGGCAACCGTAAGCCTTCTACCGGCCTCACGACGGAAAGAACAGAAAAGGAGACTTGGTATGCTTTAAGCTTGAAAACACGGACATTTTGCATCTAAGTGTCCCCAACCAAAATATGAATATGTCGGGAAATCGGTAAACCAAAGACATCCAAAGTCCGAAGCTATGTTGCGAGATGATAGCTTGAAAGCTATGCCGATGCGGTGTGGCGGCTCGAGAAGGTGAAGGCGGCTAGATGATAATGAAGATCTTTGATATAAGCTTTGTTGCCCTGGATGCCGATGATGAAATAGCACTAGATTTACCTACTCCTATTCACCGGAATGCTTCTCCTCCAAGAGCATCTTCAAGGAGAGAAAGACCCGGCAAGACATTCATTTCAAGAAGTCAAAATCAATGCGATCAATCCTTATGGTTTCAAAGTCATTCAAGTTGGAACCTCACTTTATGGGAGTGTGGACCCATTGCCTCTCATGCAACCGAACCAAGTCCTCCACAATCCTGCTGAAAAGAAGCCATCCTTTACCAAACTTCCAAGTATTTCAAGAAATCTTGCCAAACCCATTTCATCCCTACCCACTTTTCTCCTGAATCAAAAGATCACTCGGCCAAAAGAAACACAGTGACCCTCTTCTGAGATATCTAAATTTGAGATGATAGAGACCATGGATGAACTTTTTGTTGATTATGAAAAGTTGAGTAGTGTTCATGAAATATTATTTGTTGATTTCGGTTTAATCTCTGTGAAAGAGAATCACTCAAAGTGAACTTGATTCTTTGAAAACAAAGCGAGTGAACTCGATCGGCTTCAAGCGAAAACCTGGATCTCAAAAACGAGCAAAAGTACACATAGCACGGATTAAAGATTTAGCTCAAAGAAATGATTCTCTTATGAAAACCATTAATACTTTTTCCAAACCTACTTATTTGCTAAAATGGCAATTAATGCATGCCAAGCTATTCCTAAAAATGATCAACATGGGATAGGTTTTGAAACCGAAGCGACAAGTGTACTAATGTCTCTGTGGCGAGAAAAAGGATAAGAAGAGTGAGAACAACCCGATTAACTCATTGCATAAGGATACTAAGCTAAAATATAATCTTTGTATCAATGAAGTATCCTCACTACAAGGAAATGGAGAAAGCCGGTACGTACAAAGGGAATTAAGATTCTTTGAGAATGAATCTGCGGATGAAGATATTGAAAGTAAATGCATCGGCAAAGTGGTATTGCCAATCTTGATTCGGTTGCCAATGATCGATCTCCCAAAGGTGGCGCGAAGGCAACGAGAAAGGCAAGAAGGGCAAAACCAACACTTATAAAGACCCTACGTTCGTACTGCTGATTCTTCTAAGCCTAATGATGCAATGACTAAATCTAGTGGTGTCTTGCCGACTACTCGATCCAATCGGCAAAGTGAAATGTGAAAAGCTTGTTTGGATTATGGTCATCATGCTCATGAATGCCTCTTGAAAAGCCTCTCGGGACCCGCGGTGGCAAAAGCCTCTAGTGGCGGCCGGATATAGGCTGCCCAAGAGGAACTAACCTCTTGGACCCGGTATATAAGGGGGACCATAAGCATGTTTTACTTGCGGGAATGCTTTATGGCCTCGGCGATGCTAGCAAAGATGTATGGATTTTGGATAGTGGTACATTCGAGACACGTATGGCGCCGTCTTGATCTCACTTCTTGATATTCTTTGATGCATCGGGTCCTCACTGTAGTTTTTGGTGACAATGGTAGAGGTAAAATAATTGGATGTGGTACCATCATTAGAGGTGCGATTCTTGTACGAAGGTCTCTTTGGTGGATGGACTCAAACATAACCTTCTATCCATATCACAATTACGTGATAGAGGAATGCAATGTATTTTCACTACATCAAGTTGCTACATAAAAGATATTGCCTCGAATGAAACTCTTCTCACTTTGCCAAAAGAAAAGGTAACATTTATGCGGTAGACTTAAGTGCTATTGCTTGGTGTTACTAATATTTGTTTTGTAGCTAAGAACATCGGTGAGAACTTCGTGGCTATGGCACAAGAGACTCGATCACTTAAATTTCAAATCAATATCCAAGCTTGCCGAGTTCCGGATTGGCAAGCGTCTTCCCAAAGTGTCTGGCGATCATGGAAAGAAGTGCGAGCTTGCCGGTTGGGAAAACAACACAAATCCTCCTTTGAGTCCAAGCCACTGCATGTCTACTTCTAGGTGCCTACAAATGTTACACATGGATCTATTTGGCCCCACAACCACGGCCCGGCCTTGGGGAAGTAGATATACCACAGTCGTAGTAGATGATTATTCTCGATATACTTGGGTGGAAGCTTTCGGCAATAAAGATGACACGTATCTTTGTTGCCACCAAGTTATTCCGGCTACTGAGACTCGGAAGGAGAGCGATATCGTCGGCATGAGATCGGACAATGGGCCTGAATTTACAAATAACGGTATTGCTCGATATTGTGACGATCATGGTATAGACCATAATTTCTCTGGCTATTTGGTACACCTCAACAAAATGGTGTAGTTGAGAGAAAGAATAGGACGCTTATTGAAGCCGGTAAGACCATGATTTACGAAGCCGAGTGTAGAAATATTTACGGGCGAAGCCATTCATACCGCTTTGCTTCACTCGCTCGAACGGATCTCTCATCAACAAATTCCATAATAAGACTCCTTATGAACTCTGGAGAGGCCGAGTACCAAATATTGGATTCTTCAAAATCTTCGGGTGCAAATGCTATGTGCTTTACAACGGAAGAGAGCACCGAGGTAAATTTGATGAAAAAGGCGATGAAGGCATTTTTGTCGGCTACTCTAAACACGGTAAGGCCTTTCGAGTTTTCAATAAGAAACTTTTGAAAATTGTTGAATCTGTTCATGTAACTTTTGATGAATTTGATTTGTTAGAGTCGACCGGACTCCAAATAGTGCTAACCAATCTAGTGGTTTTGAGGCAGGTGAATCTAGTTATACTAATCAATCGGCGAGATAATGCACAAGATCCTTTTGTCGTTGCGGAAGATCCGGTGACATATTTCCATCCTCGGCAAGAAACCGTCCTGGCGATAATCCTCCCGAACGTCTCTGGCGATAGCCATTCTGCGATCCTCCTCATCTGTACCAATGAATCCTAGCCCAAATCCAATCTACTGTAATTCATCCTCCTATACCAAATATTCCTCGATCAAATTCCAAATCCACTCAAAGTCCAAACCCTACTATCTCTCCTATTCCTTTAAATTTATCATCCTCAAAATCTGCTGTGATTCGATCCTCCTCTAGAATCCTTAAGACAAGAATCGGTAAGACAAGACCTTGAGAGAAGTTAGACCTCATCGTGATCACCCTCTTGAAAATGTCATTGGTGATATTTTGGACCCGAGTAACCGAGAAATGCGAACAAGGATTTTGATGAGAATCTCTTTTCTTCGGCTATGGTGTACGATATTGAGCCTCGGAAGGCGAAGAAGCCCTTGGCGATCCAAGGCGGGTGGAAGCTATGCAAGAAGAGTTGAATCGAGTTTGAAAGATGTAAAGTGCGGGAGCTGATGCAGAGACCTTCCTCTCGGCAAGTCATTGGAGCGAAATGGGTATTCGGAAATAAGTTGGATGAATCGGGAAAGATTACAAGAAACAAGCGAGATTAGTGGCCAAAGGATACCGTCGAGAGGAAGGGATTGATTATGATCAAACTTTCGCACCGGTAGCAAGATTAGAAGCGATAAGGCTTGTTTCTTGCCTATCTTGCCTTCAAAGAATTCAAGCTATATCAAATGGACGTGAAAAGCGCATTCCTTAATGGTGAACTTCAAGAAGCTGGTCTACGTTGAACAACGCCGGGCTTTGAAGATCCTAAGAAACCAAATCATGTCTAGATTGAAGAAAGCTCTCTATGGCTTGAAGCAAGCTCCTAGGGCACAGTACGAAACCTGTCCAAATTTCTACTCGGTGATGGCGTGGGATTCACAAGAGGAAAGATCGATACAACTCTATTTGTTACCAAGCACAAGGGTCATTCATTGTTTGTTCAAATATATGTGGACGACATCATCTTCGGTTCCACAAATGAAGCTCTATGCAAAAGATTTGAAAAGCTCATGCAAAGCAAGTTCGAAATGAGTATGATGGGTGAGCTTACCTATTTCCTTGGTCTACAAGTGAAGCAAACCAATGAAGGAATTTTTATACATCAAGCCAAATACACCAAGGAACTAATCAAAAATTTGGTTTTGATAATGCTCATCCTCAAAGCACTCCTATGGCGACAAACGTGCATCTTGACAAAGACGAATCCGGCAAGAAAGTGGACATGACTCTTTACGAGAGGAATGATTGGTTCCTTTGCTCTATCTAACGGCCAATGACCAGGATATTATGTTTCTTTGTTTGTGTCTGCGCCCGGATTTCAAGCCGATCTAGAGAATCCCATCTGCAAGCCGTGAAAAGAATTATCAAATATCTAAGTGGCCTTGCTGATCTTGGTCTATGGTATGCCGAGAGATTCTTCATTCAATCTTATCGGTTACTCGAGATGCGACTATCTTTGCTTGCCGAGTTACAAGGAAGAGCACCGAGTGGAACTTGCCGGTTTCTTGGTGAAAGGCTAGTTTCTTGGTCTTGCAAAAGCAAACGGCAACCTCAACTTCCACAGGCGAGGCGGAATACATTCTTTGCTTAGGTAGGCTGTTCTCGAGATTCTATGGATGAAGCAACAATTAGTAGACTATGAGATTCCTCCTCAAGTACGCCCAATCTCTTGTGACAATCGATCTGCCATCTCCGTCTCAAACAATCCGATGTAATGCACTCCAAAACAAAGCACATTGACATAAAATACCATTTCTTGAAAGATCATGTTGAGAAAGGCAACGTTGTCTTCTTTGAAAGTTCATCTTGACTTTCGGAGAGGCGATATCTTGACAAAGCCTCTTGATCGGAAGAGATTTGAATTTCTTAGGAGTGGTGGGTGTTATTGGTTACTACGGTTGATGCTTACATCTTCTTTGAAATCGCTATGCACTGTGATACGTCCTTCTTTGTGATTGATATTTCTGCCGATTACTTGCCGATGCTCTTTCATGCCGATATTCTAAGTAGTGGTTGCCGGCTATCTATGTCTCCCATCGGCAAGCCTCTCTTTAATGTAAGGTGAGTCCACTGTCGGACCTATCAAATCAGGGACGGTTGGTCACACCCCTCTCGACACGTGTGTGTACCGCCATTTTCGAAAATCGTGTCAAATGATTTATTCCAATTAATTTTGTGATAAGTCTCGGGTAAACCGTATCATTTTAAATCCTAAACGATTATGGTAATCATTCTTAAGCACTCAAATTCGGCGCTTTAAATGGAGGCTGCTTTGCACGTTTTCAACGAAATTGAGCAGTTTTCGTCTTTTGAAAACCCTTTTCAAATAAACCGTTCCCTCAAACTCCATAACATATTTAAGCAAAGCTTTCTCTTTGAAAAACCTTTTCACATTCTCATCAAAATTCTATCTTGCTATCTCGAGTCTCCATTTCTCAAACTTCTTCTTTGAATCTGGTAAGTCCATTTTAATATTTCAAAGATCTGATTCTAACATTGGTTTATTGTGTTTGAGTTTGCTTGATTGTTGAGTTTTGCGGGAATCATGAGTAATGAAAAGGATATCTATGGAGGTTACATAGACTTAAGCTTCTTCGGTGATGATGTTGACGGACAATTTCTCGAGAGATCTCTTATCGAGACTCATCTGTTCTTCCCTTTCGACTCCTTCGATAATTTTGGAGTTTATATTGATTCCGTCAGAGTTCTTCGCAAATTACGTCGTTGAATATTCCGATGAAGATGATCCCGAATCCTTCTCGGCCATTTCTTCTCTTGTTTACGGTGTTCCAATCTCTGTCACCCACGAAAGTATATCCTCCATCTTTCGACCCTAGGAAATTCGGCCTAATTCTATGGATGCTTGGATCTGGATGATGCACGGAATCTTATTAGAGGTGCCAATCTTTGGTCCAAGACTCGGTGGAGACAAGCATTTTAAGGTTGATTATGCTAGGAGGTTCTTCGCTTTGATTGAAATTATTGACGGATGTCTAATTTGCCGATCGCTCGCACGGCCATATTGCGATCTTCGGTTTGAGGCATTATTGCAATAGTGCTAAGGATAAATTTCAAGCTGGTGTGGATTCATTTTTAGAGTGATTGCTCAGCGGCCGGGAAGTATCTTTGGCGATAGGCAAAAAGGAAAGGATTTTCCGGCAAAGGATGTCACTATTGGTTCTTTGGCGGGATAATCGAGAGGTAACCTGCTTTGTAGTTCTTGCTTGACCCCAATGCTACCGGCATTTCCAAACTCAAGTTGAAGCACCACGGTGAAGGTGATTGGAAAAGGATTAGCGGAGCGATCTGTGGTGGAGCTCTGTTCTGTTATTAGGATTCTTTGCTCTATTTGAAAGTTCAAGCTAGCATTTACTGGCTGTGAGAAAGAAGAAGAAATCAAAGAAACCATCCCTAGCCCTGCTAGTTCAAAGCCTTGATCATCTCGGCCCTGCCTCCTCATCCACTTTGTTCTTCTTGGGCTGTTACAAGAGCGAAAGAAATCGGCCTCCATTCCTCTTGCCCCATCCTCTGCTTGAACCTAAGAAAAGAACCATGCTGCATCTTACGCCAAATCATCCAAGAAATCAAAGTACGTATCGCAAAGCTCCGAGAATCCTTTGTTATTCCTCCTTCGATCCCGAGTCGAGAAAAACCTTATTTCTTGAACCGAGTTCTTGATGAAGCCTCTCTTCTCCCCAAACCAATTTTCGGAAAGGTCACTAAATCGCGAGGAAATCAATCAAGAAATTTCGGAGAGAAGAAGGATGATTGAGCAAGATTTAAGGAGGAGAATTCCATTGCAACCCCTTTTATTATCTTATCCTAACCTTAGGACATTGACATCTTGCCTCATCACGGAATAGCCATGGAATCAAGGACCGAGAAAATGTGCTCCCATCAAGAACCCCACCTTTCACATCTATTTTAATAACCCTTGGTCCATGATCAACAAGATTGCTCCAAGCAATGGGTATTTCCGATTGACCATCTCGGCCATTCATCGAGAAGACTTCTTCGAGTTCCATGAAGAACGAGAAAGACAACGTACTTTTTGGACTATTGGTGACTATGTTGATAGGTCAAGATTGGACTTGAATGAGACTTTTGCCGAGAAGTTTCCTCCGCTCTCCAAATATCAAAATTTCGGCAAGAATGTGTTGATCTTTGAATTTCAACCGATACTTTGATCTTTTGCCTCTCCTACGGAACCAAGTCTATCTTTTCGGGATCGAATAAGGCAAGATCGATGGTCATCTCTGTTTGGATTGCATATGCCTCTGTCTACAAAACTCGGTTTGATTTTGAAGAGAATGATCCCTATCGGCTAGGAAGAGTGAAAATGATGAAAGGCGGGGATTCAAGTACTCACGTCTTTGAGACTCGACCGAGAGGTGCTCTTGCCACCCGGTTTATTGAAAATGTGTTGAAGATAACTCGGGAGCTCATTACCTATTACGAAGAAGCATTGAAAAGGAAAGAAGGAAATGCTTCGATGTGAATCTTGATTCAAGCATGGGCGATAAAGTTCCTCCTGCGATTCCTCAGTGACTCCATTGAATCCGGCGAGAACTACCTCGATGATGATCAACGGTTCATTAGCCTGTGCTTACGAGGAAGACTCCTTCATCGATGCTCATTCCGGCCCATCTGCTAAACCTGCTCCATCTACACCTATAGTGGTCACGGCGGGGAGTCTTTCTTAACTACGATCAAGCTCCCATCTTCATTGATGTTCTGTTGAACCATTTCGAGGTTGTTGAGTTGGGAGGAGGAGCTATCTCGGACTACGATATTCTTTGCGATCTTCGGACTCGGGAAGTTGATAATGCCTTCTCTGCAATTGTTGTCTATGACCTGTTCGATCACTTATTCATCAAGGCTGCTAGCGATCTCTTGGTCCATGATGAATCTCTCCTGTTCTTTGTTCTTTGATGAAGATAGCCGGATGAAATTGACCGGAAGACTATGATGAGATCACGATGATCTTTGAAGAAGATACCTCACACTCCATCTGGTACAACTCCCTTGCGATGGTGTAGGTTGATGATGTGCTCAAATTGGTATACCACCTTCAAGTCCATTCCAAAGGACTCTTACGGTAATCCTCTATTCCCTCCTCATCGAAACTTAAATGGAGATGCAGTACAAAGATTGTGAAACATTCCTTCAAAAATTACATTCCCTGCGAGGTTCTACCGGCATGCCCCCTATTCTGCGAAATGGAACAAGGATATCAAGCATGGCAAGAAGAAAACGCTGCTTTGTTTCTCATGCCAAAGTCAAATCTCTCCCTCCGGCTACCAATCAACCTGGCTCCTTAAGAATTCGAGGTGAAATCTGTCTTTACGGTGAATCTCCTATTGAAGTTTGCATCTATTACGGTGGAATGATGACCGGGCGCTTAGTGATTAATGATCACGTGGTGGAAACCCTTAGCTATTCCCCTTATTCTGCTTTGTTGGTGTTTGGAAGATGGTGTATCGGCATGCCACTAGCCTTAACCCTACCTCTCTATGCTTCCGAGACCATTTCGGCAAGATCATTACGTGGACAGCGAGAATTCTAAGTCTTGGCATCATGAGAGATCTGCTGAATGGAAGAGCTTTTACGAACTTCATGCTTGCACTGCAAGATGTCCTTGGAGAATAATGGTCAAATGTTTCTTTGATCTCCCCATTATAGTTCATCCAGATTTTCCTCTCCTTCTTGAAGCCCCTGTTCCAAGATCTGCGATGTACCATTGATTGTCGGCACGGTCATTCCTCCTTCCTTCACTGGTACCCTCGATCCTCCACTGTTTATACTCTGTTTGGCTACTTTGCCAATGAGCATGGTCATCTTTACGAAGCCTACCAACCCGCTCTTAGAGGTGACATTGGAGATTTGGGGATGTTTTTCCGGAGTGAAATTGAAGAAGTAAAGGATTTGTTGCTTAAGTCCATTCGGGAGGAGGAGTTAGCAAACGAGAATCGCATCCAAAGTTTACGCATCTATTTCCCTAGCCCTCGGCGGACCTCGAGACCTCTTCTCTCGGTAATCTTAGTCTTTGCTTGATTTTGATCGGCTCGGTGATCTCCTAGACGGCTCCGCGGGTTCGGAAAGTGGTGCTTGATGTTAACTTGAATCGGGATCGTACCATCAAGGAGTTGGAGTCAAAGCTTGAAGGCTGTTGGAAGTAGGATTCTTCTTTGTTGAAGTGAGCTTCTTTGAAGCTAACACGAAGATTGCAAAGCTTGAAGGGAAAAATGAAGTGCTAGTGGAGCGTTACAAGGCTAGCAAGAAGAGGAAAGGCTGAAAAGTGAAGCCGAAAGGCTGAAAAGATCAAGCACGATTCCTCCTCTGCGATCCGTGATGCTCCTGGCGATGCGCTGCGTGCGATCCTGCTGATCCTGGCGATTCTTGACGTCTCGTAACCGATGATATAGATATCCTTGTGAAGCCCCAAAAACAATCTTTCTTTTCGACAATTTGGTTTTGACTTTATGGTTTTTGCTTAATATCTATCTAACTCTTACTGCGGGAACCTTATTAGTCATTTTTTCGGTATCACTTATCTTTTATCTATTCATATCCTCTTAAGTGATTATTTGTTTGTAGGTGATTGGCCTTAAGCAATTAGGAGGAGATTGTTGGGTCAAAATATATGTGGACTCGGAATTGCTTAATCCCAATCACTCGGCTAGTTAGAGACCCCTAATTTAATTAGATTTTATTTTTGGATCTCTTCTTGATGCTCTCCCGATTATTTCGGCATGTTACGCGGGATACTATCCTGCGGTGGGATCTGCACTGGTAATCGGCGGGAGTTAACTCTTTTCGGCAACATACTTCGACGGATAGGTGACTTATGTTTGGATGACTCCTTTCGTTTGAAATAAAATCTCGGTCACAACGGTCACATCTCTATCTCTTTCATCGTACTTGTTTGCTAAAAGTAGTTATATTTTCACACTTGACACCATTACGCAGTGCGACACAAGAGCCACTTTTAGCTCTACTTTGTCCTTTGTACGCTTATGCGAGTAACTGGTTGGGACAAAGGGGTTTTTACCCATTTGTCTGATAGCGAAATGTCTTATTCAAATCTCCGCATTAATTACAAAGATATGGCATTAAATGATCCTCACCTACCAACCTCTTTCCGATTCTACCCTTGACGGCATTCTTAGTTCTTCTCTCCCTTCTCCTCAAGTATATATAGAGAAGACTTTCTTTGCATTAAAGAAGGTTGGTGATTGCATTGAAGAAGAGTGTGCTTGAAGCATTGATTGTGTTCAAGTCTTCAAATCCATAAAATCATTAGACTTTATTAGGGATATACACTCGTGCACTTCTCAATCAACCTTGTAAGCATTCTCCAACTAGACAATTATTGGAATGCATTGATTGAGATTCACACACACACTGAGTGAGATAAGTCAACTTGCCACTCAAAAACACACAGTCGATTCTTCATTTAAAGATCCATCGGTAGATCCTTGTATTCGAGTCCTTGTAATCGGCAAGGCGGCACTTGTAATAGACTAGGATAAGCGATAGTAAACTTTCCCAAAATCCAAGATCGACCAATCTTGGTAGAGGACGTAGCGGCATTCACGCGTGAACCTCTCCAAATCTTTGTGTCCTTGTCTTTACTTTATTTTTCATCTTGCCAGTAGTTCACCTCACCAAATCTGATCAGTTCATCCTGCTGAATCATAAGTATTTCCCTAAACCAAACAAGTTGCTCTGCATATATGATTTACATAAATACTTTGTGTTTAAAATCAAGCTCTAAACAATCTCTTGCTGATTTTGTGTGAGTTCAAACTTAGTCAGCGATATTCATTTGTGCTTGCTTGATTATCTTACAACTTTACGATCGGTGACTATGACCGTTGAAGTATTTTAATTAAAATTGCAAATAGGCTATTCACCCCCCCCCTCTAGCCTATTTCCTCGCCTATTGGGCCTAACAATGTTTGACTGCCTGATAATAATATTTTGGCTCATCACGTGCAGTGATGGCTGCTAGAAACACTTTATGGTTAGGGAAAAACGATCATAATTGACAAAGTGTGCTAAAGGATATACCTCAGGAATGCGAAGTAGAAGTGAGTGGCGGATGAGTCTATGGAGCCGAGCGAGATTAACAACATAATTCTCCGGATGCTTTGGTTGTTTCTTTGGACGATCACTACGTCGTGGTCCTGCGATCGACTTTCGGTTGGGCGCTCGCTTGTGTGCTCATTTGGGAGCTCAGGCGGTGCTCAGCTATGCATTGACTTCTTTGTTCGTAATTTGTTGTATCTGCACATTTGAGTTTACACACATTGCCCGTCTCACCATTATTCGGTATCGGCATCTTCTTCCAAATCGAGAATCTTGTTGAACAACTAAGTCCCTCACACTATTTGTTGTTGATACATTTTTAAAAGGAAAAATATTTTCAACAAACTTCACATCTCTAGAGGTATAAATTTGTTGTGTTTCGAGATCAAACATCTTGTAGCCCTTTTGAGAATATGGATACCCCACAAAAATGCACGGACGACCCCTAACATCAAATTTATCTCCCCTTTCTTGTTATCCTTAGCATATGCAAGACAACCAAAAACACTGAAGATGATCATAGTTGGGTGGTTTTGAAAAATAATTTCAAATGGAGTTTTATTTTTCAAAAGTCTTGTAGGTAACCTATTTATGATGTATGTGGCTGTCAAAACACATTCACCCCAAAATTTCTTAGGTAAACCTGCTTCAAAACGTAAGGCTCTAGCAACTTCAAGAATGTGTCTATGCTTACGTTCTACTACCCCATTTTGTTGTGGTGTATCCGTACAAGAGGTTTCAAGTAACATGCCATGTTCATGATAATAGTCGACCATTAGTTGTGATTGGAACTCGGCCCCATTATCACTCCGAACCCTTTTTATTTGTTTCCCAAGCGAGTACGGATCATATTACAAAGATGGTCAAATATTTATAAACATCGAGACTTATACTTCATAAGGAACACCCAAACACCACGACTAAAATCATCAATGATAGACAAAAAGTATCTAGCTCCGAGAAAAAGAAGGTGTTTTATATGCACCCCAAATATCACAATGAATAGAGATCAAAACATGAAGTAGATTGAATAGTGCTTTCAAATGAAAAGGGAGTCTTGTCAACTTAGCTCTAAAACAAGAATCACAATGTTTATGTTTCTTTATTTCATGACCACAAATCTCGCCAAAATAATCGAGATCCAGAAGAAGGCTGCGTGACCCAATCTTGATTGCTAAGTATCGGAATCAACGACGGCATCGAAAGCTACCTCTCTCACCATTGGGCGGTTCCAAGTAGTATAGACCATCACGTCGCCTGCCCACTCCAATCGGCCTCCTCGAAGTTAAGTCTGCATAACAAAAATCCCAGGGAAGAAAATTAGTGCACAATTTAAATCTTTTGTCAACTTGCTAACGGAAAGTAAATTGCACTTGAAATCCGAATGTTTAAAAACATGATCGATTTTCAACCCGTTTGGCGGATTTGCACTTCACACCACTTTACGGTATGAAATCTCCATTAGGAATTTTGACAGGGCATGGAATCCACAGTGTTACGGCGGTTGTGTAAACAAGCTTTGTCATCACAAGTGATATGTTCACGGCGCCCGAGTCAATTATCCGAGGACATCATGTTTTCAATCTTACCAGCCATATTTGCGGTAGCATGTTTCACATCTTGCTCGCATCCCAGGTCCGATTGTTGAAATACTGAGCCAGCTTCGCATAATTTTCTGCAGATAATCCAGGAATTGGGCTATCGTCACCAGTTGCTAAGTTGGCAGACTTGTTCGACCACTTGTCCTCTGACTTGTTCGACCATTTGCCTTGACCACTGCCATTCTTGTTCCCCCTTTCTTCTTTCCGGTTGGATATCCTACCGGCTCATAACAATTTTCAGGTGTGATAATACTTCCCACAATGAGAACATTTAGGTTTCCCATCCTTCTTGTCCTCCTTGTTCAACCTAGACATACCTTGCGTTTGAAAAGCTGCTGCCTCAATCGTAGTCTTTCCAGCCATGGTAATTTGCCTTTGCCTTTCATCTTCAGATACTAGATGATATGCGATGCCTAAAGACACAGGTGGCTGAGTGCCAAGGATCTGTGTTTTAATGGTCCCAAAACTCTCATCGAAGCCCATTAAAAATTCATACAAACGCTCCTTTTCCCTCATCTACGCCAACTTCTTAGATGCATCACAATTACACCCGTTGCATTTGCATTGTGGTATGGGACTAATGGAATTAATTTCATCCCAAAGGGCACTTCGGTTTGAGGTATAATAAGATGACACGAGAGAGTTTCTCTTGTCGAGTTAGGGTTATTTCCCTCTTCAATTCGTAAGCTCACAGGAGCACTTTGAGAACCAAAACGTTCTCCTAGATCTTCCCACATACCGCTTGTGCGGTTTTGCATGCTTTACACTGCTGCGGATATCCTTTTCCATGGAACTGTGTAGCCACCCTTTCACCATGGCGTTGCACCTCTTCCACAGGCCGAGATCTGCTGCTCCTTCCCTTGGGCATTGGATTGTTCCATCCACAAATCCAATCATGTTTTTTGGCAAAGAGGGCGTTGCTCATCTCATCAACCCAATCTGCATAATTCCCATCATTCAGAAGATCGCTAACAAACACGGTATTTGGGCTATCCGAAGCCGAAATATAATAAGGTGACATGACATCAACCTTAACTCCCCCTACCATGCCATCTTCAACCTTTTTCCAGGCGAGCTGTGCAGGATTATCTGTCCGTTGGTCATGTTGTTGTGGTGTTGGTTTTAGGAGTTCAAAGAAAAGAAGAAAAAATTTGCGGAAGCTTGATCAATTAACTAGCTCGATACCATGAAGAAAGCGAGTGTGCGGCAAAAGGAGAAAATAATACTCGGTTTCATTGATTGATTATTGAATAGAATTACAAATATATATTACTTCTAATAAACCTAAAGACTAGGAATAGATTACATTATATATACCAATGATAGGAGAAGATATATACTAGGAATAGAAGATGTGTATCATATCAAAAAGATATGCATGATCCGTGTATATGCATGGTTCTCGGGATATGCTCAACAAAAAGGAACATATTCACTTTTGGATAATAAATAGAATTGAGTTTTTTAGGGCTATTAAGATTTGAATCTCAAGTCACACTTCTAAAAACAATCATTACCTATATGGTAACCTAATACACAATTTATTCAACAAAATTAGGTCCTAATATACTTCTAATACTGAAAAAACTAATCAACTAATATTAAACATGAGAATAATAATTAAAATAAAACTCATATTTATCCATAAATTCATCTTCATCATTGACATCCATCATTCTACTCGGCTTCGAAAAATTCATCCTCGAATTTGGAATAGTTTGTAGTCAAACGTTGAGTACGAAATCAAAAATATTTGTAACAATCCTCTCCCAGTGAAATAAAATATGAAAACTTGAAATATTTCGTTGTAACTTGCACGGACTTTATACTTTATAGCTTTTGTAACAACATCCATTCAATCACTTCATTGCGTTGATACAATATATTCGACAAAAGTGATCAACTTACTAGAAGAACGGACATTACCAATGTCAAATCCTCATATTGATAATCAACTTCTATAACTTCAAACTTCCACATCGATTTATCCGGTGGATATTAAAAACCAACTGTGGTTACACCAATTAGATGAGATCTTGTTGATTGACACACTTCGCAATAAAACTCATCAAAATTGAGAGTTTTGGTCAATCAACAAGAACGTTCTCACTTGAAGATTCGGAACGGGTAGGAGAGATCAAACTATTTTTATTTTTTTGGATTTTTTTAAAGAAAAGAAAATTTTGATGAAGAAATACCTCAATTGAATTAAATTAAAAATTGATTCGGACTACGATACCAGCGATGTAGCCAAGCGAAGCAATAAAATGATAGATTATCGGGCACGGACACGGTTGAATCACACACAATTACCCAATCTTCAATTCTAGTTGAATCGCGCCCGATTATCAACAGAGACATCCAAAACGAATTTAATCACTTTTAGGAAATAAAGAGTAAACACTTAATATCAAATTTCTATTAATCAAAGGTGAAATTCGAAACTACACATTACCCTATTTTTATAGGACTAGTAAAACTTGTAAAATAAGTCAAACAAGTCTAAAATTAACCCTAACCTATATGGTAACATAATAGAAGTCCAAAATCTATATATATATAAAAAGAGAATAGTGTCTTTTGGTATTCTTTCAGTTCAAAAAAAAAAAAAATTTCCCTCCAAAATAGTGACAATTCTAGAAGCTATTGTTAATAGTCTTTTTAATGTTTTCCTAATAAATGTTTTAAAAAAAAAGAACTAAAATATCTTGCAAAATAATTGGGTTTATATTCAATTTAACAAGATCCTTCAATTCTTGATCCTTATCATCAACCTTTTTTTAATTTTTAACATCAATATGGATTTTTCCCCCCCCCCAAAAAAATAATCAACATGGATACTTTTGGCGTTATTTATTTAATTTTAAGAAATATACTCTTTCTGTCACACTTTAAACTACACTTTTCTCACAGGGTATCCCACTCATATAAATAATATATGCGTCCGCCGTATATAAATAATATACACGGCGGATGATACGCGTCACTTCGCATATAAATAATATATACGGCGGTATCTGGCATTACCAGTAAATACGTTATAAAAATACATTTGACATATACGTATTTGAGATTTAAGTTATATACGACGGTAATTAAGTAGCCGCCGTAAATAGGTACTTATATTCGGCGGCTGATACGCGTCCGCCGTAAATAGTTGATATATATACGGCGGTTGGCACGCATCCTTAGTAAATATCATAATTATATACCGGTGTATATTATCCGCCGTAAATGTTAATAAATACTGAAACCCAAAATTTCCCTCTCTCGGTTGGTGGAAAAACAATTGCTTCTCTCTTTCTCTCTCTCTCTCCTCTAGGGCAAATTTCGGCGTCGCGGTGACCATCATTGAAGCATAGCGACCTTGTTTTCTTCAATCAACAAACGAAGCGGTATGCATTTCTTCCCCCATTTCGATTTTCTTTTAGTTTCTTAGTTTTGTTGTTCTCGGTGGGTTCTTGAAGCATAGCGGCAGAGTGTTGATGATTTTTCTTGGATTTTTATTGTGATTTCTTGCGGCGGAGACACTGTGATTTCTTGAAGCTCTTCTTGGGTGTTGTCATCGCCGGGTATTCGATTTTTCCTTAACTATCGGTTTTTTAAGAAATTTAATTTTGTTTTTATATTTTTGAATTTTTGATTAATTATTTGCGGTTGATGCCTTTTTGTGATGGGTTTTGTTTTTATATTTTTTTTTGAATTTTTGATAAATTATTTGAATGTATATTTGATAATTGAGCGGTATATGTTAAATCATGGCAAGGATTTGAAGCAACACTTATGCATGATGGATATTAGATGTGATGTGAATCTAGTAACTTCATAGAAAAGATTGAATGACCTTCATTTGTTGTTACTATTGTTGTTGTTGCTGTTGCTCTTGTTGTTGTTGTTGTTGCTGTTGATGTTGTTGTTGTTCTTTGTTGATGTTGTTGTTGTTCTTTGTCACTTTGTTGTTCTTTGTTGATGTTGTTGTTGTTCTTTGTCCTTTGGTACTATTGTCGTTGTTGTTGACTGTATGAGGGTCCATTTCATCGTTTGCTCACAATTGGTACCATTTTGCTCACACCTGGTACCATTTCAAAACCTAAGTGTCACTTTGTTCAAAAATCGACGTACAATAGAAGATAAGCCTTTTACGGTAACTCGGATCATAAGACATTTTACGGCCATATACTCATAGTTAAATAACAAATATCCAATGATGGCTAATAGTCCCCTCCAACCTAAGAAATGCCAACCACCCTTAAAGAGATAATGAAATAAACGAGGTAATCTTTTAGCTTTGTTAATTATTGTATTTCTTAATTGTACAAATATGCATTACCTGCGCATCAGTAAACATCGCTCTCCTAACATAGTACCCTTCGTAGACCCTACACAAAAAATATGTTGCGCACTTCAACCTAGTTCCTAAAAATAGTTTCAAATCTTTTGTCGCATGTGCATCAATTCTTTTGCACATCAACCTAGTTCCTTAAATTAGCTTCTCAATCAGGGGGGGGGTTGTGAGAGAGAACGAATGAATGTTGTCATGGGGTTATACTATATCATGGGCCCAAGCTCGACTAATAGGCTAGGCTCCAACAATGTATATTATCTATGTCGAGCCAAAAATTGTACATATTTAGACTATATTTGTTATGAGTTTATTTTTATTCTAAAATTTGTGTCTCTCGGTCTTATATATAGGTTGTATTTTTAACGTTAAAAATATCAAGTCATATATGGACAAAAGTTGAATTGATTTGGGTAATCGGATTTCAAATGAGTATATGCAGGGTTGACAACTTTTCGATTTTGCATTCTCAAAAAGTTGTTGGTGTTAAAGATGTTGGGTTTCAAGGATCCATGCGCGGCGGAGATTTTAGCATTAATAACTTAAAACCCATGAGCCTAGGATCCGTTCTATACGATTAAATTGAATTCCTACGAGATAGATTTACCAGCCTTAATCGCTTTCCGGTTTTGATCTATCGAACGTATAATTATGTGATTCGTAATCACAAACTTTGATCTTCAAATCTTCGAATCTTGACTCCTTTGGATCTTCAGATTTGAACTCTAGGCCTTTGATTTGTTTGAACAAATTAAGACCCTCTTTTGGTAATCCACACAAATATGAATGTCGAGAACGATTCTCGGATTGGGAATTGCTAGATTCCAAAAACTTATGGAAGAATATTGAGAGGACTTTTGATTGTGATTTTTATTGAAAAATTTCGGCTAACAGTAGGGTTGACAGCCATCTCATATTTATACTACAATAGTATGAATATGTTTCCTAATCAAATTAGGAGAACAGGCTGTCATCCACGCACAGTGGCTCATTATGTCGCGCGGTATACTTAGCCAGTTTGGCTAAGTATGTCGCGTGACAAAGATAGATTTCGGCAACTCTCGATCATTCTTCCTCTAGTTTCAATCAAAAACATTCTAAATGTGTGTGACCCAATAGGATTGTATTATGTTGGCAATGAGTCCGATCACATCGACCCTCATAAGACATAAGCGGACTCTAGCAAGCCATTATGTCTACCCAAATAATACAACATAAGAGTTCATGCTTCCACAATAGTAATAATGTCACAATCCCTTTGTCACACGATGTCATATTGAACATAAGTCATGGTCAATATCAACTTACATTGTTCAATGCTTTCTCGATTAGAATATGTTGATCAGCAGTATCCATGATCTCTATCATGTTCCTTGAGTGTGGCCACACATTTCATCAACACTATTCTTACGAGGGGCCCAAGCCGACATCTCTCTTACGAGGGACAAATCCCATCTTGACTTATCATTCTTCCTACGAAATCCCATGATGCCAACATAGCCACTTATTGCTACTAGGTTAAAGGATAACTTTAGACTACATCTAACAACACGTTCATCAAGTGGAAGACAATGATAATCTCAGGTCTAAGGATTCTAATGACACTACTATTTTGAGATTTAATTATGACATTTTGACCATAACATAAATCTCAAACGGGTCAAATCCGATCCTTGTTCTCTAACAAGTACCCATAAATCCAATGTGCATCGCTATGCAAATAATCATCATATGATTATCCATTAGCATTTATACTAGTTATTTACAAGTTGTAATGTGCATTTTCATGCATATGATCATTTCCATGTTCATCCATTACCAACTTTCACTAAATAACTAGGGACACGAATTAATATAATAAACATGCAAAAACATATATTAATCAAAATAAAATTTCTCTTTTATTAATGACAAAGACGATACATAAAGGTTTATAGAAACTATAAGCCTAGGGCACAAACACTAACGGCTCCCACTTGCACTAGGCCCAATCTCCCATGTATCGTATACCCGTGGACCTAACATGACCATCATGTTTCGCTTGTGCTAAGCGGCTTTGTAAGTGGATCGCTAATGTTGTCGTCGGTTGATACTCTGCATATCTTGACATCTCCTCTTTCTATGATTTCTCGAATCACATGGAAAGCGTCTAAGAATGTGTTTGGATCTTTGGTGTGACCTTGGTTCCTTTGCTTGTGCAATGGCACCATTGTTGTCACGATAAAGCTCTATCGGATTAGTGATACTTGGAACAACTTCCAAATCACTAATGAACTTCTTGATCAAAGCGCCTCTTTAGGCTGCATCGGATCTTTGCTATGTACTCGGCCTCGGTTGTAGAATCGAGTGTGGTACTTTGCTTGGAACTCTTCCAACAAACCGCACCTCAGATTAAGCATAAACACAAAGCCCGATTGCGACTTAAAGTCATCTTTGTCGGTTTGGAAGCTAGCATCTGTGTAACCTTTTACAACAAGATCTTCTTCCATTCCTCCAAAAACCAAGAACGCATCCTTAGTTCTTCGTAAGTACTTAAGGATGGTCTTGTGCTATCGATGGCTTTCGCCGGATTAGATTGGTATCGACTCGTGGTGCTCAAGCATACGAGACATCCGGTCTAGTGCATATCATGGCGTACATGATGGATCCAATTGCCGAAGCATACGGAATCGCATTCATTCTCTTTTGCTCATCAATAGTCTTAGGACATTGATTCTTGCTAAGAATTACACCATGACCTCTTGGCAAGTTCCCTCTCTTAGAATTTTCCATCTTGAATCTTCTAAGGACCTTGTCAATATATGTACTTTGACTCAAACTAATCATCCTTCTAGATCTATCTCTATAGATCTTAATGCCAAGAATATAAGAGGCTTCACGCATATCTTTCATTGAAAAACACTTTCCTAACGAAGACTTGACGGATGCGAAGTGCGGGAATGTCATTTCCAATGATTAAGATATCATCGACATATAGTATTAGAAAAAGCACTTTGCTCCCATGATTTTCTTGTATACACAAGGTTCATCTTCGTTCTTGATGAAGCCAAACTCTTTGACCGATTCATCAACGTAGATTCCAACTCCTAGAAGCTTGCTTTAATCCATATATGGACCTTTGCAACTTGCACACTTTATTAGAATTCTTTGGATCGACAAAACCTTCGGGTTGTATCATATACACATCCTCAAGTAACTTCCCATTTAGAAAAATTTGTTTTGACATCCATTTGCCATATCTCATAGTCATAATATGCGGCTATGGCAATCAGAATTCTAATAGACTTAAGCATCGCAACAGGCGAAAAGGTTTCATCATAGTCAATACCATGAGTTTGCCTATATCCCTTTGCTACAAGCCTAGCTTTGTAAGTATGCACCTTCCACATCCATGTCGGTCTTTTTCTTGAAAACCCACTTGCACCCTATGGTTTTTACACCTTCGGGTGGATCAATCAAGTTCCAAACTTGATTATCATCCATGGATTGGATTTCGGACTTCATGGCTCCAAGCCATTTTTCCGAATCCGGAGCGGACATCGCCTCTTGATAGGAAGTCGGTTCGTCATTCTCAATGACTTCCACTTCATTACTTTCCGATACAAGAAATCCATATCTCTCGGGCTCGGATCGTAACCTATCAGATCGACGACGGACTTGAGTATCTTGAACCGGTTCCACAACTCCTTGTGAACTTGGTTCCGTCTCTACCCTTGGCTCAATGTTGTCTTCGGGTTCTTGAACTTCTTCAAGATCAATTTTACTCCCACTAGTTCCCTTATTGAGAAAGTTGTTTCTCAAGAAAGGTACCATATTGAGCAACAAACACTTTGTTCTCGGTGCGGTTGTAAAATTGATATCCTTTTGTTTCCTTAGGATAACCCACGAAGACACATTTGTCGGATTTTGGTTCTAGCTTATCGGAGACAAGTCTCTTTACATAAGCATCGCAACCCCAAATCTTCATGAAAGAAATATTCGGTTTCTTTCCCACACATCTCATATGGTGATTTAGGAGCCGATTTAGTAGGGACTCTGTTTAGTGTGAAAACTGAGTCTCTAATGCATGTCCCCAAAGGATATAGGAAGGTCAACTTGACTCATCATCGATCGAACCATGTCTAACAAGGTTCTATTTCTCCTCTCCAGACACCCCATTCCATTGTGGTGTCGCGGGTGGGAATAACTGCGAAACGATTCCACGGTTTTTGAGATGATGGTCAAATTCTTGACTCAAATATTCGCCACCTCGATCGGATCGAAGTGCTTTAATTGTCTTGCCAAGTTGATTTTGTACTTCATTTTGAAATATTCGAAATATCTCAAACGCTTCACTTTTGTGCTTCATCAGATAGACGTAGCCATATCTAGATAAGTCATCGGTGAACGTAATGAAGTACCGAAATCCGCCCCTAGCAACGCTGCTCATTGGTCCACATACATCGGTATGTATTAGACCCGATAAGTCACTAGCCCTTTCACTACTCTTAGTGTAAGGTGGTTTGGTCATTTTTCCCAATAAACAAGATTACATGAAACATCATATGATTCATAATCACATGAGTCTAAGTATCCATCTTTATGGAGTTTAGAAATGCGTTTCTCATTTATGTGACCAAGCCGGCAATGCCACATGAATGTGTTGTTCACATCATTTGGTTTGGATTTCTTACTCACATTATAAATATTTTCAATATTATTTTCTTTCTCAACATTTAAGACATAAAGGCCATTAAATGAGTTTGCAATACCATAAAGCATATCATTTAAATAGATAGATAACTTATTATTCGCAATAATAAAGTTAAATCCTTCTTTGTCCAAATAAGAAAGCTGAAATAATATTTCTACTCAAATCCGGAACATAATAACAATTGTTCAAAACAAGTATTAGTCCACTAGGTAAAGTGACTTCATAAGTCCCTACGGCTAATGCAGCAACACTTGCTCCATTCCCTACACGTAGGTCTACTTCACCTTGTTTGAGTAGCCTTCTATCTTTTAGTCCTTGCACATTTAGACAAATGTGGGATCCACATCCCGTATCACATACCCAAGAGCTAGAAGTAGAAAGGAGAATATCTATAACATAGATATTTGAATTAGTAGCAATCATATTGCCCTTCTTCATACCTTCCTTATTAGCCTTGCAGTTTTGCTTCCAATGATCAATCTCATTGTCATGGAAGTAAACCGCATCCTTTTGAGACCTTTTGGGTTTAGTCTCATTGGCAATGGCAACCTTTGCCTTAGGCTTAGCAACACTTGCTTTACCTTTGCCCTTTTCAATGACGGATCGCAGTGACAGAGTTTTGTTTAATGCCATTTGATCTACAATAAGATATGCAACATATGAACACATATAAGTATCCAACACATTTATCATTCAAGAGACAAATATAGTATTTCACAAATACTCCCACTAAATTATACACCTTCAAATACAAGCATGTATCATATAATTATAATGGGCTAAGATCCATATTTCACTTCAATTTTGGTTTAAGCTGAGTCAATGCCCAAAATTAAGTTATTTAGGTAGATAACATTTATCAATCACATCATATGTGACTCTTAGATCCTTTATGAGATTTTAGACATCATATGTCAAAACATGTTTTAATCTCATCTTATGCCTTGGGTCAAAACTCTTTTGAAAGCACCAATTAAGTCTAACCAATTTCAAACGTATGAGATACATAGAACGATGCACCCAACTAAGTTGAAACTGCATCAACCCTTATCTCATCTTGCTCCATACTAGAATAGAATGATGTACCCAACTGAGTCGAAACTACATCAACCTATCCCAATACTTCTCAAGTGTTTTACTTTCGGGGTGGCATAAAACTTAAACATTAAATGAAGGTTCTTTAAAATAGATTATAAGCATATCAATAAAGATAACTGTAAAGTACACCAGGTAAGTTCCCAGGAAACTGGTGAGCCACAAGGACTACTTAAGTACCCGATCCTTAGACGAACTCTCCTAGACATGTACAACTACAATATCGGTTTGATTGCAACATAATTCTATTTGTAAAAGGCGACTTGTTTCATAAACAATCGACACTAACTTGTTTCTCATAAACAATTAGTAAACCATAATTCAATGTTCAAAACATTCTAGAATTATAACAGTTCTTCATGCAATGCAATAATTAATAAAACACTTTTTAAACAATTAAGCAAGCATAAGAACACTTAATAATCATGCAACACAACAATTAATTAAACATCTTTTAATTAATTAAGCGAGCATAAGAACATATAATAATCATGCAACGCAACAATTAAATAAACATCTTTTAATTAATTAAGCGAGCATAAGAACATATAATAATCATGCAACGCAACAATTAAATAAACATCTTTTAATTAATTAAGCAAGCATAAGAACATATAATAATCATGCAACGCAACAATTAAATAAACATCTTTTAATTAATTAAGCGAGACATAATTATTATACAATTCTAGCATAGATTTATAAAACGGTTTGTTTCTCATAAACAATCGGATTCCTTCAAATTTTGCGTAAACCGACTTGTTTCTCATAAACAATCAGAAAACCAAAATTTAATGTTTCAACTAAACATTTAGGAATTCTCAATTCAATGTTTCAACTAAACATCTAATAAAATTCTTAACACTTAAGAACAAATAATTCATGCATCGCAATAATTAATAAAAACACATTTAAATTAATTAAGCATACATAAATAATGAATTAATCTAGTATAGACCTATAAAACTTAATTTTCAGAAATTTATAGCATCCAGATTAATACATAAAACATCTCAGATTATTAACATAATCATAGATTAGCAGAAAATTTAAACAAACTGATCCTGCCCAGATCTGGCTTATTATGTCGCGTGACATAATCAGCCAGTGGCTAGTTATGTCGCGTGACATAAGCGGCCGATAACCAGTATTTCCTCAAGTGGCCTATTATGTCGCACGACATAGGTGGCCGGTTCGCGAGATTTCAGTTTCAATCAATTCGGATTATATGCAATTAAATCCTATAAACAACCTTTTAACAGATTTAATTCAACATAATCGAAACCGATTTAACATAGATTAGCAAATTGTTTCACATAAACAATTAAATCTAATTCATTCAAAACAAGCCTAGAACATTTATAAACAATTTATAACAACTTTCTAGCATGCCAATTCGAATCTAACCATACGAACGGGGCTCTGATACCACTGTTGGGTTTCAAGGATCCATGCGCAGCGGAATTTTAGCATTAATAACTTAAAACCCATGAGCCTAGGATCCGTTCTATACGATTAAATTGAATTCCTACGAGATAGATTTACCAACCTTAATCGCTTTCCGGTTTTGATCTATCGAACGTATAATTATGTGATTCGTAATCACAAACTTTGATCTTCAAATCTTCGAATCTTCAACTCCTTTGGATCTTCAGATTTGAACTCTAGGCCTTTGATTTGTTTGAACAAATTAAGACCCTCTTTTGGTAATCCACACAAATATGAATGTCGAGAACGATTCTCGGATTGGGAATTGCTAGATTCCAAAAAACTTATGGAAGAATATTGAGAGGATTTTTGATTGTGATTTTTATTGAAAAATTTCGGCTAACCAGTAGGGTTGACAGCCATCTCTTATTTATACTACAATAGTATGAATATGTTTCCTAATCAAATTAGGAGAACAGGCTGTCATCCACGCCTGGTGGCTCATTATGTCGCGCGGTATACTTAGCCACTGGCTAAGTATGTCGCGTGACAAAGATAGCCAGTTTCGTGACTCTCAATCATTCTTCCTCTAGTTTCAATCAAAAACATTCTAAATGTGTGTGACCCAATAGGATTGTATTATGTTGGCAATGAGTCCGATCACATCGACCCTCATAAGACATAAGCGGACTCTAGCAAGCCATTATGTCTACCCAAATAATACAACATAAGAGTTCATGCTTCCACAATAGTAATAATGTCACAATCCCTTTGTCACACGATGTCATATTGAACATAAGTCATGGTCAATATCAACTTACATTGTTCAATGCTTTCTCGATTCCGAATATGTTGATCAACCAAGTATCCATGATCTCTATCATGTTCCTTGAGTGTGGCCACACATTTCATCAACACTATTCTTACGAGGGGCCCAAGCCGACATCTCTCTTACGAGGGACAAATCCCATCTTGACTTATCATTCTTCCCTACGAAATCCCGCAATGCCAACATAGCCCTTATTGCTACCCGGCTAAGGATAACTTTAGACTACATCTAACAACACGTTCATCAAGTGGAAGACAATGATAATCTCATGTCTAAGGATTCTAATGACACTACTATTTTGAGATTTAATTATGACATTTTGACCATAACATAAATCTCAAACGGGTCAAGTCCAGTCACTTGTTCTCTAACAAGTACCCATAAATCCAATGTGCATCGCTATGCAAATAATCATCATATGATTATCCATTAGCATTTATACTAGTTATTTACAAGTTGTAATGTGCATTTTCATGCATATGATCATTTCCATGTTCATCCATTACCAACTTTCACTAAATAACTAGGGACACAAACATTAATATAATAAACATGCAAAACATATATTAATCAAAATAAAATTTCTCTTTTTATTAATGATAAAGACGATACATAAAGGTTTATAGAAACTATAAGCCTAGGGCACAAACACTTAACAAAAGAAATATATTGTCCTTATAAAAATGCGCAAATCGTTACCAAAAAGACCGTGCAACCGTGAAATCACATTGTATTGAAGTGGAACTTCGAAAAGATTACAAGAATTGGACTAGGCACGGGGAAGAGTACATTTCGGCGTATAAGAATGATAATAATGATAGGACAACTGAAGATGGCATTGAAATTGAATTGGGCATGCAAGATTGTATGAGGCGAGATGGTACATGAAGGGATGGGTATGCCGGATAGTAACCGGCCAGGAAATTGAAGAAATCGTACAATCGGATGCACCACCGCAAAGTTTCTTAGACTTTTGAGAGATCTTGATCAAGCCTTGTGGGAAGGGTGTGATAAGCTTACGGTACTCTCATTTATTGTAGAACTTATGCACCGTAAAGGCTAATTATCGAGTGGCCGATAAGGGATTTACTTCTTTATTAAAAATTTTCATTAGGGCATTGCCTCGCCGCCGAAAGTGCCAAGTTCCTATCGTGTAGGCGTACAAGATGACCGCAGATTTGGGGTTTCCGAGTTATAAAATGTGGGACGTGTGCATTAATCATTTGTATGTTGTTTCGAAATGAAACTCAAAACTTACTAAATGTGAAATTTGTGGAGCCTCTAGATATAAACAACAAGAAGAAGGGGGTAGCGGTGAAGGTGCGGAAACAAGTGGCAAGAATAAACTTCCCAAGCAGGTAGCGATGAAGAAAGTATGGTATTTTTCCTTAAAGTCAAGGTTGCAAAGGTTGTATTGGTCATCTAAGCCGCGACACTCATGAGATGGCATGCCGAGAAAAGAATAGACGATGGTGTGCTGAGGCATCCTGCAGACTCTCGTGCGTGGAAGGGATTCAATGAACGTTATCCATTATTTTCAAGTGAAATTCGGAATGTTAGATTGGGATTAGCATCTGACGGATTTAATCCTTTAAGAACAATGACTATATCTCATAGTACTTGGCCGGTTGTGCTTATGCCATACAATCTTCCACCTTGTAATATGTATTTGTTTAGATCTCATTTGCTTACTATGCAATTTTACTCACATTTATGATTATGACTTTGTAATATGAAAATGTCAGGTGAAATGCATGTATTTGAGGTATGAATCCGACCGGGACGCATTGGCTCACCCACCCCATGCGTGCGTTGCAGATCAATGGGCTGAACTTGTTGCAATGTGGGGTACAGATAAGGCTCGGGTATATTTCAAATTAATCTCAATCTATTATCGTGAATGTCTTATATAAGTAGTCAAATTAATACTAATATTATCTTTTTTTATTCCAAGAATTATCACAAATAAATCAAGCGAATCGAGAAAAGCAAGAGTGCCTGAACAGGATTGGAAAAAAGTCCCATCCCACTATCATAAAAGAGGTTTGTCATCGTTCAATTTAGTTCTCAGTTGTCAATTAATGTTTCTTTTTGTATCGTATATAAATATATTTTTTTGGTCAAATGATTCTATTATAAATGGTAGAGAGGAGACGAGGGATTACCAACTGATAGCGTAAACTTGTTCATAGCTACGTGCACGGGCAAAACGGCTGCATATGACACCACCTCTCGTATGATCGTAAGTTAAAGTTTCAACCTTTTCTGTTTCAGTTTTGTTCTTGTATAGAATACTTTTTTCATTTCTAACTTCATTTTCATAATATTAATTAAAGTTAAAACATTTATATTGAACATGTTGTTTTGTTACGCTTAACGTTAAATGATGCAATTGAAGAGCTACCAGAGGAGGAACAAAACTCTCCCAAGAAGCGAGAAAAGATATTTACAAATTTGATGGGAAATGATGACCTACATGGGAGAGTCAGGCCAGATGGAGGCGGTGTTACCAAAACTAGGGTGTTTGGTAAAGCCTCAACTTCTCAAAGCGCCTGCGGCCGTATTGCTTGAGCTTGAGGAGACGGTGTCATCCGTCGAACGCATCTTGAAAAGCAACTTGAGGAGCAACGCCAACAGTTTCAACAACAAATAGAAGATTTGAAACGTTGTTTTATGGAACAACGTGGAAAAGATAGTAATGAATAGGTGGTGGTATTTTTCTCAAAGTTGTGGATTGTAAACATTGATTGAGTTTTGGGTACATTCAACTATCTTTTTTGTGTTAATGGTTATTATGTTGTTTTTGTGTTGTATACTCCCTCCGTCCCACCCGACTCGACAAAGTTACTTTTACACGGAGATTAAGAAATAACAATAAGATAATAAAAAAATGTGTGGTAGAAAATGAAGAGAGAGAATGAGTGGAGTTAATAGTGGTTGGTTGAATAAATTGTATGGTGAAGAATGAGTGGAGTTAATGAGTGAGTGGGGTATGCCCATTTTTTTATTATTATAAACTTTCCTTTTGGGTTGTCCAAATTCGGATGGGACGCTCAAAAGGAAATTTGTCCAAATTCGGTGGGACGGAGAGGGAGTATACATTTACGAAGTCTAGTTATTTTATATACAGGTTGAATTTGGTTTCTGCGGGTGTATTTTTAGTTATATACAGGTTGCATTTGTGTGTGTAGAGGTTGAATTTGGTTTTTGCGGGTCTATTTTTGGGGAAAGTGAATTATATATAGCTGGATGGAAAAAAAAATATAGTTATTTACGGCGGTTTCAAAAATCTGCCGTAAATAGTGCATTAGACGACTCGTGCCCAAAGGGGGACGAGGGAATCTAGGTGGAGTGCAAATGGGACGACTCGTGCTCTGGTGGACGACTCGTCTCATAACAAGTCATTTACGGCGGAACCCTACATCCGCCGTATAAAAGCATCATGGACGACTGGGTGGGGTGCAAATGGGACGACTCGTCTATTATATACGACAGATATACACCGTCGTATATAATTTTCATCATATACGGCGGTTATATACCGCCGTAAAAAACTTCCTCAATACGCCTGTTATACATACGGTGTATTTGTATTTACTTATATACGGCGGTCCATAAGCCGTCGTATTTATTCTCAACTATATACGGCGGTTGTATATCCGCCATAGATAGTATTTACGGCGGATATACCGCCGTAAATACTATATACGTCGATGTTTTATATGGTGCCATATAAACGGCGGATTGTCCGCCGTAAATAACATATACCAGCTGGCGGGCGCGCGCTATATACGGCGGTTAAAATCCGCCGTAAATAAGCCTATTTCTTGTAGTGACTACAAACTACTCCTGCATTGGCCTCATCCAATTTAGAATTTTTTCTTACAACACATAAATTAAGAAATATTAATATAATAAGAGGAAAGAATGAGTGGATGAGGTATCATGTGAAAGTAAATAAAATAAAATATGAGATAGAACTAGTGAGGGGCATAGTAAGGAGATTGGTGTTATTAGTATAACAAGTGATTCTCATTGAATATAAAAATAATATAAACTTGTCATTTTGGGATGTTATAAGTCGAGTGAGACACTCAAAATAGAAAATTGTCCTAAGTCGTGTGGGACGGAGGGAGTATATACTTTCTAAATTTGAAATATTTATTATATTTATATGAATGGGACTCGCATATCATAATTAGAACAACAACTCATTTTCTCTCTACAACCTCATTTTTCATACTTACAACACTCAATCCACTAACATTTTACCTTAATTTTCGGTGGTAAATAATAATTGTGTAGTTTATAATAGAATGGATGGAGTATAATCTAACTGAACTTTTCTGTTGATCACCCAATTTATATAAATGAAATTTTATTATTTCATGTTTATTTTATTTACTATTTTACTGGTTTTATTGATACCCCACATTATATAGATGAAAATATTAATATATAAAAGACTTTGCTAACTTTCCGGCCATTCATTTCTAAAAACTTTTGGTGTCATGCACCTTTCGACGAAAGAGCCATTATTTCGTGTTGATTTAAGATTTATATTTTTTGGATTTTATTTCATTAAAAAATTGGATAAATGCTACATTAGTTTTAACTGTAGTTGTTAATTTTGATTTTTGTTTATTTAATTATATCAAAATTATACAAATTATAAAAAATACCAAAAGTCGATACAATTGTTGTCATAATAAGGCTACTAAATAAGTTTCTTTTTTTTTTTTTATCTTTTTTTTTTTTTTCTAAAAGAAGGGGATCAACACATTTCACCGCTCCCCCCTTGATGCACTTCACAGAGGCGCCTAGCTATGCTAGGGAGGGCAATGTCATTCCCTCTAACCACTGGTGGGGGAATCGAACTCATGACCTCCAGGTTGGAAGCCATGAACTCTAACCATCAGGCTAAGACCCCACGTGCTAAATAAGTTTCTTTAAACCTTACAAAGTGGGAGATTTTGAGCTATGTGAGTTTCAACTATTGCTATTAATTGTATTAGTTAACTATAATAGTTACTATATATGTTAACTATTACTATTAATAGTATTAGTTAACGATAATAGTTACTATATAATTAACTATTACTATTAATTGTATTAGTTAACTATATATGTTAACTATTACTATTAATAGACAATGATGATATTTACAAAATCATATAATCGTGCATTTCAAGATCAGCCCACACCTGACAATTTAAGAATCGATGACTACATGTTGACCTCAACATGATAAGTTAAAGATTCTTAAACGGGTTTTTAAGCTTTTGTGTTTCAACAGTCAGAACGTCACGTCGTAACATTAATTTTTATTCATTACCGTAAAATGCATAATTTTACAATAATGAATTAACACACATATCTATCATATTTTTTAAATTATTAATATTGTGAATAATTTTAAATATTAATTCTTTGTTGTAAAATATATAATTTTACAATGATAAATTAAATTAACATTTATAAACAAGATGAGAGTCGTTCTCATCCACAACATCATAACCCTATCTCAGCTTAGATCAAGAAAGACAGAGTAAACAAGTTCTCGACTGTTTGAGCAAAAGATTTTCTGTTTAATAAGAATTTTTTCCAGTTTCACTTTCCTCCTCTCTAAGGATCTCAAACATAACAGCCATGTTTGTGACAGTCAAGATTTACTCTTCACTGGTGTTATACGGTCACAAGGAAAAACAAGGTAACAGTATAACACCAGTGAAGAGAAAACAGACACTGTCACAAACATGGCTGTGATGTTTGAGATCCTTAGAGAGAAGAGGACAGTGAAACTGGAAAAACTCTTAGTAAACAGAAAATCCTTTGCTCAAACAGTGGAGAACTTATTTGCTCTATCTTTCTTGATCAAAGATGGACGGATTTTGATAGCTGTGGGTGAGAAAGACTCTCATCTTATTTATATTTTAAGATGTTAACCACTAACGACAATACCCTACAAGTAGTGCCACTAAGAGTTTTCTTCCTAATTTTAGACAATGATTAGGAGTCTAATTTCTTAACAATACTTCCATCCAAGTCTTCCTAATTTTAGACATTCACCCCCTCCCTCCCCCTTTGACTTTACATAAGCCATCTAATACAAATTAAGAGTAAAGAGTTGACTGCTTGATCAAAAAGTGTGATTCGACCTAAGGTGCATCTAGGGTGCCAGGATTGATATCAGGCTCTCAAACGTAGGTGACATATATCACCGTCCGCGATGCCGTCAATCGCCCCAAAATGGGATCTAGAACTAGTGAGGTAGTGTGCGGCTGAATATGTTACATTATTGAGACATACACCCCCTCCCCCTTTGACTTTCACACATAACTCAATGAACATCTTGCACATATCCGGGTCTTTCCAATTAGCAGTCATTCCTACATATACTTGGGAAATTCAGATTTGATGCAGTCTGATGTAGCTAAGGGGTGTGAGAAAGAAGTTTCAATGGTAGCAATGAATCAGGTACACTTATGACTACAAAAGTTCATAGTAGTTTTGGAAGCAAAGAATGGCAAGCAACTTAACATGGAGTACTTACATGTCCAACAAACTGATTAAGAAGATGTGCAACATCAATTAGTTGAAACATAAGTCAACCACCAAAATTTCAATTTAAACATAGACACACAAAGCAGCTCAAAACTTCAATTTAAACAGAAACTATGAGACCTGTCATGTACTTAATTTTTCAATTACACGATTAAACAAACAAAACACCATCAAAAAAGATAAATCTTTTCAAAATCAAAGTCTTTCCAAAAAATCACAGATCTAAATTAAAACATAAGTCAACCACCAAATTAATCAGATATAGAACTAATCCACGCATAAAGCAGCAATTCAACAATCAAATTAACCAGATCCAAAACAAAACAGTAAACTGAAATCAAAACACTCACCTTAAAGTAAGTAGTTAGATCGGTTAAATAAAACGGTAGATCCAAAGAATGAAAAGCAAAGCCTCAAACTTTACAGCCAAAACTATCTCTAACAACCTAATTCTTCAACATCTGCATAAAATAATTCCATAAAACCCTAATTATAACAAAATAAAAAACTAGATCTAATTTAATATATCAAGAACTGAGAAAGTAATCGAGAGAAAGAGAGGCCGTACCTGACAGATTCGTACTTGTAATTGAATTAGTTGAATCAGAAACGGCGACGAAAGTTAGGCTAGACGCATAGAACGGTTGTTTGTTTGTGCTGTGTGTGTGAGACTGCGAGAGAGAGAGAGAGAGAGAGAGAGAGAGAGAGAGAGAGAAATTGAGTGAGAGAGAGAAAGGGATTGAGAGAGAGTAAGAGAGCTTACCAGCGAGGGAGACGGCGACGGCGAACGGCGAAATGTCTGGCTCGACGGCGACGGCGTTGTTCAGAGACTAGGGCTTTTGTTTGCGAAACTGAGGAAGGCGTAATAAAAATGGGGAAATTTTCAATATATATAGGCCTTTGTTACCGACGGACAGTGTCCGTCGGTAATACCGACGGAATTTAATCCATTAACGACGGACAAAACGAAAATTTAAAAAAAAAAATTCCCGGCAAATGAAAATTAATTTCCGTCGGTAAATGATTTTTTTCCGTCGGTATTACCGACGGAGTCCGTCGGTAAAATTTCGTCGGTAAAACCCCTGTTTCTAGTAGTGAGCCTAAGTTTCCATGAATTGGCAAAGTGTTGCTCGGACATTATCACCACGATGCAGATAGAAAATGTTTTGGTGTTCTTCAAATGGTTTGTGGCTCCATCTTATAACCATAACTGCCCAAACTAAACATTAATCATCAATTACGAAATTTTTCGTGTGACTGTTACAAAAGGAAGAAATCAAACAGATATTAAGCTTGAGTATCTGTTCATGATCATGGAAATTTATTTCTGATTAGCAAAAGGTGCGCTAGCGCGAGTAGGCCAATTTGGAGCCACATTCGTGTCGCCCGAAGCCCCAATTTTGGTCCATGATTTGTACACCCCTTGTACACCTGTGCGCGAGAGAGAGCCTCTATGCCACACATTCATACCCCTTACGAAGTGTAGAAGTATTTAAACTTGGTAGAATTTACATTCCCATTTCCCGTGGGATAACCACATTTTTTTACTTTCAACCCACTAACTTTGAGCCTTAATATCTCATTAATCCATTAATCATTTTGGAAAAAAAAATATTTGATTTCAATGTTCTCATGGATTAAAACACAAACCCACATTCAATTTGGTTATTTAACAAATAACCCATTTAATAAAAATTCTCAAATTTTCTTCACACCTACTTATATTTTCCAACAATTAGGATAGAATATTGACAAATGTTATCTTTTCTAGTAGTTGATCTTGTACAACCTCATAAATATACAAAGACAAAGTGTCCAACTCAAGTTGGCCAATTGCTCCTTTAGCCTTGCCTTCTTCTCTTCCTATTATTTTCTTTATGCCTTCTCTTCCTATTATTTGCTTTATGCATCCTTATTGTTGATAAATGACTATTTTATAGTTATTTATAATATTTTTATTACGTTATTTACTTTAAATTTAATGTCAATTAAGTATAAATTAAGCTTATTTTATTTTATATCATCGATTTTATGCTTGGTTGGTATTTTGTGTAAATATACAGGTTTTAGATTCATAAAAAGAACCGTTAGGTTTTGAGAAAACAATTGTCTAATATGTATCAGAACCACTGATCCTTATTACTTTCACTTCCGCTATTTTTCTTTAATCTACTTTATTTATTTTCTTTTTAAAATTAATTTTTCTCTTTTCTAAAACAATGTATGACTTTTGGTATGATCCCGTTTACTTTAATACATTACTATCATCTATGTTCTATGTCAGTTATGTAACGAACTTGCTCATACCACAGTTGAGTGTTTGCATCATTTTGAACCAAGCAATATAGTTCATACTGCTTCTTCTTTTTCAGTTTCAAATTAGTTATATACAGAACAAAATGAATCATTACATTCTAATGACTATTCTTCCATATTAGAAGAAGAAACATTAACGGATGTTAATGAGTTATATCCCTCCCCTCTTTTGGTTAATACCAATTGGTATATTGAGGATATACTCGATAAATTTCACTGCTTTCGAAAGTTTCCATCTCAATTTTTGAAAATTATTTTTCTAAGGCAAAATCGATTTCATTTGCTCTTACTAGGGCCGGAAGTCCAATCTCCGAAATCGATCTTATTAATTTTCTTGTTGATGGACTTGATCCATCATACAACGTCAATTTTTTTTTTCCGAAAACCTACTATTTCTGTAAAGTTTCTGTATATGAAAAATCTACAACCATCACACCAACACAATGTACTCATGTTGTTAAGTTCGATGTGAAACTCTCTCAAGCACCCACTCCAGATGAACCACATGTTGTTCCTAGTTCAAGGAATACTAGGCCTTCTGCTGATCCATCCCAATTTGCTCCAGAAGATTTATTCTTTGGGCCACCAAATCCTGGTCATCTTGGACCACATGAATTGTGTGTTAAGTCTGAAAGATTTGTTGCTAGGGCTGTAATCAATTGTGTACAAACTTGTGTGTTCAGTTGTGTTGTGCACACAAGTATCAACAATCTTGCATCCATGCCTCATGTGCCTCTACAAGGCCTGCCTCAACAATCTGGTCCATTTGAAGCCCAGTTCGTGTCGTCCACTACTCACAACCTGGGCAGACATGCCTTCAATCATTCATTGGTGCCCTTGTACATTCCCTCTTGTCCGTCTGGAACCCCTCATGGTTCTCCAACTTCCAATGCCACCCCTGAAACTGACCCTTCTTCAGACGCTACCCTGTTGTCCCAGATTATGCATCTGGTGCTCCTACCATGAGAAAAATGTTGGAAACATAGTGTGTTCGAAGGATATTAATGGATTATTTCCTCGGGGGTAATTTTGTCAAATTACTTAATTGTTTATGTGTTTGTGTTTTGAAGGAAATTAATGGATTATTTCCTCAAGGGTAATTTTGTCAAATTACTTAATTGTTTATGTGGTTATATTCTACTCCATGAGAATAAGAAATCAAATATTTATTTGTCCAAAGTGGTTTTTGGATGAATTAAATATGAATGCTCAAAGTATGTGGCCCACCTTTTGCTAATAATTTTGATTTTTTAAATTAAAAAATGTCTTTGACTTTGACTGATATGCTCGGCCGAACAGAGTGATTGACTCGCCCGAGCATAGCATAGCAGATTGTCAAAAGTTTCTGGACAGCGATGCTCGGCCGAGCAGATCCTGGGCAAAAGTTTCTGGACAGCAGTGCTCGGCCGAGCAAGGCACATGACTCGGCCGAGCAGTTCCTGAGCAGATGTGTAACAACCAAGTATTAAATGGGGAAAACTGAAACGAAAATTATTATGGTTAATATTTTCAGATTAATGGTTGTTTAATTTCGTAATAATATTATTTATTACATAATTAAAACCACATTTTCAGTTTTTAATCTTGATTTTGAATATGTATATATTGTTGTTGACAATAAAGAGAACTTTTCGGAAACTTGAGAACAAACACACAGAAAAGAAAGCAACTTGCTCCTGCAATCCTCTTTCATATTCTCTTGGTGCATATTGCTATGTCTTTCTTTGGCCTCCTAGCTTGCATTGTAACATCAAGAGGTGATCTAGTCCATGCTCGATTTAGCTCGCCGGGATACTTAGGTGCAAAGTTCCCCCCGGTCCGCACGTTCTATCCTGGGAGACAAGCGTCCCAACAAACTCAAGCACACTCGGTGAGAGGACGAATATGTCTTAAGGAGACAGTGGTTTTCATTGGGCTCGTGCATCAACTTCAACAACTTATCCTTTGTATTTTCAGTTTATTATTATTTGTATTTTATTTACAATTTTTGCTATTTCCTCGGCACCCTTGTAACAATCTTAAGACATATTCCCTAATCGAGGGGGTCGATTACAGATCTTTTTTAACTGTTGATACTAACTAAGTTGTTGTGTTTCAGATGGCGACTGATACCAACACCATGGAGACCCAAATTGGATCCCAAACTAATCCTTAAACTGGAAATGAAATTGGCTCTTCTGTTGTGACTAAGACAATCCATATCCCAACCCCTCATACTGAAAAGCCCGAGAAGTTTGTTAGCCACGACTTTAAGTGTTGGCAACAAAAGATGCATTTCTATCTCACTACCTTGAATTTGGCTAAATATCTGAAAGAGGATATGCCAAAGGTGAGTGAAGAAGAAATCTGTGGGCGCCTCCCATCTCCCGGACCTATAAACCGTGTCCCAGGATGGAGGGTCCCAAATTGTGCACTTTACAAAAACTTTTCTTTCATTTATCTTGAAAGGTAACCAACTCATTTTAAAACAATTTCAAAATAACCTCTCTACACAGAGGCGATATATAAACCTATTTTAAATCAAACACAACCTGTTTTAACAAACTATACAACTGGAAAGGCTATACACAAGCCAACCATAAACAAACCAAATTTAAGTTACTTACAACACGATACAACTGAAACATGTTGTAAAACTTTATATACAATACATTCCCCAAAAGAATAACAACCAAAGTCCAGCCCCAACTCCCAAAATAACTCATACCCTGACAACCCAAAAAGGAGTCTAAACTCTTCCCCCGGCCTCACTGGTCCGGTCCACCTGTCTCAGCGGGATCTAAAACAATAAAGGGAGAAGGGGTGAGATAAAATCTCAGCAAGTTATTATGTATGCAACAATATGCCATACAATATGCAACATATAAACATGTTGCTCACATTGGAAAATAGTAAACACATTACGTTACCTTTTCCTTCTGACCAATAAGTCATACCATATGCAACACACAAACAGGTTGCCAAGATCGCATAGGGAAACAGTAAACACATTATGATACCTTTCCCATCTGAATCACACACATAGTATAACGGTGGGAGTAATACTCCTCTCGTGAAGTGCTGGTGCACCTTCACGACTTATACGACCTCTAACGGAGATCCATATAAGTTATCAGCTATCATATGGCATGACTGCACATATCCATAGAAGCTGCGCACTCCCATACCGTGGCCACAGAAGGGGGAGAGGTCACAGGTATAAGGAAATCTAAACACCTTATGAGATATCTTCCCATAAGTGATAGTACCCCGTATACCCCCAAAAGATCAGCTGATATCACCATGTTCAAGCACATACAGATACTTGAAAATAAGTCCACCCTATGGGACACCAATGTATATAACATGGAACTATAATTAATGTTAATTCAATCACAATAGTGCACATACATTTCAACACTATTGAATAATAACACAAGCCGATGACATGGTATTAAAAACTCATGTTCAACCAAAGAAATAGTGCAACAAGTATTTGAACACTTTGTACACAATCAACTATGAACAGGTAAGCACTTATGTCACCAAGTATATCACATAAGTCTTACATAATCAATTCATACCATGGAAACCAGGGACAGGATGTTCAACTCCTGCCTAACAAAATTAGTAGTGCAACTTCTATTTAAGGCACTATATATGACCCCATAACCCTCTAGGGTCAACCAAGTAGAGATAAAATATGCTATACATAGCCCTACACATTCACAATACAATATTGAACAACTTCCCTTTAGGGTTCAAGTTCAAATACCAAGTTTATAACCTTTGGTGCAAGTGTCAAAAACTGCCTTCCAAGCAAGTTCACGACAATATTTAAAGCACTTCCCATAATCCAATTGGACCATTTCAAGTTCCATACTGTAGTACTAAAGTTGTACTAGAATCCTAGTTAAAGAGTATATCAATACATGCCCATTAAGCTAGATTCCCAATGCCTCAAACATGGTTCAAGGCTGCAAATGAGAAACAGTCCAAATGCCAAGCTGTCTTTCAAGCATTTTTAGGCCACTATTTAGAGCTCTTGACAATCTCTTTTTAGCCTATTTCAAGTTCTAAATTGTAGTACTAAACTTGTACTAAATGCCTAGTTAAACAGTGATTAATTCTATACTCATTAGACTAGGTTAAGAAGCTTGCAAAGTTGCTCACTCAAGTCATTTCTGGGCACGAGTCGTGCATCTCCCCTGCACGAGTGATTCCATGCCCACGACTAGTGATTCAAGACTCCCTCAGCTTGGTCACGACTCGTGCTCATGAGCACGAGTCGTGCCCAACACCAGAGCCACGATTCTGCAGCAGTTCAACAGCAGCAACAACACCAAACTTCCACTCCTCTTCCCAGCCACTGCAAGTCACTTGGTAACAGTCTGTACACCTGGTTTGGGAACTCTAATATACTCCCTTCCTAACCAATAACATATTAACAACAACCTTACCTTTAATCCACACCTTCTTTAATCAATTACAACCCATAATATAACCCCTCTCAACCCAATCCTATTCACTCCATGTTTTCAACAATTACAAGCCATGAACTTGTTAAACCTCCTTATAGATACAACACATACCCAGTCTAACATCTTTAAACTAAGCATGAACATATATAGCAAAGAACCATAACAACTTACCAAGGATTATCAAAATAAAAAGAAGATGAAGTTGGATATTCTTGCTCCTATCACCCTCCTTTGCAAGTAATTGAAGTAGGAATCAACAACCAAGCTTCCTCTGATTTTCTGAGAATTTTATAAGTTAACTAGGGTTTCAAGAATTATCTAGGCTGAGAGAAGAAGGAGATAACTGAGGAAACGTAAAGCTTCTTAAAGAAGCTAATGAGGAGATATATATAAAGCCATTTACACTCAAGCTCCTCTAAGATTGAATTCCAACAAAACACTACCTTAAAGTTCAAAGTTACACCTAAGCACCTCATTCTTTTTATAACACTTTCAACTCAATTTTCAAGTGTTGACAAAGAACTACACAACTTTTCTTTATTTGGACATTATAGCATTAAATCAAGTTATAACATCTCAAATCACATAGTTCAACAAAATGGCTCAAATGAACATGAAATCCGACCAAATAACACAAAGTAAAGGATGATATGCAAGGCATACCCAACCTCACGTGCTTCAAATGTGACAAAAATTGTGCCTAGGTTTAGGGTCGTGACAAAACCGATGTTACAACCTTTGCTGTGGTTGAAACATGGAAGCATGGTGAATACTTGTGCAGAAACTATGTCCTAAATTTGCTTTCAGATTCTCTTTACAATGTGTTCAATGAAAAGAAATCTGTAAAGGATTGTGGGGGTCTTTAGACCATAAATATAAGATTGAGGATGCGGGAACAAAGAAGTTCATTGTTGCCCGTTTCCTTGATTTTAAGATGGTGGACAGCAAGAGTGTAAAATCTCAAGTTGATGAGTTTCAAACCATTTTGCATGAGATTCATACCGAAGGTATGGTTATAAGTGAAAGCTTCCAAGTGGCTGCAATCATTGAAAAATTGCCTCCATCTTGGAATGATTTCAAGAACTACCTTAAGCATAAGCGAAAGGAAATGGATGTGGAAGGAATCATCCTTCGTTTAAGTATTGAAGAGAATAATAGAGCCGCTGAGAAAAAGTTTGTTTCTAGTGTGGCTAAGGCTAATGTTGTGGAACATGGTCAAAGCTCCAAAGCCAAAAGCTTTGGGAAGGGAAAAGGGAAGGTTGTGACAACTTCCAAGCATTCCCACTTAGGACCAAAAGGTGGTGTTTCCAAGAAGAAGTTCTTAGGAACTTGTTATAATTGTGGCGGTGAAGGCCACAAGGCTAATGCTTGCAAGTTGCCAAAGAAGGCTCGTGAGGCAAACATGGTGGAAGGCATTGCTAGGGATGTGTCTGAGATGCACCTCGCAGCTGTGATTTTTGAGGTGAATTTGGTGGGTTCAAACTCAAAAATCAATGGTGGATTGACACCGGCGCTACTAGACATGTGTGCTCCAACAAAGACATGTTTAGTACTCTTATTGCTAAGGATGGCGAGAAGCAATTCATGGGGAATGCAGCCACTTTCGAGATCAAAGGTGAAGAAAAAGTGGTTTTGAAGATGACATCCGAGGGGGAGTTGACTCTCAACAATGTGCTTTATGTGCCCGATATCCGAAAGAACTTGGTGTCCGGATCGCTTTTGATAAAGCATGATTTTCGTATTGTGTTTGAGTCCAATGTAGTCACTTTGTTTAAGAGTGGAATATTTGTAGGTAAAGGTTATGTCAATGATGGTTTGTTCAAGCTAAGTGTAATGGTGGTTAAGCCAAAGGATAATGAAATGAATATCTCTTCCGTTTACTTGCTTGAATCATCTAATTTGTGGCATGCTTGACTTGATCATGTTAATTTTGATTCTATACGTCGTTTGACAAAATCAAATTCTATTCCAAAGTTTAAAGTTGATTGTAAACAAAAATGTGAAACTTGTGTATAAGCAAAATTAACAAGAAAGTCATTCCATTCAGTTGAAAAACATAGTGAACCACTTGAATTGGTTCACACGGACTTATGTGACTTTAAATCAACACAATCACAGGGCGGCAATAAGTACTTCATAACTTTTGTAGATGATGGCACAAAGTATTGCTATGTGTATCTGCTAAAAAGTAAAGATGAAGCTATAGAGAAGTTTACTCTCTATAAAAATGAAGCTGAGAATCAATTAAACCGGAAAATTAAGGTGCTAAAAAGTGATAAAGGTGGTGAATATGAATCCCCATTTGAAGCAATATGTGTTCAAAGTGGAATTAAACATATAACCTCGACACCTTATACACCCCAACAAAACGGTGTTGCCGAAAGGAAAAAATTGGACATTAAAAGAAATGATGAATGCCATGTTATTGAGTTCGGGATTACCTGATAACATGTGGGGGGAAGCCGTGTTGTTGGCTAACTACGTGTTAAACAAAATACCTCGAAAGAAACAAGACAAAACTCCTTATGAACAATGGCATGGAAGAGTGCCAAGTTATAAACACTTGAGAGTGTGGGGGTGTCTTGCAAAGGTAGCCATACCTCCTCCTAAAAAGGTTAAGATTGGACCTAAAACTGTTGATTGATGTCAACACATAAGTCTATCAATCATAGGCCTAGGGCATAACACTAACACCAACTTGTAATTAAAGGTTACAGACAAAAAGAAGGCCTTAAAATTTTTGACACGTATTCTCCCGTCATGAGAATAACGTCAATAAGAGTTGTACTTGCAATTGCCGCGTTGAGAAATCTTGAAATACATCAAAAGGATGTAAAAACAGCCTTTCTAAATGGAGATTTAGAAGAGGAGATTTACATGGAACAACCCGAGGAGTTTGTTGCACATGGACAAGAAAACAAGGTGTGCAAATTAGTAAAGTCATTATATGGCTTGAAACAAGCACCAAAACAATGGCATCAAAAATTTGATAATGCAATGATGCAAAGTGGATTTAAAATAAATAAATGTGACAAATGTGTCTATACTAAAACCACAGAAAATGGCTATGTCATTTTGTGTCTTTATGTAGACGACATGCTTATCATAGGGAGTTGTAATAAGATGATCAAATCCACAAAAGACATGTTGAATTCAAAGTTTGACATTTAAGTTATGGGACTTGCGGACGTAACCCTTGGAGTTAAAATTTCTAGAATATCCAACGGACTTGTGTTAAGTCAATCTCATTATGTGGATAAAATTCTTGAGAAATTTAGCAAGGATGACAATGGAATAGCGAGTACTCCAATCGATCCAAATCTTCATCTTTCAAAGAATAGAGATGAACCGGTGTCTCAATTAGAGTATTCGAGAATCATTGAAAGTCTAATGTACTTGATGAGTTGTACTAGGCCGGATATTGCTTATACCGTTAGCAAGTTAAGCCGGTACACAAGTAATCCTGGAACAAATCATTGGAAGGGTATAGTAAGAGTACTAAGGTACTTAAGATATACTCGTGATTTTGGATTACATTACACTAGACATCCAGCGGTGATAGAAGGATATAGTGATGCTAATTGGATATCAGATATCAAAGACCCAAGGTCTACAAGTGGATATTTATTTACATTAGCATGTGCAGCTATATCATGAAAATCTTCTAAGCAAACTGTTATGGCCAGATCAACCATGGAATCTGAGTTGATAGCACTAGATAAATGTGGTGAAGAAGTCGAATGGCTACGCCAATTTCTAGAAGATATTTCAAGATGGGAAAAGCCCGTGCCAGCAATTAGTATACATTGCGATAGCCAATCTGCGATTGGTAGGGCACAAATTCATATGTATAATGGTAAGTCTAGACATATACGTCGAAGATATAATACCATTAAACAACTACTTGCAATTGGCACCATATCTATTGACTATGTAAGGTCAAAAGATAATTTGACGGATCCGCTAACCAAAGGGTTAAGTAAAGAGATAGTTGCAAAGTTGACATTGGGAATGAGATTAAAGCCTCTTGAGAAGTTAAACACAGCGGAAAACCCAACCTAGCTGACTGGAGATCCCAAGATCTAGGTTCAAAGGGACAAACCTAACTGTTAAAAGACTTGTAGTGTCACTGTGGAGGTCAACCCTATACTTATTCCTTAAAGTGACATCCCGAGATGAATGAGGTTAAGCCTATGGCTTTTAATGATTCTTAGGCGAAGTAAACAAGTTACTTAAAAGAATCACGTATGTGAGAAAGAAGTAGAGGCCGCTTCGAGGAGAATTGTCTGAGGCTCAATTCTTAGACCTTCTCATAGGACCAGGCATTGTGATCCAGGGCCAGTAATGGACACAGCTATGAGAGATGAATTGTGTTAGGGAGATACCTGTGTAAAGTATATGATCGGCTACACAAAAAGATAGCAGTTCAAGGACATCGCGTCTACTGATTAGCGAGTAGAGTAAATATGCTTTTATAAGGGAAGGTTCAAAGGGCAAACCCCTACCTATCCTATACAAGTTTTCGACTGCCGGACTTTATCACCTATCCTCATGAATTTCCTTCATGTGGGGAATTGTTGAAAAAATAGTGTGTTTGAAGGAAATTAATGAATTATTTTCTCAAGGATAATTTTGTCAAATTACTTAATTGTTTATGTGTTTGTGTTTTGAAGAAAATTAATGGATTATTTACTCAAGGGTAATTTTGTCAAATTACTTAATTGTTTATGTGGTATGTTCTACTCCATGAGAATAAGAAATAAAATATTTATTTGTTTAAAATGGGTTTTGGATGAATTAAATATGAATGCTTAAAGTATGGGACCCACCTTTTGCTAATAATTTTGATTTTGTAAATTAAAAAATGTCTTTGATTTTGACTGATATGCTCGGCCCAGCAGAGTGATTGACTCGCCGGAGCATAGCATAGCAAATTGTCAAAAGATTCTGGACAGTCATGCTCGGCCGAGGAATATGCCTTGCTCGGCCGAGCAGTTCCTGGGCAAAAGTTTCTGGACAGCCGTGCTCGGCCGAGCAAGGCACATGACTCGGTCGAGCAGTTCCTGAGCAGATGTGTAACAGCCAAGTATTAAATGGGGAAAACTGAAACGAAAATCATTATGATTAATATTTTCGAATTAATGATTGTTTAATTTCGTAATAATATTATTTATTACATAATTAAAACCATATTTTCAGTTTTTGATCTTGATTTTGAACATGTATATAATGTTGTTTGTCAACAACAATAAAGAGAACTTTTTGGAAACTTGAGAACTAACTCACAGAAAAGAAAACAACTTGCTCCTGCAATCCTCTTCCATATTCTCTTGGTGCATATTGCTATTTTTTTCTTTGGCCTCCTAGCTTGCATTGTAACATCAAGAGGTGATCTAGTCCAAGCTCGATTTAGCTCGCCGGGATACTTAGGTGCAAAGTGCCTCAAATTCACACGTTCTATCTTGGGAGACAAGCGTCCCAACAAACTCAAGCATACTCGGTGAGGGGACGACTATGTCTTAAGGAGACAGTGGTTTTGATTGGACTCGTGCATCAACTTCAACAACTTATCCTTTATATTTTCAATTTCTTGTTATATTTTCAGTTTATTGTTATTTGGCCCAGTGGTATAATGGTGGCCTTTCGAAGGAGAGGTCACCGGTTCGATTCCCCCCAAGGGAAATCTTTGTGGTTTAATTTCTACCTTGGGTTTCAGGGTCCTTAGGAGTCCCCCGGGGCACATCCGTGCAGTTAAGGAAGCAGCACTGCTGGGCTTGCAACCTCAGTATGGGGAGTTCAAATCTTGACATGAGCACTGGAGCAGCCATTTGGTGATGTAAAAGTGATGTAATTGCCTAGGCAGGAGCAGCTGGAGCAGCCATTTGGTGTTGTAAGAGTGTAAATGCCTAGGCAGGAGCAGCTGGAGCAGCCATTTGGTGTTGTAAGAGTGTAAATGCCTTGTAGGAGGGCTCCCTTGGGGTCAGGAGTATAAGGGGTGCTGCCACCTTGGCTGCATAGAGCACATTCCGCGATTTACCTCCGCCAGCATGCTGAGGAGCCGGTACATAATGGTCCAGGATTGATCCGGCGAAGCAGGAAAACCTGGGTAATAATAATAAAAAAAAAGGCCCCTGATCTCTCCAATGTGGCACCCACTACCCCTGTAGCGTCTCCTTCAGCGTCTGCCACTCCTACATACTCCCTCCGTCCCACAATTTTAGGGACTTTTGGATTTTCGAGAAAAATTAAGGAGGAAATATTATATTGAAAGTGTTGTGAGTGTGGAAATAAAATAGGAGAGAGAATGAGTGGAGAGAATAGTAAATTATAATGGTGATGTGAGTATTAAAATAATGTAGGAGAGAGAATGAGTGGAGGGAATAGTAAAGATTCCTTTCCATTTTAGAAAAGTTATATATTATTGTGGGACGCCCAAAAAGAAAATTTTACATATTATCATGGGACGGAGGGAGTATTCAGTTTCTGGACCTGCAGCTTCTGAAGTTTCCGCATAAACTTCCTCTATTTGGCCTTCTTGCATCAAAAACTCAATCACAACTGGCTCCACTTGATTGCATGTTCTCCGGGCACCCTTTGTTGTACACGCCTTTTCTTTTCTAGGCTCAATCCCTCTCACACAGACCGGTACAATCCAATCGTATTTCATTGCATTTGGGTCTTAGATTGTTCCCATATGAATTGGATTGTTCTATTTATAGTAAAAAAATTTATCATAATTTTATAAATATCCGGATATATTTATGTAATTATAAAAATTATTATTTAAAATAATATTAATAACAATTTTTAGAATTACATAAAAATATCTAGATATTTATAAAATTATGATAAAAATTGACTCAATTGACAAAAAAAAATAATAATCAAATTATTACTATTGTAATGGACGGAGGGAGTATATGTGAAATTAGATTTGCATTCATACTATAAAAAAATGCTCGCAAATGGGTTAGCAAGCACGGATTTGGGGCATGAAATTATTGAAACCGCAAATGCCTACTACAAAATGTAAGTAATCTATTGTATAAATGGTAGAATGGGTGAACAGTTGAATGAATAGTTTCAAATGGGTTTTTTCCCATTTTGCCTCATTACATTTGTTCCTTTCCCATTTTGTCCTTAAAAATTTTTTTTTTTTTTAAAAATTAAAAAAAAAAACCCGTATCCTTGAACACGGACATGTACTAGTTATTTATAAATAACAAAAGGTGTAACTTATGTTTACACTTTTTAATCGAATGTAAACGTAACACGTACTCTATATTATAAAATGTTGCTCATCTAATATAAAAATACTACTGTTCAGCACTACCAGATCCGGGTTAGCATGAGTGTACATTTTGTGCAATCAAGGCTTTTTGTTAGTGTAAAATGATTTTCGGAAAATGATTTTCTGTAAAATATTTTTTGAAAAATGAAAATATTTTTCGAAAAATATTTTTATGTGTTTAATAAAAATATTTTTCATGTTAAATTTATTTTTAATAACTCTCTACCCCACCCACCACCCCCGGCCCACGACCCACGACCCCCACCCCCCGCACCTCGTTGGGGTAAAAAAAAAAAAAAAAAAAAAAAATTAATCATTTTACATTTCAGGGGTGGAGTTGGTGGCAGGGATGGTGGTAGTGAGTGAAGCGGGATTGGGAGTTGTTAAAAATAAATTTAAAATGATTAATTTTTTTTTACTCGACGGGGGTTGGGGGTGGGGTGGTGAGTGGAGTGGGGGAGGAGTTGTTAAAATTAAATTTATAATGATTAAATTTTTTTGAACCGAAGGGGAGGGGGGTTGGGGGTAGGGTGGGTAACTTGGGGTGTATGAAATGTTAGGTGGGTGTGCATGTGAGGATGTTAATATTTTTCGAAAAATGCTTTACTTAAAAAAAATTCGTAAATCATTTTACTTAAAAAAGTGAGAAAAATATTTTTCAAAAAACATTTTTCAATGCTTAACAAACATCGAAAAATAAAAAAAAATATTTTTCGAAAAACATTTTTCCCAAACAAACAAACAAATAAACTGAGGCCAAGATTGATTCATTCCAAATATATACTACTCCATGTTAAGTAGATAGTACTCCCTCCGTCCCAGACCAAGGGTTATCGGGAAAATTTCACGCTTTTTAAGAATTTTTTAAAAAATGAATAAAAGTTAAATGTGGAATAGGGAATAGTAGTTAATGATTGATTTTTTTGTAAATATGTTAACATTATAAGGGTATAATGAATGATTTTTTTTATAATATAGGGTAGGGAATAGTAGTTAATGATTGGTTTTTTAATAGGAGAGACAATGAGTGGGATGAATAGTAAGTTAATGATTGATTTTTTTGTAAATATGTTAACTTTATAAGGATATAATGAATGATTTTTTTGTAAATATATAGAGATGATAATGATATAAATATATTTAAAAACTTATCATTTATGAAAAGAAATTTTTGATCTAAAATAAATCAAGAGGGAAAGTAGAACCTTAAAATAAATCAAGAGGAAAAGTAGAACCCTTGATTTGAAACGAAGAAGAAGGAGTATTATTCTAAATATTTCAATATTTCAAATCACATCAACAAGACATGAGAAACTGGACATGAATGGATGTTTGTTTTGGCTGTATTACGACTTTATCTCAACAGTTTTGTTTGCAAGCATTAATTATTACATTATACTCCCTTCGTTCCGAAGAACTTTACCCCTTTACTATTGAGAACGGAAAATAAGAAATAATGTTATTAAAATATGTGTTGTGAGTGGAAGGAGAGAGAATGAGTGGAGAGAATAGTAAATTTGAAAAGTGTTGTGAGTGGGAGGAGAGAGAATGAGTGGAGAGAATAGTAAATTTTTTTTCCTTTTTAAAAAAATGGGACTTTAAAGTGGGACGGCCAAAATAATAAAAGGGATAATGTTTTATGGACAGAGGGAGTATAAAGCAAAACTATGAAGCTTCATAGAAGTTCCTAGTACCATAACAAACAAAAACCCCACATCTTGAACTACTCCCTCAAAATAGATATTATAAATATGAAAAATAAATTAGAAAATAATAAGGTGGTTATTAACATGTAGTTGTGAATATAATAAGTGATTTCTATTATTCAATTTAGAAATAAAATAAATTAATAAACGAATTCATAACACACTTAAAAAATGTTGATAAGTCAATTGCGACATTTATTACGAAAAAAAGGAAATATTAATTTGAATTCGTATGAATACCACTTACTGATTTGATTTTGGCGGCTCCCACCAACACAGAGAGACGTGTTCTATTTTTATTTTTTTATACTCAGGTTTTCAGTTTTGTCGGACTAATTCTGGACCACCAGCTATCAGCCCCTCAGTGACTGGCGGAGGTAAACCGCAGGATATGCCCGAGATAGTCAGGGTGGCAGCACCCCTTATACTTCGGATCCCAAGGAAGCCCTCCTACAAGGCATTTACATCAATATTACATCACCAATTAATTGGCTGCTCTAGCTGCTCCTGCCAAGATTCAAACTTCCTGTTAGCAAAATTTGCAATTACAGAAGAAAATAAATTACAAATAAAGATTACAGAACAGAAATATATAAACTGTAACAGAAATATAAACTGAAAATGAAGAAATAAGATGGCAGCAACAAATCGGTTGTGCACGAGCCCTGATGAATCAGTCTCCTTAAGACTTATTCGTCCCCTCACCAATAGTGCTTGAGGCTGCCTTGGACGCGAGTCTCCCAGATAGAACGTGCGGACGGACACTTTGCACCTAAAGTTCCCGCGAAATGGCAATGTGCCTAGCAGATCACCACAATGCAAAAGATATCTGAGGAGGCCAAACGAAGATTGAACAATATGCAAAGAAAGAGAGTGAGAGCAAGCATAGAAAAATTGGTGTGTAAAATGATTTGTGAAGACTCCATTTTATAGCTGCCTTGAATCGAAACTGCCAATCAACCATAATCACGAAATTATTACAGTAATAATTTCGTATTTAATTTTGATATGGTTGTTACATGGAGGAAATTAAAATCGAAAATTATTGCAGTCATAATTTCGACATTAACTCGCCACTACAATGGGTAAATGGGAGTAAATTAAATTTTGAAATCAAAAATTCAAAATTTTAGCAAAAGGTGGGCTTGCGCGAATAGGCCATTTCGGAGCTACATTCGTGTCCGCAGGACGCGTACGCACATGAGTTCGGTAGCTCCAAGCCTATTTTGGACCATGATTTGCACCCCCCCTGCGCACCCGTGCGCGAGAGAGAGCATCTATGCCACACACAATTACTCCTTACATAAAGTGTAGTAGTATTTAAACTATCTAACTTTCACATTCCCATTCAATGTGGGATAACTTCTTTTTCCCACTTCCAACCCATCATCTTTGAGCCTTAATATTTCATTCATCCATCAACCATCTTGGACAAATAAATATTCGATTCTACTGTTCTCATGGAGTAGAATACAAATCCATAATCAATTTGGTCATTTAACAAATAACCCATTTAGGAAATAATCTCAAATTTCCTTCACACCCACTATTTTTTCTAACAATCCCCCACATGAAGGAAATAATGAGAAAATGGTGATAAAGTCCGACAGTTGACACCTGCATAGGATAGGTAGTGGTTTGCCCTTTGAACCTTCCCTTGTAAAATATATTTACTCTACTCGCTAATCAGTAGACACGATGTCCTTGAACTGTTCAGCTTATTGTGTAGCCGATCATATACTTTACACAGGTATCTCCCTAACACACTTCAATTCTCATGACTATGTTCATTCACTACCCCGAACATAATGCCCGGTGATGTCAGCAGAAATGTGCTTATCAATCTTCCTCCACGTGGCAGACTCGATCACCGGCTTCGACCAAAATGTAACCCACGACTAGCCGGATGTGTCTCCTGCGAAGACGCTCGGCGCGAGAGTAAGATTACCGTTGTATAAAGCTCAAAATGTATTGAATAATGAACTCGTAATACAAAATGGCGCTTACCTTTGCACCGCTGATAGTGATGAAGTATTTATAGTTGATGTAGGTAGTTGAATGATAGGGCTACATGAGCTCCGAAATTATAGCGAAGCATGGCCATGGAACGTGCCTCGTAACCGTCCCCGATTTATGTGGATGCTGTTATGGAAAGATTGACCCACGTGCATCAACACATGTCAGGTCGATATTTGATGATTAGGTCGGTCGCCACTCATGGAATGGTCGACCCGACTGTCGGCAGAGCATGGTTCGTACCCGAATTGTGATATGGATCATTAGGCCTGACTAAGTTAGGTCGGGACTTGATAGGCCTGACCGTGGGCTTAGTCGATCGATACTTGAGACGGGCTTTGGGCCTTGTTAAGATTGGACCAGCCTTATAGGGAATGTGGAGACCAAGGTCCGTCTCGTAATTGGACTTTACTCGTTTGGCCCAACTCGACACTTTTGGTATGTTCAGCCCCCAACTTTCGAGCCGACTTCGTCGACTTGGAAGTTAAGAAGATGTCTTTGACGAAAATTGCTTTACTCGCAGGTCGATGCTAGTCTTTGAAGTAGGTCGACCATGATGACGTGGCAACATCCTGATCGTTGGCGATGAACGGTTGGAGATGAAGGAGCGTCGTTTTTAGTAATGATTGCAATTCTGACTCTTGGAACTCCTTCTCGGAAACCGCTTCAGCTTTTAATTTTGGAAAATTAATTTCTATTTTCTTTTCCCCTTCCAAATTTAGGAAAATAGAAATACTCACTCTTTCTTTCCAATTCGAATTCTTACCGTTTTCAAACTCCTCTTCTCCTAGCGACAATCACGGAATTGCAAGTAGAACTTAAACTCGCTTCTCGGCTTCAAAGAACGAACTCCCTTTCTTCAATCAATTAAGGTATTTCCCTTGTATATTTGTTTTAGGGCTTTAATGTCTGCTTTGTGTTAAATTCCGCCATGGCTAGGACCTTTAGTAGTGAACCAGGAGCTTGGTATGGCTACTGCACTGTTAACCGTAGGGCATGCAAGAATGTGAATGGTGAGTGGAGAGTGATGTCCTTAGATGAGCGTGCCTCCATTTTGACTAGTTGGGGTTGGAATTACGCCGAGATAGGGCTGCCCATTGTAGGAGAAATTGAGAATGTGGTGATTGACGACTCAACCGTTGTCGCTTTTCATTTATTCCATGAACCGCTCGACCATATCACCTTGTTTTATGTTAGGGATGTCCACAAACCTTCTTTCCTTAGGAACATAGGTTTTCCAGTGGGAGTTTAGGTCGCCCTTAGGTAGGTCGACCGAATGTGATCATAGGATCGACTCCCGTTTCTCCTTCTTCTTGTACGTATATGACAACTCAGAAGGAAATGCCGCTTCGACCTCTTCCGGCCCCGAATTGTGGATGCGTTTGGCTCCTCCGTTGTACCGGGAAGAACGAGAGAGGATATATACTCAAAGAGGCCTCTTCGAGGAAAGAAAAACATGGAGTCCCGATACAACATGGTTTATGATTTCCTCGTGAAGTAAGTAGATTGGATTATAGGATAACCATCCTTAGTAAGGCGGACTTTATGGCCAAGTTCCGTACTCCCTTCACTACCGATGCCACTAGGGTGGCTTTCTTTTATGGGAGTTTGAGGCGGGGCCGAGGTTGCCCTTAGCATCCCTTTATCAATGAGTTTCGGAGTGCATGGATGCTCTTCCCCTTCACTGGGGGCCAACACTTGCAGAGTACTAGTGTGCTTTGCCATGGTATGTAGGTTTCTAGGCCATGAACCTTGCATGAGAGTCTTCAAGGAATTTTTCGCTCCAAAGCTCGACAAGGCAGATTGGGGATTAGTACTCCTTCCAAACCCAATTCTCCAAAATTGTTTGCCAACCTTCCCAACAAGCATAGCACTGGAATTCCTATGTGGTAGTTGTAGAGAGTAGGTCGGGACGGGAGTTCCCCTTGCCAAATAGCGAGTCCGACACTATCGACGAGGAAAACTACCGGGAGCCTCCACGGCACCAAACCTCAGATAGGAAGTTGTGCGCGTTGGTCGCGAAAGGGCCCATTAGCCGGGAGGTGTTAGGGACGACCAAGTATAACTACATCCAGCCGGGATGATGCCTCGGTGATGGAGTGGTAGAACCCCTCGTTCCTCGTATTGCGAGGCCGTATATCCTGACCGGGTTACTCACTCCTTAGGTAGGTTGAAGGAGAACCGTCAATTTTGTCAGAAGAATGAAAATTACTGCAAAGACCACGGAGAGCATGTTGGTGGTAAGGATTTACTTGACCTGCATTCATTAGCTCGTCCATTGTTATCTTGCATAAGTAACTTATCATTGGCACATAGTGTTATTTTTAGCTGCATATACAACTCTTAGATCGTCCGTTGCCCGCTTCGTATGTAGAACTTAGTTAGCTCGTACATAGAACTATTTCGAATTGCAACTCTTTATCAAATTGCTCGCCGTATGTAGAGTTATTCAATTCGTACATAGAACTGCTTTGAATTGTATCAATTACCTCGTCAATGGTTTACTCGTAGAACTGTTTTGAATTGCCGAGCTAACACTTGATTTGATGTCGTGTAGTTTTAACTCCCGAACAAGAAGCGAATATGGTGCGTATTGTTGGGGTTTCTGATAAGAGGAAAGCCAAGAGGGCTCATGGGGCTGCCAATGCTAAGGCGAGCAGAGAGAGAGCTGCTACTAGGAACAATTTGCTCCCGAAGGATGTCAGCTGAATGATCCCAATGGAAGAGGTCGAGCTGGAAGACCCTTTGCTAAGCGGCACCCAATCCAATGATGCCAATGAAGGAGGTGATGATTCCCACAGTCGGGCCAGTGGCAAGTCTCGAGCTCCGACCCAAATCAAGACGCCAATATGGAGACCTCTCGGGAGCCGGGATGGCGGGGCTAGCCCTTTACCGGGTCGTCAATGTTGATGAAGATGATATGGAGGAAGATGAGGACGATCGTCCTATAAGTTCAAGAAGAGGTCCCGATCTCGAGAAGGGAAAGTCTCGCGTCTTCGAGTCAATTGCCTCCACCAGCCTCTTCCCTCCTCCCAAAGAAGGAGTCTCCTCGGGATGAAAAGATGAAGAGGCTGAGTGATGTTCCTCCGCTGGAAGGGTTTAACAGCTTGAGCCGTCGCCATCCCGACATGAGCCTGGGCCAAGTGATTGTTAGGAGGGCAATAGATGTCGACCTCCTAGCTTATTTCGCTGACAAGGGGATCACCCCTGAGGAATTTTCTGCTCGTGCTGGGATGGCTCATAGTGACGTAACTTGTCATTTTCTCTTTCATTGTAGTTGCTTATCCCCCTACTCGATCCACTCAAATTACGAGCTAACACTTCTTCTGTTTCTTTGAAATGCAGAATCTTACAATGATTGAGCAAGCCAAGAGCTCTTGGAGGGCCTCCATCGAGAGGGAGAGACAAGCCCTTCGTGATTATTCCAAAAAGGCTCAAGAGCTTGCGGAATGGAAAGAGAAGTATAACGATTTGGACAATTCGTGTGAAGCCAACGAAGCGGTGAAGACCAAGGCTCGTCCGACCTCGAGGCCGCGCAGAGTCCAAACTCAAGGAAGTGGAGGCCGAGAGGGAGGCCGAGAAGAAAGAACCGGGAAGGCCAAGACTGAGCTGGCCACTATTAACAAACTTCTAAAGGAGAAGGATGCCTTCTTGCTCGAGTTGCATGAACAGCATCGACTTGAGAGAGAGAAAAGTCAGGAAGACCACAAGGCTGCCATCGAGAAAACTACTAAGGAGGCCTCTCAAGCCGCGATTGAGAAGTTCAAGGCATGGATGAGTATTATGATGCCATCGTGGCTAGGGCACAAGACTTTCTCGAGGTTGGGAAAAGGCACATGGCCCGTCGAGCACCGGTGGATCCTCGCCATAGCTACCATCGAGCAATTAGCTCGTTGGTTTTCTCGAGTCTCGCACGACATGGCAGCTCGCCAAGGTCATTCGCTTGTTCCCTACCTTGAGAACGACTTGGCCTTTATTGCCCAGAAGATGAAGAAGATCATTGTGAGAAGCTGGGAAGCTCCCCCGTCCTTGATAGAAATTTTGATGTGGTCTTGGCGGAACTTGACGATGTCAAGCCATGGAGACAAAGATGAACAAGTTTATTCGTAGTCTAAACCTTTAGACCCTCAAAGAACAAGGAGAGGGAAGAGGGTCGAGCCGCTACCGACGACCAAGCCGATGTCGGCCAGACTCCCGAATTGTTTAGTTGGATTTGTAATGAACAAGTTCCAAACAATATTTTTGTTTTTGCTTTAACATTATTCGAATGCCTTGGCCCAGCTGGGAGGCAAAATATTTTTGTAAGTTAATTTTGTCCAAGTCTTAGCCCGTTGGGAGACTTCTCTATCATAGCCGACTTTTGTTTTCGTAATGTTGTATGTTTTTCATTCCATATTGTATGTCGAGCTAGATGTAGATAATATAAATGAGTCAATTTGAGCCTAGAGGCGACTTGATCTTGTTGGTTTAGTCGACCTCAGACTTGATTAACTTTTTGTGAACGAGATTGATCATAAGTCGAACCTCGTTCATACCATTTGAACCGATTAAGAATCGAGTTAGTTGGAACGAAGTCGACTAAGAGTCGGACTTGTGAAGTGAACAAAGCCGATTTAGAATCGAGCTTGTTAGAACGAAGCCGACTCAAGAGTCGAGCCTATTAGGGTGAAGCCGACTAAGAGTCGAGCTAAGCATGAACCGACTAAGAGTCGAGCTCATTAGAACAAAGTCGACTAAGAGTCGGACTTGTTAAATAAACAAAGCTGATTAAGAATCGAGCTTGTTAGAACGAAGCTGACTAAGAGTCGAGCTTGTTGATATTAATGTAACACTATGTTTCGATCGAATAAATTGCTCTTTTCATCAAGTAGGAATCATGCTTACATCAATTCGAAACTAGCTTTAACACAAACTTGAACTTTGAAATTGAAAACTAGAAGTAGTATTTGATGAGGTGAGTAGCATGCCAAGGATGTTTCAACTCGTCACCTCCAGATGAGCTATCATGTAGGTTCCTTCCGACGACTCGAGTGACTACATAGTGACCTTCCCAATAGGAGATAGCTTGTTCTCGCCGGGTCCTTCTACCCGTTGCCTCAATCTTTCTCAATACATAATCTCCAACTTGAAAAGACCTTGCCTTGACCCTCTTGTCGTGATAGCTCTTAGTTCGCCGCTTGTAATTGACCATTCTGAGGTGTCAAGTTTCCCGCTTCGTCGACTAGATCCAGTCTATTAATCTATTGGCATCATTTTGCTCTTGATTGAAGAAAGTCACTCTAGCAAAGGGGGAATCTCGAGCTCAAGCAGTGCCATAGCCCTCGACCCATACGTAAGAGCAAAAAGGGTTTCCCCGTAGCCCCCGAGTGCCGTGTACGAACCGCCCAAAGAGCAAGGGGGAGTTCGTCCAACCAATTGTTTCGTCGACCTACGAGTCCAGCCTTTGAGCGAAGATAGAACAAGTTTATTTGCCGCTTCAGCCTTGCCCATTTCCTCGAGGATAGGCGACGAAGATTTCCAATGTTTGATTCCCACTCGCTTCATCTCTCGCTTCGAAAGTCCGGGGAGAACCGGAACCCATTGTCGACACTATAGCTCGAGGAAAACCAAACCGACACCAAATGAAGTCGTGTATGAAGTTGATAGCATTCTCCTCTCGTGATGCGAGCTAGTGGTTTGGCCTCAACCCATTTGGTGAAGTAGCTCTATGGCCACTATCACATACTTGCAGCTTCCAAGGGAGGGAAGGGTCCAATCAAGTCGACGCCCCACATGTCAAATGGCCAAGCCGCGATCACAGAGTCTCGCTTCCGTTGTAGGCACATGGGGAAGGTTGGCAAACCTTTGGCATTGATCACATTGCCGAACAAAGTTGTGAGTGTCGCCTCTCATGTGTGGCCGTAGTATCCCAATGTGATTAACTTGTCGCCAGCAGTCCTGCCCCTGGTGTCCACCACAAATTCCACTATGCACTTCGTGTATCAATAGGGCGACCTCTTGGGGATGGATGCACTTTAGCAATGGCCGAGTATAAGATCTCCCGAACAGTGTCGCCTCCTCAATGACATACCTTGGAGCTTTCTTTTGATAGCTCGAGCCTTCTTCTCGTCATCATCCGGCACTCTCCATTTTCTAGGTATGCTTTCATTTCCTCGATCCAACACTTCTCCCGAGTCCGATTTCTTGAGGGATCATCTATGCAATGAATTTTTACCCTCTCATAAGCTGGATTTTCGAGGAAGGAGATGGGCTCGCCATGTGGCTCATCCGAAGTAGCGCTCGAAAGGAGATCACCACTCGTTATCTTCTCTTCCAATCCTTTCAATCTCCTGCAATTCTAAGTCCTTTATTAGCTCCTTCACCAGGTCGCAGATTTGATGAGAGTAGAACTAAGCACTTCGTACTCGCCCCGACCCGGCCGACTATCAATTGTGAGTCACAAGAAGCCATGATCTTAGTTGCTCCGAAGCACTTGGCGTACTAATAGCCGCAATCAAGGCCTCGTATTCACTCGGTTATTGGAAGCATCAAACTTGAACCTTAGTGATTCCTCATACACGGTCCCCAGCTTCGGCTCAATCAACACTATTCCAGCCTCCACCGCTATTCTTGGTCGCCGACCCGTCCGAATAGACCTTCCAACAATCGTCTGCAGGCTAATGACGACCCGGGACTCGGTTCTTTCCCCTTAGCTTTTTCTTTAGGAACTCGTTGCTCGTCGTCTTCCTCGCGAACGTGAGCTCGACCAAGAAGTCGCCTAGAGCTTGAGCCTTCAACGCCTTTCGAGGTCGATAGTCAATGTCAAATTCGAGTGAGGCAATTGACCAATTGAGCAATGACCCGAACTCTCAGCTTGTGCAATATCTTTCTCAAAGGTGCATTAGTAAGAACCACGATTGGACGAGCTAGAAAATAAGCTCGCAGCCTTCCTCAAGCCACGACTAGAGCATGCGCGACCTTCTCGCCGTTGTAATACCTACTTTCCACATCTCGATAAAGCTTTGCTGATATAGTACACAAAGCTTCGAAGCCCCTCATCCTCTCTAATCAACACCGCCGCAACCGACTTGTCTCCCACGTATAGATATACAAACAAAGTCTCTCCAAGGGTCGGGCTACTTAGCAGGGGTGGAGTAGCGAGGTAATCCTTAGCCGTTGGAACGACGAATGACATTCGGCCGTCCATTCAAAACTTTTCGTCCCCTCAATGCTTTCAAGAAGGGGAGACCGCTCGTCGACTTTGATATGAAGCGACCAAGAGCCGCTACCCTTCCGTTAAGTCGCCGCATCTCTTTGATATCGTGGGAGCCTTCATGTCGACTAAAGCTTTTATCTTCTCTCGGATTAGCTTCTATGCCCCTTTCGAGATACCATGAATCCCAAGAACTTGCCACCGCCACTCCAAACACACATTTCTTTGGGGTTGAAGCTTCATGTCGTTTGCTCGTAAATTGGCGAATGTCTCCTTTAGGTCGACCACGTGACTCCCGGCCTTAGTTTTAATGACCATGTCGTCAACGTATGCCTCCATATTTCGACCAATATGTGAGGCAAAGACTTTGTTCACCATCCTCCGATAGGTCGCTCCCGCATTCTTCAATCCAAAAGGCATCATATTGTAGCAAAGAGATGCCTCCAATTTCACCGAAATGCCGTTTTCACTATGTCATCCTCGTGCATCTTTATCCGGTGGTATCCCGAGTAAGCATCCAGAAACCGAGAGTAGAGTGACCAAGAATGGAATCAACAAGCTTGTCAATTCTAGGAAGAGGATAGCTATCCTTCGACAAGCTAGATTGAGAGTAGTGAAGTCGACACACATCCGCTCACTTGCCATTCGATTTCTTCACCATGACCACGTTGGCCAACCACGTTGTATGAGTGGCCTCTTTGATTATACCCGCACTCAAAAGTTTTTTGTACCTCGCTTTGATAGCCTCTTCCTTGTCGCGAGCAAAGCTTCTCAACTTTGGGGTCTCGCTTTATGGTCGGGCCGACTTCCGCCCAGGAACGGGCCGACCTCCTCCTTGATTCCCCTCATGTCTTCTACCCTCCATGCAAAGACATCATTACTTTCTTTGAGTAGCTCGATGATTTCTCGCTCGCTCCTCAACTCGATAGCCGCTTCCCAATCCGAATTTTTGGCCTGGGTAAGAAGGGTTGGTGATTACCGACTCTAGCTCATCCACAGCCTTCTAGCTCCAGTCCATCTCTCGAATTGTAAAGTCTCCACTATGATTTCCCGACCTTTGTCTTTCCTCGCCTCCCAAGTGTGGAGCCTCCTCGCCTATCATATCATCAAGCTTGTCTCGCAACCTTGGGTAGCTGGCCCCGAGTTATTGTCTATCCGGAGGCATAGGTCTCCTATGACGACTTGATCAACCATAACTACATCCGAATCGACCTCGCTGGTGTTAGAGTGACGTGTCGACTCAAGCATGACCTCGTCATTTGAGCGATAGGTCGACTCTACCACGCTCGGTGATTGTTGACAGGGGGCCGGGTAGTTTTGGTGACCGACCGAGACAACTTCAAGTAACCATCGCCAGCCTCAATCTCTAGCTCCCTTTTCTTTCTTTCTCTTAGAACATGATCCGTATAAGCACGAGCCGTGCCTTGTACGCAACCCACTCCACAGTGTGGGGAACTTTACTCGCCGGTGAGGAATTGATGCTACCATTCCAAGAGCGACCGTCCAGAATTCCAAGTATGGGCAAGATAGTCACTATTTACATCAATTACGATAAATTGTACCTTCGAGACAATCCCGAGGGGGTGCCGCCTAGGTCGACGCCGAGCACTATCTCGGCCTTTAGCATCAACTCGGTGGTTGGTGAAGCCCTCCAACCCGCCATCATATCTCTCCACTGCTCATAATTAAGACCCATCTCCTCAAAGTTTTGTAAAACAAAATATCCTTGCAGCCCCCGTGTCGACTAGGAGTCTCGCTTCGTCGTACATCCATCAATGAGACCCGGGATGACGAGAACTTGTTCCCTAGCCGCCATATTAGTTGCCAATTCGTGGGGGTAGAAGCCGATCGCCTCATCTCTTACTTCTCTCCTCGAGGCACTTGTGGGGCCTTATTGAGCCGGAATATCTTGTGCTTGATGGCCGCGTTGCTCGCTTGTTCGCTGATGACCCCCCGTGTTCGGCCTAGGTTGCCTAGGTCCTTGTTGCCCACCCGCCGGCCGCTCACCTCCTCCAAACTCGAGGTCTCTTCACATAAGCTTCGAGTCTCCCCGGTCGACCATTCTCTCGGATGATACGCTTTAATCCCAAGCAATCCTCTCGTGAGATGACCAAAGTCTTTGTGGTAGTCGCAAGATTTGCCGTTGTCCCTCCTAAACTTGTTGCCTGGATTCATTGACCGGGAGGAGCCAGTTCGACAAAGCATTCAAAATCTCGCTCGACTCACCGTGAGGGGAGGAAAGTTTCGGCACCTTCTCTCGTCGCCCTAGTTCTCGTTCTTTCCATTTTTATTGTTCCCCCATTCTTGTTGGAGTCCTTTTTATCGTCGCTGACTTCAACCTTGGGGCTCTTTCCCTTCTTCTTTTCTTTCCTTTCCTCGCCCAGAGCGACATTATACACCTTTTCAAACAACTCCCGTCGAGTTGTGACCGTTCGGACCGTGAGCTCGTAGTCCATGTCTTCTCGAGGAAATACCACTTCGGAAGCGCTAATGACTTCCCCTATCGCGAGGTCTTCCTCTATCTTATCAACCATCTCTTTCAACTTGGTGAAATAGCTCATCGAGCTTTCATTCTTACCCCCGCACCAAGTTATTCGATCAGTTGACGGTTATCTTCCGAGCTCCTCGGCAATGAGAAGTCTGGCCTAAGAATTTTGTTCTCAAGCATGCCCAAGTGGTGATACTACCAAACTCAAACCATTTGAACCAAGTTAAGGCCGCCCCAAGAAGTGTGCTTAGGAGAGCTTTGCACATGTTTGTCATCCTCATTGGCGACAAAACACATAGTGGCTTCCAGATGTGCTATGTGGCTCCCGGCATTTGTCGACCCGCAGTACTTCTCCGTAAGAGGCAACCCGAAAGTAGGAGGAGGTCGACTATCTCTCGATTTCTTTGGATAAAGGTCGAAGAGCAAAATCAATTCGTTCAACCTTTCCCCGTCTCTTTTTCTTCTCCTCTTCCCATTGCTCAAATTTCTTTTTCATCAACAACCATTCTCTCGCATCGGGTCTTTCATCTCCCGGGAGGGGGAGCAAGATTGGACCTCTCGGCCCTCACTTCGGGGGAGTCACCCGCCTACTCCTTCTCGTCCCCGCGAGAATTGGTTCTTTCGATCTTATCGAGATCTATGTCTCGTTACTTCTTTGAGGCGACTGCGCCTCTCGCCAGCCAGACGGCGACTGCGCCCGTTATCTCCATGTGGCGACCCGCGCCTTTCCCCTCTCACAGCGACCTATGCCCATTCCTCGTCTCTATGGGATCCCCGATCTCTGCGCTCGCGGCTGGAGAGACATGCCTGCTTCGTTGGCTGTTAACCGAGTCCTCAAATCGATTGAGCCTCCTGTTTCTCGCTTCGCTGAGGCTAGCCCTTAGGTCGTTACTCGGCACATGAACAATTGTAGGAGCTCGCCGAACTATCCCGTCCTCGCCATTCTCGCCCCACACCTTCATTTCGCCTAGCACTCCCGGCCCGTCGCCCGTCGAGACTCGGAGGGAGCAATCCTTTACGAATGTACGTCGGCCCGCTTCGCTCCTCCATGGCTATCAAGTCGCCCAAAATTTGAGCTCGCTCTAACATCATTTCCTTCTTGCTCATGGGATTAATTGAGGGACCCGCCCGTTTCCCATGTTCACCGTCCGACTGACGCTTGGGAGGAGGTGGGACTCCTTGCCCCTCCATATGCCTTTTCCCTCTCCTCGTGTCGTGCAATCCTTCCGCCATCAACAACACCGGTAGATCGCGTGGCCTCTACCATGAGGACGATTTGGTGGGGAGGAGGCAAGTCCATGTTTTCGCATTGACATTGAGATTTCGCGTTTGTATTGGTGTTGTTGTTTACCTCAATGAATTCTTCGTAAGCGTCTTCAACATGCCCGTCCTGTGGTTACCATTGTTGTAGGTTGATGAACTTTTCGAGGTCAAGCTTAAGCACGATTTCCTAAGAATGGAACCAAACCGATGCCGCAGAAATGTGCTTATCAATCTTCCTCCACGTGGCAGGACTGATCACCTGGCTTCTTGACCTGAAAACAGAACCCACGACTAGCCGGATGTGTCTCCGGCGAAGACGCTCGGGCGTGAGAGTAAGATTACCGTTGTATAAAGCTCAAAATGTATTGAATAATGAACTCAGAATACAAAATGGCAGTTACCTTTGCACCGTTGATAGTGATGAAGTATTTATAGTTGATGTAGGTAGTTGAATGATAGGGCTACATGAGCTCCGAAATTATAGCGGCAGTTATGGTCATGGGAACGTGCCTGTAACCGTCCCTGATTTATAGGGATGCTGTTATGGAAAGATTGACCCACGTGCATCAACACATGTCAGGTCGATATTTGATGATTAGGTCGAAGTCGCCACTCATGGAATGGTCGACCTGACTGTCGGGCAGAGCATGGTTCGTACCCGAATTGTGATATGGATCATTAGGTCGGACTAAGTTAGGTCGGGACTTGATAGGTCGGACCGTGGGCTTAGTCGACTGATACTTGAGATGGGCTTTGGGCCTTGTTAAGATTGGACCAGCCTTATAGGGAATGTGGAGACCAAGGCTGTCTGTAATTGGACTTTACTCGTTTGGCCCAACTCGACACTTTTGGTATGTTCACCTGGTTCTGTGAGAGGGTCTAAGAATTGAGCCTCACGCAATTCTCCTCGAAGCGGCCACATTTCTCTCTCACATAGGGGATTCTTATAATTAACCCGTATTATCCCGCTCGACTTTTTGAAGCGTAAGAATCATTAAAAGCTAGAAGCTTAACCTTTTCCTTTCGAGATGCCACTTAAGGAATGGGTTTGGGGATGATTCCCCCACAGTGACACTACAAGTCTTTTAACAGTTAGGTTGTCCCTTTGAAAACCTAGATCTTGGGATCTCCAGTCAACTAGGTGGGGTTTTCCGCTGTGTTTAACTTCTAAAGAGGCTTTAGTCCCATTCCTAATGTCAAACGTTCAACTACCTATTTTGTTAACCCTTTCGTTAACGGATCCGCTAAATTATCTTTTGACTTCACATAGTCAATAGATATGGTACCAGCTGAGAGTAGTTGTCTTATGGTATTATGTATACGACGTATATGTCTAGACTTACCATTATACATATGACTTTGTGCCCTACTAATTGCATATTGGCTATCGCAATGTATACAGATTGATGGCACAGGCTTTGTCCACTTTGGAATATCTTCTAAAAATTGGCGTAGCCATTCGGCTTCTTCACCACACTTGTCTAATGCTATAAACTCAGATTCCATGGTAGATCTGGCTATAACAGTCTGCTTAGAAGACATCCATGATATAGCAGCACCGGCTAATGTGAATATATATCCGCTCGTAGACTTAGAGTCTTTGATATCCGATATCCAATTAGCATCGCTATATCCTTCAATTACAATTTGGATGTCTAGTATAGTGTAATCCATAATTACGAGTATATCTTAAGTACCTTAGCACTCTCACTATACCCTTCCAATGGTCCTTCCCGGGATTACTTGTATACCGACTCAGTTTGCTTACAACATATGCAATATCTGGTCTTGTACAACTCATTAAGTACATTAGACTTTCAATGACCCTCGAATACTCTAATTGAGACACAGGTTCGCCTCGATTTTTCGTTAAATGTAGGCTTGTGTCAATTGGAGTATTTGCCGTTCTATCGTCATCCTTGTTAAATTTCTCAAGAATTTTATCCACATAATGTGATTGACTTAGTACAAGTCCATCGGATATTCTAGAAATTTCCACACCAAGGATCACATCCGCTACACCCATATCCTTCATGTCAAACTTCGAGTTTAACATATTCTTTGTGGATTTAATCATTTTATCACAGCTTCCTATGATAAGCATGTCATCTACGTAAAGACACAAAATAACATAGCCATTTTCAGTTCTTTTAACATAGACACATTTGTCACATTCATTGATTTTGAATCCACTTTCAATTATGGCTTGATCAAACTTTTGATGCCACTGTTTTGGTGCTTGTTTGAGGCCATACAATGACTTCACTAACTTGCACACTTTATTTTCTTGCCCTGGAGCAGAGAATCCCTCTGGTTGTTCCATGTAAATCTCCTCTTCTAAATCTCCATTTAGAAAGGCAGTTTTTACATCCATTTGATGTACTTCAAGAATTCGCAAAGCGGCAATTGCAAGTACAATCCTAATAGACGTAATTCTCGTAACCGGAGAATACGTGTCAAAGTAATCAAGACCTTCCTTTTGTCTATAACCTTTTATTACAAGTCTGGCCTTATACTTATCAATGGTTCCATCAGCCTTCATTTTCCTTTTAAAAATCCACCTATATCCTAGTGTTTTACTTCCCGGAGGAAGATCCACTAGTTCCCAAGTATGATTTTGTAAAATGGAATCAATCTCACTTTTGATGGCCTCTTTCCACAAAGGTCCTTCCGAAGAGCTCACGGCCTCTTTATAACTTTGTGGTTCACTTTCAAGCATGTAGTTCTACCTCCGCTTCATCATTTTCATGATGATTTTCTTCTCCTACTTCTTCTTCTATTGAATCATACGCCCGTTTAGATGAACTTGCCTCATCTCTTTTACACGGAAACACATTCTCAAAGAAAGAAGAATTTATTGATTCCATTATAGTATTCTTGTATATATCTTGAATTTTCGATTCATGAACAAGAAATCTATAAGCACAACTGTTTTGTGCATATCCAATAAATATGCAATCAACAGTCTTAGGACCAACTTTCACCCTTTTAGGTGGAGGTACAGCTACCTTCGCAAGACACCCCCACACTCGCAAGTATTTATAACTTGGTGCTCTTCCATGCCATAATTCATATGGGCTTTTGTTTAGTTTCTTTCGAGGTACCTTATTTGACACATAATTTGCCGACAACACAGCTTCTCCCCACTTGTTAGAAGGTAATCCCGAACTTATCAACATGGCATTCATTGCTTCTTCCAATGTTCGATTTTTTCGTTCGGCAACACCGTTTTGTTGGGGTGTATAAGGTGCCGTGGTTACATGTTTAATTCCGTTTTGAGCACAAATTGCCTCAAATGGAGACTCATATTCCCCACCACGATCACTTCTTAGCACCTTAATTTTCCGGTTTAATTGATTCTCAACTTCATTTTTATAGAGAATAAACTTCTCTATAGCTTCATCTTTACTTTTGATAAGATACACATAGCAATATTTTGTGCTATCATCAACAAAAGTTAAGAAGTACTTATTGTCACCACGTGATTGTGTTGATTTAAAGTCACATAAGTCCGTGTGAACTAACTCGAGTGGTTCACTATTTCTTGTTATTGAATGGAATGAAGGTTTTATAAATTTTGCTTCAACACAAGGTTCACATTTGTGTTTGCAATCAACTTTAAATTTTGGTATGTAGCTCAAGTTAATTAATCTACGAATAGCATCATAATTAACATGTCCTAATCTACCATGCCACAAATGGGAAGACTCAAGCAAGTAAACGGAAGAATTATTCATTTCATTAACTTTGGGCTTAGTAGCCATTACATTCGGTTTCACTACCATAACACTAAGCTTAAACATCCCATCATTCACATAACCTTTTCCTACAAACATTCAATTCTTGGACAAAGTGACAACATATGACTCGAACACAATACGAAAACCATGCTTAATTAAAAGCGAGCCGGACACCAAGTTCTTCCGGATATCGGGCACATAAAGTACATTGTTGAGTGTCAATTTCTTGCCGGATGTCATCTTCAAAACTACCTTCCCTTGACCTTTGATGTCGGAAGTGACCGAATTCCCCATAAACAACTTTTCGCCATATTTCATAGCTTCAAAAGTACTAAACATGTCTTTGTTGGAGCACACATGTTTAGTAGCATCGGTGTCAATCCACCACTGATTTGGATTCGAACCCACCATATTCACCTCGAAAACTACCGCCGCAAGGTGCATATCAGACACATTTCTAGCAATGTCTTCCACCATGTTTGCCTCACGACCCTTCTTTGGAGCCTTACATGTTGAAGCCTTGTGGCCTTTACCATCACAATTGTAACAAGTTCCTGTGAACCTCTTCTTGGAAACCCCACCTTGAGGCTTCAAGTTGAACGACCTTCTAGTTGTTTCAACCTTAGCTTTACCCTTGCCTTTGCCTTTTCCTTTGGAGCTTTGGCCATGCTCCACCACATTAGCTTTGGCCACACTTTGGTTAAATTTTTTCTCAGCAACTCTATTGCCTTCCTCAATGCTAAGCCGAAGAATGAGCCCTTCAAGATTCATCTCCTTTCGCTTATGCTTCAAATAGTTCTTAAAATCATTCCAAGCTGGAGGCAACTTTTCAATCATTGCAGCCACTTGAAAACTCTCACTAAGAACCATGCCCTCGGCAACAATCTCATGATAAATTGTTTGCAACTCGTCAACTTGAGTTTTCACGGTCTTAGAGTCCACCATCTTAAAATCAAGGAAACGGGCAACAATAAACTTCTTTGTTCCCGCATCCTCAATTTTATACTTGTGTTCCAAGGACTTCCATAGTTCCTTAGCATTCTTCTTCCCCCTAAACACATTATAGAGAGAATCAGACAAGCCATTAAGAACATAGTTCTTGCAAAGGAATTCCCCATGTTTCCAAGCATCAACCGCAGCCACGGTTGTCACATCCGTCTCATTCTCAGCCACAACTGGCATATCTTCTTTCAGATACTTTGCCAAATTCAGAGTGGTCAAGTAGAAAAACATTTTCTGTTGCCACCTCTTAAAGTCGTGGCCAACAAATTTTTCAGGCTTTTCACCATGGGGGGTTGAGATGTGCACTGTTTGAGGATTAGTCACAATAGAAGTGCCTTGAGAACCAGAGCCATTTCCAGTTCCAGTTTGGGTCACAGTCACAGTTTCAGTTCCAGCTTTGTTAGTCTCAGTTGCCATTTCTGAAACAGAAGCAGATTATTAGTCTGAATGTTTTCTGTAACTCGTTCCCTTCTGTAAGGATTAAGTCTTAAGATTGTTAGCAAAATTTGCAATTACAGAAGAAAATAAATTACAAATAAAGATTACAGAACATAAATATATAAACTGTAACAGAAATATAAACTGGAAATGAAGAAATAAGATAGCAGCAACAAATCGGTTGTGCACGAGCCCTGATGAATCAGTCTCCTTAGGACTTATTCGTCCCCTCACCAATAGTGCTTGAGGCTGCCTTGGACGCGAGTCTCCCAGGATAGAACGTGCGGACCGGGAGCACTTTGCACCTAAAATTTCCGGCGAATTGGCAGTGTGCCTAGACAGTATCACCACAATGCAGTATGCAAGGAGGCCAAACGAAGATTGAACAATATGCAGCAAAGAGAGAGTGAGAGCAGTTGCAGGAAAAATTGGTGTGTAAAATGGTTTGTGAAGACTCCATTTTATAGCTGTCTTGAATCGAAACTGCCAATCAACCATAATCACGAAATTATTACAGTAATAATTTCGTATTTAATTTTGATATGGTTGTTACATGGAGGAAATTAAAATCGAAAATTATTGCAGTCATAATTTCGACATTAACTCAGTTTCAGTTACAATGGGTAAATGGGAGTAAATTAAATTTTGAAATCAAAAATTCAAAATTTTAGCAAAAGGTGGGCTTGCGCGAATAGGCCATTTCGGAGCTACATTCGTGTCCGCAGGACGCGTACGCACATGAGTTCGGTAGCTCCATGCCTATTTTGGACCATGATTTGCACCCCCCCTGCGCACCCGTGCGCGAGAGAGAGCCTCTATACCACACACAATTACTCCTTACATAAAGTGTAGTAGTATTTAAACTATCTAACTTTCACATTCCCATTCAATGTGGGATAACTTCTTTTTCCCACTTCCAACCCATCATCTTTGAGCCTTAATATTTCATTCATCCATCAATCATCTTGGACAAATAAATATTCGATTCTATTGTTCTCAAGGAGTAGAATACAAATCCATAATCAATTTAGTCATTTAACAAATAACCCATTTAGAAAATAATCTCAAATTTCCTTCACACCCACTATTTTTTCCAACACTTCCCATGCTGAGGTTGCAATCCTAGCAATGCTGCTTTCTTAACCACTCGGATGTGCCCCGGGAGACTCCTAAAGATCCTGAAACTCATGATATATATTTTCACATATAAGATCCACAGAAAGAATCGAACACCATAGATATAGCAACACTTGTACATTTTCAATCCAAATTTTATACTTGTACATTTTCAATCCAAATTTTATAGCTAACTATCGGTATTACTATTATTGTAGAACTAATATACAACCATTTCATATTTTATACTCCCTCCGTCCCAATAAGTGCTTCACCCTTTTGGGTGGGCACGCAAATTATGGAAATGGGAGGGAAAAAAAATATTGTGAGTGTAATTTGAAAATAGGAGAGAGAATTAGTGGAGGAAATAGTAAATTATAATGGTGTTGTGAGTATTAAAATAATGTAGGAGAGAGAATGAGTGGAGGAAATAGTAAAGATTCTTTGCCAAAAAAGGAAAGGTGAAGCTTCTAACGGGACGCCCTTTTGGGTAATTAGTGAAGCTTTTATTGGGACGGAGGGAGTATTGAAAATTTTATTTTAGTCCATTATATTTTATGGCGTGTTTCGCTTTTACTATCAAACTTTAATTTTTTATTTTTAATATCGTATTACGAATAATGGTATCATTTTATACCAAAATATATGTTATTTAAACCCTAATTTATTTCATTTTTACCATCAGACTATAAACATTGTTGTCATTTTTAATCCAAATTTATTATAAAATGGTACTATTTTTGAAATACAATGATAAAAATGAAAAAAATAAAGTTAAATAACTAAAATAAAACACGCCAATGTACGATTAAAAAAAAGAGAGATTTTTTCCTAGACGTCTCACTATGAATCCTTATCTTCTCTATGAATAGAATATTATCATTCTTGGATATTCATCATATAAATGGATCTTTGATATAAATTTTATAATCCCCATGTGAAAACTCTACAACTTTATAATCATTCATAAAAAACAAAAAAAATCTCTTCTCTACAACCACGTTTCCTCTCAAATTATAGCTATAAATACATTAATCTCATTGATAAATAATCAACTTCACCATTGATATCATGGGATTTCAATTGCTACTTCTAGCATCAAAAATGTGCCACTTGGGAAGAGTTCATAGATTAGCAAATCCATTGATTACCACCTTGCTCTTTCCATATTTGTGTAAAATGCTTTTATCCATGAAACAAATGCGTCAAATTTATGACGATACGTTGTACAATACAAGCCTTTTCCTGTTTCAGTTGAATCAGATAACTGTTAATAATGGAGAAGCAACTAATATTGATCGACGTAGAAGATTGGAGCGAACTTTTCGGCTGATTGATGAAAGGGTGAGGAATGTCAGACACTCGCCGGTTTTTGAATCGGGTCATGAGAATTTCCTTACCCTATCAACGGTGTCTCTCTAAGTAAAGGTTTGGATTTGGGGGAGTTAAATATTGTGTGATACTTTCTCTTGTTTTCTATTTTTCATTAATTACTTTGGATGATATGGTGGTGGATTTGTTTATGAATTTGATCTTTTCTTACAAGATCATGTATAAAGTTATAGTTTTACGTTAATGAATTATGGGAAAGAAAACATCGATCCTCTCTTGTTATGATATACTCCCTCCGTCCCGGCCGAAAAGGCACAAATTTTCTTTTTGGGTGTCCCATTTAAAAGGCACAGTCCCAAAACGGAAAGTTTTTATTACTATTTCACCCACTCATTCTCTCTCCTACTTTACTTTTACACTCACAACATTCTCTCTCCTAACTATTCCTCCCACTCATTCTCTCTCCTATTTAATTTTTCATACTCACAACATTTAAACTTTTTCTCTTTCCTACATCACTTTTCTTAATTTGTGTGCGAGATTGATTTTATGCCTTTTGGGCTGGGACGGAGGGAGTATGGTAGGGATGGCCAAATCCGGTCCGGTTCCGGTTCCGGGCCATGAACCGCCGGTTTCGGTTCGGCGAGGAGGTGAACCTTAACCGGCCCGCTTTTCTCACGGTTCCGGTTATCCGGTTCCGGTTTTCTCACGGGTTTGGTCCGGTTCCGGGCTTTTCCGGTCCGGTTCCGGGCCGGTTCTATTGAAAAACAACAAATTTTCGTCCGGTTCCGGGCTTTTTCCGGTCCGGTTCACCATTTTGGTGAACCTTAACCGGCCCGCCTCCAAACCGGTTCCGGTTACCCCGGTTCCGGTTTTCTCCCCGGTTCATGGCGGTTCCGGGCTTTTCCAGGCCGGTTCCGGTCCGTTTTTTCGGTTCCGGTCCGGTTTCGGTCCGGTTTGGCCATCCCTAGAGTATGGGAGATCCAATTCCTTTTATTTATGGATGATAGTTTATTTTCTTGTTGCCTACTCAATTCTTATTAGAACGAAATAGGTTTTTAGTTATTGTACAATATATATTTAATTAGATCAATAAATTAGCCAAGTTTTGAAACCCTAATTCTTCTTCTCTTTGTTATTCTCTTTGTTTGTTATTCACTTTGTTATGTTGAATTACATTTGAATTAATAGGGACGGACTACCCTATATTTATTTTTTATTTTTTTAAAAATATTTATTGAATAGGAAATAATATTTTAGACTTTGTTAATTAGTGATTTTTTTACAAAAAGTTATATAAAAAAAGATAGAAAAAAACTAAACAAATGAAAGTATATAGAAGAAAAGTCATAAGAGGGACGGACTACCCTATATTTTTTTTATTTTTTTTTAAATTTTTTATTGAATAGGAAATAATATTTTAGACTTTGTTAATTAGTAATTTTTTTTTACAAAAAAGTTATATAAAAAAGATAGAAAAAAACTAAACAAATAAATGTATGTAGAAAAAAAGTCAAAAGAGGAACGGACTACCCTATATTTATTTTTTACTTTTTAAAATTTTTTTTATTGAATAGAAAATACTATTTTAGACTTTGTTAATTAGTGATTTTTTTAACAAAAAGTTATATAAAAAAAGATAGAAAAAAAACTAAACAAATGAAAGTATATAGAAGAAAAGTCAAAAGAGGGACGAACTACCCTATATTTATTTTTTCTTTTTTTAAATTTTTTATTGAATAGGAAATAATATTTTAGACTTTTTTAATTAGTGATTTTTTTTACAAAAAAGTTATATAAAAAAAAGATAGAAAAAAACTAAACAAATGAAAGATATAGAAGAAAAGTCAAAAGAGGGACAGACTACCCTATATATTTTTTTTTTTTTTTTAATTTTTAATGAATAGGAAATAATATTTTAGACTTTTTTAATTAGTGATTTTTTTTACAAAAAGTTATATAAAAAAGAGAGAAAAAAACTAAACAAATGATAGTATATATAGAAGAAAAGTCAAAAGAGGGACGGACTACCCTATATTTATTTTTTATTATTTTTTAAATTTTTTATTGAATAGGAAATAATATTTTAGAATTTTTTAATTAGTGATTTTTTTTTAAAAAAAAAGAATATAAAAAAAGATAGAAAAAACTAAACAAATGAAAGTATATAGAAGAAAAGTCAAAAGAGGGATGAACTACCCTAAATTTATTTTTTATTTTTTTTAAATTTTTTATTGACTAGAAAATAATATTTTCTAGTCAATATACCTATACCCAAAACCCTAAGTCATATACCTATACCTTATATCTTATACCTTATACCTTATACCTTATACCTTATACCTTATACCTTATATCCTATACCCTATACCCTAAACCCTAAGTCATATACCTATACCCTATACCTTATACCCTATACCCTATATCCTATACATTATACCTTATACCCTATATCCTAAATCATATACCTATACATTATACCTTATACCCTAAAACCTATACCCTAACCCTTATACCCTATACCCTAAATCCTAAGTCGTATACCTAAATCCTATACCCTAAACCTTATACCTTATACCCTAAATCATATACATGTACATTATATCTTATACCCTAAACCATATACACTAACCATTATACCTTATACCCTAAACCCTAAGTCATATACATATACCTTATCCCTTATACCCTAAACCATATACCCTAAACCTTATACCTTATACCCTAAATCATATACCTATACATTATACCTTATACCCTAAACCCTATACCCTAACCATTATACTTTATACCCTATACCCTAAATCCTAAGTCGTATACATATACCCTTATACTCTATACCCTAAATCATAAGTCATATACCTATACTTTATCCCTTATGCCTAAACCCTAAACCCTATACCTTATACCCTATACCCTACATCCTAAATCGTATACCTATATCTTATACCCTATACCCTATACCCTAAACCCTAAGTCATATACCTATTGAGAGACCAATTTACTGGGCCTTGGCGATATTCGTATGAGCTAAAGGAGTGCAGCGGATTAATGGGTGGTTTTGGCATTAGACACGTGTTAAGGGAAGCAAATGGTGTGGCGGATAGGCTTGCAACGATTTCCCATGTTCATCGACAACATATGAGATATGCTATGGCTCGTGAGTTGCCAGGGGAGGTGTTAAATGCTTTAAAGTTTGATGATGGGGGTACCGTAATTGACATGGGTCATTTTGTTTGGATTCTGTGGCTTTGCTGGTGTAATTTTTCTGCCTTGCTGGTGGAATTCTGCTATGGAAGCCTCAGCCGTGCGACACTCTTGGACATGGTTAAATTTTTCTGCAGTGGCAGACTACACCGTGCGACACTCTTGGCCTCGAAGGTCACGAGTCGTGACGCTAAGGACGACTCGTCCCCGGAATGGTTGAAGTTTCTGTCATCTTGGAGCGTCCGCTCCCTTTTGGATGGAGCGTCCACTCCCCTGGCTGTTTGGGCTTGACATTTTTGGGCTGGTTTATGGCGGATTGGGCTAGATTTGGATTTGGTTTGGTGGCATTCGTGGCCATGGCCTGTCTTAATTATGGATTGGATTAGTATAGTTTGTTATTGTTGGGCAATTTTTTGTATGTTGGCTTTAGAGTTGGGCTCCATTCCCACTCATCCTTATAATTTTATTTTATCAATAAAATTTCGAGGTGACATCCTGGTTCCTTAAAAAAAAAAGTCATATACCTATACCTTATCCTTTATACCCTAAACCCTATACCCTAAATCTCATACCTTATACCCTATACACTAAATCCTAAATCATATACCTATACATTATACCCTAAACCCTATACCCTAACCCTTATACCTTATACCCTATACCCTAAACCCTAAGTCGTATACCTATACCTTATACTATATACCCTAAACCCTAAGTCATATACCTATACAATATACCATATACCCTAAACCCTAAGTCATATACATATACCTTATCCCTTACTCCTTCCGTCCCAGCCTAGTGTGAATCAAAATATTGGGCACACCGATTAAGGAAAAGTAAGAGAGAGAAAAAGTGGAAAGAGAATGTTGTGAGTGTAAAAATAAAATAGGAGAGAGAATGAGTGGAAGAAATAGTTAGGAGAGAGAATATTGTGAGTGTAAAAGTAAAATAGAAGAGAATGAGTGGGGTAAATAGTGAAGATTCCCTTCCATTTTGGACAGTTCACACTCGGCTGGGACGGACCAAAAAGAAAATAAGTGTACACTAAACTGGGATGGAGGGAGTATACCCTAAATCATTTACCTTATACCCTAAATCATATCTATAATACAATAAAGGTGGAAAATAACCACCACACAAATAACGGCTGAGATTTGATTTCAGAAAAGATAAAGAGCGGCTCAGATTGAATATAAAATGTAACCAACATATCCCACCTCTCTGAGCAGTTACATGTAACCTCTCCTCACCAAAACCAGCTTCTCCATTTCTCCTCTCTCTCTCTCTCTCTCTCTCTCTCTCTCTCTCTCTCTCCTCCCAAAACCCATACTCTTATCATTCTCTGTTTTTCTTAATGTCCAGTTGATTGCCATGGTCTCCGTTTCAATTGTCTGCCTATGTCCATGAGGGGTATATAGTATAAAGCTTTGCCCAACGCCCACGACTTCCACCTCCGTTAAGCCTTTCTGCAGAGTCCCCTGTTTGATCCCAGTCGTAGTTGGAGGTTTCAATCTGATTGGTATTCTCTTACACCCCTCCATCGCCGCCCGGTAGATTACGACATTTCCCGTACTGCGTTGCTCGCACTCTGAAAAATTTGTTAGGGTTAAAAAGGGTAATTGTTTAGTTTTTCTCTTTGATTGTATGGCAAAGTAGGATGTAATTCAAGTGGAGCTTTCATAATTAAAATTTTCATGTTATCACTTATCATTGTATCCCTGTATGTGGGTTGAATTTCGTTTGCAGGGTCGAAAGAAACCGAAGTGCCGACAAATTAATCTTCCAGGTAATGTATAAATGCTTCATTCTGTTGAATCTATTTTAAACACCAGAGTTAATTTTCAATATTTATGTTGATTTTTTTTATTTATTTTTGCCTTTATAGCTGCCATTGTTGTTCTATGCTAATTTTCGGTCTTCTGAAATGCTAGAATTGCCTTAGCTTTTTATTTATGTTTTTCTGTGTTTCGTGTTTTGAGTTAAGAGAGAAGAAAGAGAAGGTGGATTCTAGATTCGAAAAGCAAACGGGGGGATAGCTGCGAAGATATGTTGCTGAATCTTTCAATGAAGGAGAAGCTGGATCCTTGGTGGCCTTCAAAAGAGAAGGGAAGGAGCCAAGGAGAGGGACGTGTCGATAAACTGAGGGTTTAGTTATGGGCCTGACCTCGATTGGATCGAGCGGTTGAGCAGTGGGCAGTTAAAGGAAAGAGAAGCTTGACAATGAACTCAATGCATGCTAACCGGTATAATTTCTGTAGTATTCATCATTTGTGTCTCTGTATTTGTATACATTTGGCATTACTGAAAGGGTACGTTTAATAGGTTTGGAGAAGGATTTGTGATGTCAAAGGTTTGCACAAATCATTCTTCAATTTCATGTTCTTAATCTGAACTTTTGGGTTTGGTCCGCGTATTTTACAGTGCAGATATATTTTCTTGGGCTCATAAAATCTGTAATCGAGAGTAATGGTATGCTTGAAAGTGGGGATGATAGGCTTGGCTCCAAAGGTTTCTTTGAGGGAGACTTAGGAAAGTGTTTTTAAGCATTTTTAGTAGCTTAAGGACATAAACACCATGGAGGGTTTGGTAACTTCTCCGAGAAAGGAACATTCATTTAGAAACGAAAAAAAACTATGGAAAATGAACCATATTTTAGTGACGGAGGATTAACATTCACTAGCAAATTGCAACAAAAACCAAGTGAAATGACATAACTCTGAAATGTCGCCACCTTAGGATTATATGTTGACCAAAGGAACAAATTCGACCAATCTTCTTTTACCTCCTTTTTTAGTTTATTTTTTTTTTTAGATTACTGAATTTGTATTTGTGATTTTGTGTTTGGAGGTCATGGGTTCGATTCCCCCACCAGTGGTTAGAGGGAATGACATTGCCCTCCCTAGCATTGCTAGGCGCCTCTGTGAAGTGCATCAAGGGGGGAGCGGTGAAATGTGTTGATCCCCTTTGAAAAAAAAAGGATGGTAATCAGGTAGTTGTAGGTTTAAATATAAAGTTGTTATTATGCCGAATAGTTAAATGGGCTAATACCCAATTTCTCTTTTTCCAGCACATTCAACAATGAGAACACAACTGGACTATAATCAAGCTTTTTCCTGTTTCTCATTTTCTTTACGACATAGTCCCAAAAAAATAGTCTTACATTTCTTTTTGGTTTTGGTGATGCATCCTTGCACCTGAAGGGGACATTTTCTTCACCTCTCAGGATGAGGTTTTGTATAGTTTTGATGATGTTTTCTTCACCTCTCAGGAAGAGGTTTTGTATAGTTTTGATGATGCACCTAAACTCAAAAGGTTTTGCAAGAGAACCTTTTGAATTTAGGGGCATTTATGCTTACGGTATATAGGTGGAATTTAATTTGAAGTTCAATGGAGTTTTAAATAAGCAAAATTGTTTATTTGAGGTTAATTGGAGTTTTTTATTTTTTGTTTTATTCCAAATCGTTTGATTATTTGTGACTTTTATGGCACTAGGAAGAAAATTAGCAAAAAACAAAATAAAGCTGAGTTCTTGGTGAATATGATTGAATGTTATTTACAATTTCTATGGCTTTTTTGCATCATTGAATGTTATTTGCAATTTCTATGGATTTTTTGCTTGCACCATTTTTGAAGTAATGTCTGATCAAGCTCTCTTGATTTTAAAAAAGCCCTTCATTTCAGATTTCATAATATAAGTAGTTTGTGTTAAATTCCATCTTACCATTGAATCTATTTTAAAGTGGATTTGGTTGATTTGATCCAATGGAAGTGAGTTGGTGTTGGGTCATTTTAGGGTTGATTGGTTGTCAAATAAGAGTGATTAATTGTGATGATTTAACATTGTAATAGAGATAAAATGAGTTTGTTTGTCAGGGTTTTTGATTTGAGCCTTTTTATTTTACTGATTTTTGTGTTGTGAGTTCGTATTATTGAATTATTGAATTTGAGGGCAATTGACTCACTTTTGGTTGATTTGATTGTCAATAAGAGTGAGTTGGTAACTAGGTCACTTTTGGGTTGATTTGATCGTCATTGAGAGTGAGTTTTTTTTTTTTTTGATTAATTACTACTGTAATAGAGATGAAATGAGTTTGTTAGGAATTTTGATTTGGGCATTTTTTGTGACGAAGTGAAAGAAGATATTTGCTTTGGAGTTTTGATTGAATAGGTCAAATGGGATTATATGTTTTCATGAATGAATTATGCGGGGGCAATGACATTGCCCGAATGAAAGAGGGGTCGGGCTATGAAAAAATCCGTTGGATTCACTAATTTATATTACAATACATGTGTGAGAGAGATAGAGAGAAGGAGAGAGAGTGAGAAAGAAGTTGGTGTTTGAAGAATTTATGAAAAAAAGGAAACAGCAAAGTTCATGAAAAGGTGAAAAATCAGTGTGAAAAATCAGTTTGAGTGGTGCAATGTTGGTGATTTTGAACGGTTTGAGTTGAGATTCTTTGTGGCTTAGATCGATTACTGTAATATAATGTGAACGAACCTAGATTGCATTGAACCTAGATTGCATTCATGGTTAAATATGTTTATAATTTTATTTAAATGTCTTTATCCATGATTGCAATCACCGTAGAATATTTAGTTCAAAATGAGAATGTTTTGTTTGATAAGGGAGCATAATTTACCCTTTTCAGTTTTTTAATATATTGTCTCATATTGTTGATGTTTTAGGTTCTAGATTATTATTTTTTGTTTCTAAGTCTGCTTGAACCTATCTCTATTGCATACATTTGCAACCCATTGGCACTTTTGCTAGATTAATATGTTTTGGTTGATAGGTTTTTAAAAGCCTATGATGAAATTCATGTAATTTTGAGATTGTTTGAAGTTTTAATATTTATGGATGTTTTTACTTATCTTTAAGACTTCATATGTCTGATGTTTATTTTGGTGTTCAAGACTTCAGGTTATCACTGCTTTTGATCCATTTACCGATGAAGAGGAGGTATTAGTTGGTTATTATGTTCATAGTAACTTTCTTTCAGATATGAGAAAGGATTCCAGTGGATTGGTGATGACAATTTGCTTCGAGATAGTGAAGCTACTGGAATATTTATTGTTTTATGGTTGCCGGAGATATTTTAAAATTTTCATGATCTCTGTTTCTCAAATACATTTTTATAAGACAAGTTTCATTTATTTATTATTTTGGTATTTGAAGGGGGGGGGGGAGGTTGTGCATCTGCTAAAATGGTATTTTTTTTAATTCATTTTTTGCTTTAAAATGGGATTGATCTATACAGATTTCTTAGATAGCTGCCATTCTTACTTTTTAATTCTCCCATTTAATCTAAATATATTTCTTTCTTTTTTTTTCTTTTTTTTTTTTTTTAAGGGTTCTAAGTTGTTAAAATGTCAAGAATTTATTTGAAAGGGTTAAGGGCTAACATTTAGGATGAGAGAAAAATAAAGTGTTATTTATATCAAATCTATAAATATAAGATTGTTTGGGATGCGTAAAGTGTTGTTTATATCAAATCTATAAATATAAGATTGTTTGGGATGCGTTGCTCTATGCAAACTGTTACCGTGCCTTCGACACAGGTAGGTGTATACTAGTAACTATACATTATACCTTGTACCCTGTACCCAAACCAAAAACACGCGTCTGGGAGTACTGTGGGCGATTTTTGGCGAAAAAGGTGCGATTACTGTGTGTGGCTACTGTTCATCGAAAACTCGCCGGAAATGGCCAAACCACCGGACATTGGTGGTCAGGCTTTCATTCCGACATCATCCTCAACAATTCCACCGATTGATTTCATCAATTTGTCAACAACAACATCGAATTTGGAGAATTTGGAGAATCTGCAAAAGTCGAAAAAGACGTATGCTGGAGCTGTTCAAGGTAATCAGCGAGCATTTAATGGAGTGCAAGGGATACTAGGCTATGAAAAAATACCTCCAAGGAGGAGGACGAAGGTGGAGAACAAGACGACAGTACTTTTTTCAAGCCTGGAGTTGAACGCAGCCAATAGCAAGCTTCGTCATTCAATGGTACTGAAATTTTCAGCAGGTAGGCCTACTCTTCAGCAAATTCATGAGCATATTAAACATAATTGGAGATTAAATGGTGAATTTGTTGTTATCTTGATTGATCCAGGGCATGTTGGTGTGTATATTGGCTTTGTCTAAGGAATCACATGTGATCAACAAATGTATGTATAGAGCTTTTAGATGGACCCCTGAATTCAAGTTAAATGTAGAAAATCCAGTGGTTGCTGTATGGATTAGGCTACCTAGGATACCATGGAGTTTTTACAATGGTGCTATGTTGGAATGTATAGGCAATCATCTTGGTAGATTCCTAAGAGTAGATAATAGGACATTGGGCCTCACTAATCAGTTATATGCTAGGTTATGTGTGGAAATTGATGTCTCTAAACCCTTGGAATCTGAAATTTGGATTGGTGAATCCAAAGAAATTGGATTTTGGCAAAAAGTGCAATATGAGAGGAATATAGCCTATTGTACAGGCTGTGGTTTACTTGGGCATTCAGTTGGTATATGTAGAAAATCAAATTCGAGAAATGTGTTTGCTAGAGAGGAGAATAAGATAGATTTACAGGAGGAAAATTTAGTCGGAAAGGAGGGGAAAAAGGTGAATATGCAGGAAAAGATAAATGGGAAGATAACAATGGTGAATATCATGGGGGACCAGGTGGAGGATAGAATAAAGCAGGTGAGCTCCAAGGTGGGAGAAGCCAGAATAGGAGGAAATGACAAAGAAGCATCTACTAGCAATCCAATGGTGCAAATAAAGGATTTGGAAAAGGTGAGTAATAAGAAAAATGAGGTGGTGAACAAGCAAAGGAAACAGGTTCAAATAAGGGGACAAACTGAGGAAGAACAGAAGGAGATAGGCAGTGAAGAAATATAAAGGCAAGATGATGATATTGTTGATGAAGTGAAGAAACATCAACAATAACAGCTCAATCAAAATTAGGAAGTGGAAAATGTGGTTTTGGATTGTACTTTGAATGCTACCAGTTCAAGTCAGTTAACAACAAAAATTGCAGATGAGGTTGCTGATGATGTTCTGAAGCAACAACAACAACAAAATACTCAAAAACAGGTAATGGAAAATGGGGAAAACAATAGTCCAACTGGTAGTACACAGTCAGAATATAGAGTAGCTGAGGAAATAAAACAATAACAACATCAGATTTTGGCAGTGAAAGATGCTATAGGCTTTAGTGAGGAAGAAATAAGGTATAATAGCATATTGGAAGCTGAAAAGAGAATGGAAAATCAGAATAAGGAGGAGATTGAATATCTAGGGCCTTGCACTTTGAATAAAGAAAATTCTTGTCATTCTAGCAATGACTTTGGTAGTCCATATGATGAGAAAGAAAAAGAGGAAAGTAGCAATGATCTTGGTAGTCCTCCAGTTGAAAGGAAATTAGAGGAGAAAAGCAATGAAGTTTCAAAAGAAGGAAGTGATGAAGAATATCAACTTTATGTGGGGAAGAATAATCGAAAAAAGAAAGAAAATGGATATGGTAGATCAAAAGGTGGAAGCAAGAGGAATCAAGGATTCTAATATTTTGTTGGAGTTGTTTAAGCATTTTCCAATGGAATACTCTTGGAATATTATTGGTTGTTCTGTGGTGTGGATAAAGGAGGTTAGGGGAATGTTATTGGCAGCTTTGACTCAGATGGCTGACTCCAAGTTGATGTTGTTTCAGTCAATTTTGAAGCAAGAGTACAGCTACTTCTTTTTGCTGTTTTCTTGTTGGCAGCATCATCAAGACTCAGCAATGTATCAGTTCATAGTGGTGGCTGGTTTTAGTTGGATTGAGACAGTGAGACATCAGTATGTAGTTAGCTATTTGTTATTTTGGATCAGGTGGTTGCTTTGCTTTTCATCAGCAATGAGTCAGCATCTTGCTGGTTTTTGGCAGCAATTTGATGGTTCATGGAAGTTTTGGGTTATGTTTTTGGCAACTTTATTCAATGTGCAAGATTTGAGTTGGCTATTGGCAGCTTTGGATCATTGTTTTGGTTGGTTTTGCATTAATTCAGATCCTTTGGTGGCTGGTTCCATGAGTTTTTGGAATTTCAGTTATGTTGTCCAAGAGAAATGCTCAATTCATATGATTTCTACTATAGTGGTGGCTGGTTTTATGGTTTTTGCTATGGCAGTTGGGCTCAATGCCCTGTTCTTACAATTTGAAGTGGTGAAGGATATTGGTTATCAGTTTGATGGTTTGTGGTATCAGTTGGTCTTTCAGATTTGGTGTTATTTTGATTGGATGGTTGGTAATGAAGGAAGTAATTGGGATGGTTCAAATAGGAATAACAGTTGGCAGTATGATTTGTTTATTCTGATTGAAGTTAGATGGGATATGGATTATAATTGTATAGATAGTGAGGTCCAGTTTATAAGGAGGTTTGGAAAAAGTATTTTGCTTGGAATAGGAAAGATAGATAATACAATGTTGATAGATGATAAAAATGTAATAGTGAGGTTGAGGTTTAGGCTCCATTTCACTTATGATGTGAATGGTTGTCCCCCTCTTGTAAAAATTCATAATATTGCGGTTAATAAAATCCTTCCGGGTGTTGTCCTGGTTTAAAAAAAAAAAAAAAAATTACCCTAACCCTTATACCTTATATCCTATACCCTAAACCCTAAGTTGTATATCTATACCTTATACTCTATACCCTAAACCATAAGTTATATACCTATACCTTATCTCTTATACTTAAGCCCTAAACCCTATAACCTAAACATTATACCTTATACCCTATACACTAAACCCTAAATCATATACCTATACATTATACCTTATACCCTAAATCCTATATCCTAAACCTTATGCCTTATACCCTATACCCTAAATCCTAAGTCATATACCTATACCTTATACCCTATACCCTAAACCCTAAGTCCTTATCCCTTATACCTTAAACCCTATATCCTAAACCTTATACCTTATATCCTAAATCATATACATTATACCTTATACCTTATACCATTTATCATATATATTATACCCTAAAAATAAAAATAAATAAAGGATAGTCCATCTCTCTTTTCTTTTATATAATTTCGTTTATTTAGTTTTTTTCTATCTTTTTTTCTATACCTTTTTGAAAAAAATGTATGTAGTAAACAAAAGTGTAAAATATTATTTTCTATTAAATAAAAAATATATAAAAAAATTAAAAATAAATAAAAGATAGTCCGTCCCTCTTTTCTTTTAAATATACTTTCGTTTGTTTAGTTTTTTTCTATACATTTTTGTAAAAAATGTATGTAGTAAACAAAAGTCTTAAATATTATTTCCTATTCAATAAAAAATTTATAAAAAATAAAAAATAAATAAAGGATCTGTCTCTAAATTAGAGACAGATTTTGAACATGTCTCTAATTTAGAGACAAATACTACATCTGTCTCTAAATTTTAGAGATAGATTTTGTATCCGTCACTAAATTAGAGACGGATTAAAAATTTTGTCTCTAAATTAGAGACGGATTAAAATATGTCTCTGATTTAGAGACAAATTCAACATCTGTCTACAAAGTTTAGAGACAGATTCAGACTTCGTCTCTAAATTAGGGACGGATTTTGAAGCTGTCTCTAAAGTTTGGAGACAGATGTTGAATCTGTCTCTAATTTAGAGACGGATTAAAATCTGTCTCTGATTTAGAGACAGATTCAACATCTGTCTCCAAAGTTTAGAGACAGGTTTTGTATTCGTCTCTAAATTAGAAACAGATACAAAATCGATCTCTAATTTAGAGACAGCTTCAAAATCCGTCTCTAAACTAGAGACGGATTCAAAATTCGTTTCTAAATTAGAGACAAATTTTGAATCTGTCTCTAATCTGTCTCCAAATTAGCTACAGACTCTATCCGTCTCTAATTTTTCGTCTCTATTTTCGATTTTCCTTTTGAGCCACCACGATTATAATTTCTCCCTCTTTCAGAACCCTCCGCAACTAGTACTCTGTCACCATTGGAGAAGCTATCACTCCTCATCATTCTTTCATTATCCCTCAATGCCTTAACCACATCATCAAGTGTTAAAGTAGTCATACCTGTCAACATCGTCTGCACAAAAGGCTTGTAGGACTTGGGTAATGAAGCCAACAATAACAAAGCTTGCTCCTCGTCTTTAATTGTCTCATCAACGTTAGACAATCGACATACTAGTTGACTGAAAGAATTAATATGGTCATGCAAATTACCCCCTTCATCAAACTTCAAGAAATACAAATCCATCTTCAGGAACAACTGATTAGTCAACGACTTAGAAGCATAGATACTAGCAAGTTTATCTCAAATACCCCTCGGTGTTGTCTCCTTCAAAGCACTAAATTTAATTTCGGGAGCAAGTGCTAACCTTATCGTACTCGAAGCCCTCTTCTGAATATTTTGGCCCAATCTACGTCTTTCATCTCATCCGGTTTGTTCTCTTCCAAAGCTTCATCAAGTCCCTGTTGAACCAACACGTCTTGGATTGTCATCTGCCACACCGTGAAATCCATCTTCCCATCAAAGACCAGAACGTGATAATTTGAACCCCCGCTATTCATATTTCCCAAAACATGAATTTCTTCAAAACTGCTGCTTCTGTCTGACATTAATTACCACCTCTGGGGACCTTAGAATCCAATCTCCACTATTCAGATTTAATATCTATGAGTCCCAAAGCTACTCACCAAAAATCAGCCCGATCCAACGGTGAACGAACGCTCTACGTCAATTTTCCCACCGCTGCGCTGAAAAAAAACGAACCAGAAATCTGCAATTTCTTTCTTCGATTTTTCCTCTCTTTTCTTGATGCGAATTCTTCTCTTCAACTAGGCTCTGATACCACTTGTTAGGATCTCTCACCCATACAAGAAATCCGCAACAAGAGAAATCAAATAACACACACACTAAATAAAGACAAAACACACAATATTTCGTGATTCGGCTAAAAACCTACTCCACCCAAAATATAACTTCTATATATTTCTTGATATTATAAGAATGGAGACACCCTCTCTCTCAACACTCTTGAATATCCTCACCCATCGCATACAAGCGTATAATTTCTCTCTCTAAGTTATAAACCTATGCTAACTCTCTCAAATTCTCTCAAGTTCTATCAAAACCTTAACTAGTGAAGCCTATTTATATAGGAGAGGCACACCCACTTTTCCCATTTTCTAACCGATATGGGATTACTGTTCCTTCTCTTAACCAATATGGAATAAGTAATCTTTTCCTACTCACAATAGAATTTAGGTAATATTTGTCAATTTCCTAACAAATCTCCCCTTGACCAAAAATTTCTAAAATCTCATCAACTCTAGAGAAGCGAATTCTTTTCCCAATCTTCTTCTCCTTTTTGTCATCACAAAAGGATCTTCCATGAAAGGATTGCCCCTCCAAGTAGCAAATATTTCTCGCACCTTTTCTCTCTTGAAGAATAAAGCGCTTTCCTTTGTACACTTTGCACGTCTTTCTTCTTCCAACATATCGATACCCACGAGATGTCAAAACTCCTAGTGAAAGCAAATTCGCAGTCGCACCAGGAACATACTTTACATTCAAAGCGGTTTTTACAGTCCCATCATGAAGCTTGAAACGTACATCCCAACACCTTCAATCTTCAATTTCTGCTCATTACCAACTTTGATATATCCAAAATTTCCCTCTATTCACAAAGTGTCAAACATAGCTTGATCCTTACAAATATGCACTGAAACAGCTGAATCTAACACTCATTCACACTTCTTCTCTTCAATCACATCAGCAGCAGCTACAGTCTCCGTCAAAAGAAAATCTCCATCATAACTATCAATTTTGTTGACCTTCTCCTCGTCAACCTTTTTATTTTCTTTCACACCATGCAAACTTTTCAAATCTTCACGAAATTGTGGGCAACGCATCTGCATATGACCAGTCTCTCCACAGTAGAAGCACTCAATCTTACTCATATTTCTATCTCCCCTAGATTGAAACCTTCCTCTTCCTTTTGAGCCACCAAGATTATAATTTCTCCCTTTTTCAGAACCCTCCGCAACTAGTACTCTGTCACTATTGGAGAAGCTATCACTCCTCATCATTCTTTCATTATCCCTCAATGCCTTAACCACATCATCAAGTGTTAAAGTAGTCCTACCTGTCAACATCGTCTGCACATAAGGCTTGTAGGACTTGGGTAATGAAGCCAACAATAACAAAGCTTGCTCCTCGTCTTTAATTGTCCCATCAACGTTAGACAATCGACATACTAGTTGACTGAAAGAATTAATATGGTCATGCAAATTACCCCCTTCATCAAACTTCAAGCAATACAAATCCATCTTCAAGAACAATCGATTAGTCAACGACTTAGAAGCATAGATACTAGCAAGTTTATCCCAAATACCCCTTGGTGTTGTCTCCTTCAAAACACTAAATTTAATTTTGGGAGCAAGTGCTAACCTTAACGTACTCGAAGCCCTCTTCTGAATATTTTGGCCCAATCTACGTCTTTCATCTCATCCGGTTTGTTCTCTTCCAAAGCTTCATCAAGTCCCTGTTAAACCAACACGTCTTGGATTGTCATCTTACACACCGTGAAATCCATCTTCCCATCAAAGACCGGAACGTGATAATTTGAACCCCCGCTATTCATATTTCCCAAAACATGAATTTCTTCAAAACTGCTGCTTCTGTCCGACATCAATTACCACCTCTGGGGACCTCAGAATCCAATCTCCACCATTCCGATTTAATATCTATGAGTCCCAAAGCTACTCACCGAAAACCAGCCCGATGCAACGGTGAGCGAACGCTCTACGTCAATTTTTCCACCGCTGCACTGAAAAAAAAAGAACCGTAAATCTGCAATTTCTTTCTTCAATTTTTCCTCTCTTTTCTTGATGCGAATTCTTCTCTTCAACCAGGCTCTGATACCACTTGTTAGGATCTCTCACCCATACAAGAAATCCGCAACAAGAGAAATGAAACAACACACACGAAATAAAGACAAAATACACAATATTCTGTGGTTCGGCTAAAAGCCTACTCCACCCAAAATATGACTTCTATATATTTATTGATATTACAAGAATGGAGACACCCTTTCTCTCAACACTCTTGAATATCCTCACCAATCGCATACAAGCGTACAATTTCTCTCTCTAAATTGTAAACCTATGCTAACTCTCTCAAATTCTCTCAAGTTCTATCAAAACCCTAACTAGTGAAGCCTATTTATATAGGGGAGGCACACCCACTTTTCTCCTTTTCTAATCGATATGGGATTACTATTCTTTCTCCTAACCAATATGGAGTAAGTAATCTTTTCCTACTCACAATAGAATTCAGGTAATATTTGTCAATTTCCTTACAAAAGTTGGGAGTAGAGAGAGATTGTGAGGAGAGGTAAGGAGGAGGAGGAGGAAGGAGCGGAGGTAGAGAATTGGTGGGGTTTAGATGAAATGAAGATGAAGATGATTGGGGCATTACTTCTTTAACGATTGTTATTTTATTTGACGAGTTGGTTCACTCTGTTAATAAAAGTTAACATCATTCAACCTTGTTACCTTATTTGAAATGAGACTCAAAATTACGTTACATTATGTTGTCAGTTCGTAGTGCAGTACCTTTTATATAATTGAGTGTATAGTACATTTCATGATTCTGCAATTATTCCCCTTCAATTCAGGTTCAATACCCACGCAAGAACATCATTATTATGAAGCACTTCAGCCCAATCTTGCATCCATGCCTCATGTGCCTCTACAAGGCCTGCCTCAACAATCTGGTCCATCTGAAGCCCAGTCCGTGTCGTCCACTACTCACAATCTGGGCAGACCTGCCTTCAATCATTCGTTGGTGCCCTTACAGATTCCCTCTTGTCCGTCTGGAACCCCTCATGGTTCTCCAATTTCCAACGCCACCCCTGAAACTGACCCTTCTTCAGACGCTGCCCTGTTGTCCCAGATTATGCATCTTACTATTGTAAAATTATGGTTAAAAATTGACTCAATTGACAAAAAGAAAATAAATCAAATTGTTACTATTGTAATGAACGGAGGGAGTATATGTGAAATTAGATTTGCGTTCTTACTATAAAAAATGCTCGCGAATGGGCTAGCAAGCATGGATTTGGGGCATGAAATTATTGAAACTGCAAATGCCTACTACAAAATGTAAGTAATTCTTTATAAATAATAAGAGGTGTAATGTAACACGTATATTATAAAATGTTGTTCACCCAATATAAAAATACTGTTCAGCACCATCAGCATGAGTGTACATTTTGTGCAATCAAGATTGATTCATACCAAATACGGAGTAGAGTATATATTACTCCCTCCGACCCACTTCAAAGGTTCTAGGCTGAACGATATTTTTGTAAATATATTTACATTACAAGGGTATAAATGTCAAAAACACTGTTCAAAATTTGCCATTTATAGAATGTGACTCTTAGTCTGATTGAAAAAGAAGAACTCTTGAAGTATATGTTAAGTAGACAGTATTATTCTAAATATTTCAAATCATATCAACAAAACATGAGAAACTGGACATGGATGGATGTTTGTTTTGGCTGTATTACGACTAGTTTTGTTTGCATGCATTAATTATTACATTATATAATGCAAAACTATGAAACTTCGTAGAAGTTTCCTAGTCCCATAACAAAACAAAGACCCCACATCTTTTACTACTCCCTCGGTTTCGATTTTATGTTTCTAATTTGATTTTACTGGAAAATTAATAAAAAGTAAATATTATGAGTATGAAAAATAAATTAGCAAAAAGAAAATTGGTAAAGAATAGTAAGGTAGTTGTTGACATGTTGTTTTAAATATAGTACGTGGGCCCCATTGTACAATTTAGAAATAAAATAAACTAAGAAACGAATTTGAAATATACTAAAAAATAAAAAAGAAAAGTAAAAACATTAAATTGAGAAAAAGAAAGTAAAGAATGTGGAACTGATCCTGTGCATAGGAGTTCCTCCTGAACAACAAACGATTTTAAATTCTTCCTCTTTTTAGTCAATGACCGATACTCCCAATTTTTTTATTTTTAAATAAATGTTGTATTTTTAAATAAGGAAAATAATTTGATGCAATTTTATCAATGCACAAACTAATAAAACACAATTTTAAAAAGCATTGATAAATTAAATGCGACATTTATTACGGGACAAAGGAAATATTAATTTGAATTCGTATGAATACCACTTATACTGATTTGATTTTGGCGGCTCCCACCAACTAGGGGTGCAAACGAATTGAATCGAATATCATCGTATTCGATTTGTATTCGTGAAAATATTCGAATATTCGTATTCGTATTCGTTTGTATTCGAATATAAAAATTGATTCGTATTCGATTCGAAATTGATATTCGAATTATTCGATTAGATTCGGTATTCAATTCGAGTATTCGATTGGAATACGAATACCGAATATCGAATTCGAATACCGAATCGAATAAAAAATATTCGATTTGTTTACGACCCTGTTAGAATATTATCATTTTAGTGATAATATTTACATATATATTGTCTATATTTACATTCCTTGTTTCTAGCATTTTGTTAGTGTATAGATAGAAATAGGGATGACAATTTTGAACCGAACCGTGGATACCCGAACTGAACTGAACCGAAGTTGACGGTTATTAACTGGTTTGACTGGATATGGGGCGGGTAATGGGGAATAACCGAAATAAAAAAGTGGGAAACGGTTTGGTTTTGGTATTAGCATTACCGCCCCATTACCTGATCCGAATGTTACCCGAACTGCTTATTTTAGTAATATAATTTTACTCTTATTCATATAAGTATTTTTCATGATATAGATGATAAATGGCTATTTCATAGTCATTTATAGCATTATTTTCATATCATTTACTTAGTTTTTAGTCTCATTTACTTTGCATTTAGTATAATTTAGCCTCTTTTATATTATATTCTAGTGAATCTTTCCTTGTGTTTGGTAAATTGTGTCATACACACTATTTAATTTTTTTTGAGCTCTTATGAATGTGATTATATGAGTTTAAGTAGAAAAATTATCATTTATCAAAGTTAATTTTTGAGTTTTTTTTATCGCTAAAGTGTTTTAAAACAAAATATTAGTTTGACTAATTTCCCGCGGAGATTCCCCGATTAACTGCTACCCGTGAGAAATGGGTATGGTATGGAAAATTGATTACCCGCTGGGGAATGGGGCGGTTATGGGGCATAAAATTGAATTGGAAAATGAGGGTGGTACGATGTATAATTGCCCCAAACTGTCCCAAACTGCCCCCATTGTCATTCCTAGATAGAAAGTAGTTAACATACATAGCACCAAGAATTATGGGATTCAGTCACTGATTATCTCTCTTCCATTATTCTAGTTTGTAAACATCGTATATACTATTGGATTTTCGAATGAATAACAACTGGAGGAAAATACTATCGACTCCCCCTAGTGGTTAGAGTGGATGATTATCCCTCCCTAGTTAATATTAGGCGCCTCTGGGGGGATTTTAAGGAAATTTCAGAGAATTGAGGGACTTGTTAGTAAATTGACTTACAAAAAAAAAAAAAGAGCTTGACTCAAGATGGGCAAGCCTAAAAAAAAAAAAAAAAAAAAAAAAGAGAGAGAGAGAGAGAGAGCCGTGTTCTAATACTAACCGTACACATGAGTGCTATATCATCTTTATTTTGCATGAGAAGTTCCAAATCCAACACCATAGATATAGCAACACTTGTACATTTTCAATCCAAATTTTATAGGCAAACTATCGGTATTACTAGTACTGTACAACTAATATACAACCGTTTCGTATTTTATATTTTATATTGAAAATTTCATTTTTGTCCATTATATTTTAGGGCGTGTTTCTGATGAGCCCGGATCTACTGGACCGGGCCCGCGCTCGGTCTAGTCCAAGGAACCAGTGACGTGGCATTTTCTAGATCGCTGGAGGGAAGACCGCGGACAAATAGGCCCTTGTGGTCAAGACCGTGTCCCTCCTCGCATCATCCCCATCGAGCACCATTGGGACCCTGCTCGCTGGATCCGTGCCCGCATGAAGTCATGCCCGCATCAACCGTGCTCGCGTCTTATATCTTTGACCGCGGGCACAACGTTGACCGCGGGCACATCTTGCTTCCGGTTAATGTCAAGCCTTGCGAGCAAGTTAGCTTGCGCTCGACGGGCCACTTGCCGGCTCCCCATCACGCATTCAATGCGGCTCGGTCCGGCGCCTACTATTCCATTTAATGCAATAAGCGGCTACACGGCTCATGTCCCTTTCGGCCATGTCCCCTGGACGGTCAATGTTCCCTCCCCGACAGACCAATTAGGCTGCGGACACGTGTAGGCGGTCAAATACCAAAGTGCCCCCTAGGGTGATCTCGTGCTTACCTCAACAAGCACCACGGCATTGCCTATAAATAGAAGGCCTTTACCCCCTTGGGCAAGGTAAGTTCCATATACAATTGAGTAAGCTCTTTTACTCTCTAAACCTAAACACACACACACTCCAAAGGTATTCAAAGCCTTATTACTCAGTATTCTTACTCTCACACCCGAGGGCCTGAGTTGGAGTAACATCCAACTTTGACCTTAACGGCGCTTGTTAGTGTTGTGATCTAGGTACATCAAACCACCAAATATATCCTAGCCAGATATCCTTGAACCGCTCCTGACCCCGAAGTGTGGCGTCATCGGTGGTTCCATTGCTTGAAACCGAGCTTTATTTCATTTTCTCGTTAAAAATCTTTTTGTTTTCAAGGCACCTCACGTGTCCTAAACAAATCCGATCCGAAAGGCTCTTCTTTTTACATCACTAAGTTTTTCCCGTTTAAAACTTTTGTTTTCGAACACACCTTGTAGTCTAAACAAGCTGGCTGTTAAAAGACACTTCTTTTCGGTTATTTTCTCTTTACGAGACATGTCTCAAATTACAGAAAAATGCTTTGGTCATTTGACCCTAGAGGAGGAGAACCAAGCCGAACCCTCCACCATCAATAGGGAAAGGCAAACCAACTCTGTTTTCAACGTAATGGGGGCCCATTCTCGGCCTCAAAAATCTCCGGCTCAACGAGTTCTACACCGGTTAACCGAGGAAGCCCGTCTTGAAAAAGCCCAGGCCACTACTAAACAATAGCCCAAAAACTCCCCAAGCTCACATAAAAACACCACTCTAACCACCCCACTTTCCCCGAGCAAATCCTAAGAAGGAAGGAAATCCTGGCTTCCAAGTCCAAACCGGTCGCGGAGGCCGTAGCCATCAACGACGCGGAGATGGAAATGTTTGAAATAGAGGCCAATGGAGGGCTACGGTTCCCTCAAGGGTCACAAAGGTTCTCCCAGCGAGCTCCGCTAACTCGCTTGCTAGTCAAGTGTGGGGGCAAACCGGGTTGACCCGGCCCTTGAGCGCGGACAGCCGGCCAAACGGAGCGTGGTGCATGTAGAGGATAGCGAGGAAATGGGGGAAGAGGCACGGTCAAACCGCCGTGCGAGTCCAAAGCCGGACCCTTGGCTCCGGCCAAGGAGAAGGCCGTGGCTCCACGAGCTAAAAGCGAAGGTTGATGATCGGAACCCGAGTTTGTGGAATTCATGCGAGAAGATGTGGGAAACCCATCGGAAGGCGACCCGGAAGTGTGGCCGCACCGTGGACGCCTTCGGCGATAAAATTGCGCGGGCACCGTCCCAAAAGGGCAAACCCCCGAGATGGACACCTATGACGGATCCAAAAATGCCAAGAGTCATATGGGAAGATTTGAGGAGCCGAGATGGCTTTATTCTCCGCGGACGAGTCGGTGATGTGCAAAGCTTTAGGCTGCGACCTTCACTGGCAAGGCCCTATCTTGGATGCTAGCCCTCAAGCCCCGGTGTATCCAGTCATTCGGTCGGTTCGAGTTCTCTTCCTCAATGCCTTTGCCGGAGCGAGTGTGCCCGCTAGACCAAAACGAGATCTTGTCCGTGTCAAGCGTGCACCAAATGAGCCTACAAAAGATTATATATCCCGGTTCGGGAAGGTGAGCGAGGAGATTGTGGACTGGACGAAGGAGATATCGAGATTATGTTTGAGGGCGGCCTCGGTTCCTCCTTCCTCAAAATGAATTTTGCCTCCGGCAAACCTAAATCGGTGGAGGAAATGTATGAAAGGGCCTCGGCCATTGCCTCCGCCGAAGAGCCTAGTGTGCCCGCTCCCAGAGCTTCATGCGAAAGAAAGGATAAGCCAAGTCCAGGAGACCACCCCAGCACGCTCACACCAATAATCGGGGCAAAAACGAGTAGGGGATCGGAAAGGCTCAAAAAGGCCATGGCCGAAACAGGTTTACACGAGCTCACCGACCCAAGGGTGGTGATCATGAGAGCCTCGGACTTTCTGCTCCTCCCCCATGCTTCGAAAGCCAAATGAGAGGAGTAGACTTAAATTACGTGAGTATCACAACGACCACGGGCACGGAAGCGAGGGCGTTTCCGGTGAAGCGAGTGATCCAAATAGAAAATCAATAACGGGGAGCTAACCAAGTGGGTTAAGGGAAACAATACGCCCCCACATATGATGATCGGCGGGCACGACACACGCGGGGACCGGACGAAATGAAAGAGATAATAATGATGACGATTTTGGGGACTATGACATTAACTTCATTGGGGAGGAACCTCCCTCTAGTAGGCGATTGTCCCTCCAAATTCGGACATTAGAGAAGGTTTTCTCCATCCCCGCCCGGCTCCGGAGGAAGAGCAGAAATTGGGTTCAAAAGGAGTGAACTTGCCTCCACCCTTTTTCATTCCACACGGCCACTCACCCTCGAATGAGAATCAATCGGGCAAACATAGGCCGAGTGTTGGTAGATCTTGGAGCGCCCGCGACATACTCTATTACCATACTTTGATTGGAATGAGAATGACGGAAGCACATCTCACTCCATATGCGGGCATGCTCGAAGGCTTCACCAACCACGCTGTAAGGGTAAAGGGGACGATTGTGTTTGACGTAGCTATTGGGGAAAAACCCATGCGAAGACGGCCAAGATAACTTTCATGGTGGTCGATCTTCCTTCCCAATACAATGCCATTCTCGGCGTAGCTGCTCGAGCCGAATTGGGAATAGTTGCGTCCGTCCCCCACCAAAGGGTGAAATTTAACACCCGGGCGGGGTTGCTACCATCAAGAACCGGCCCGGGAGATTCCTCCGAGCACCGGAGGAAAAAAGGAAAGAACAGAAAGGCCGGACATCACACGCGAGATAGAGGTGAGGACAAAACAATAGAGGGAAAAAGCGAGGACAAGTCAAAAAAGGGAAAACTCTTGCACTCCCGCCGCCGCCGTACCGATTGGCATGCTTTCTTTCCATTCCACAAAGGTGGAGCTCAAGATGAGCGAGAAAATCAAAGCGGTTGGCTGCCCCTGTTGAGGAGGTTATATTGATCGAGGAGTAGAGGGGAAATTGACCGTGATATCATATATTCAATGGCAACAACCGACCGAAGCTCGGGTCAACCCCCAACTATTGTCATTGACTCCTGCACAATTGTGAAATCGGCGACCTTCAACCTAACGACGAGCTTGAGGAGGTGGTAATCAATCCCCACTTCCCGAGCAAACAAGTTAAGGTTGGTGGAAATTCACGGCGAGGAAAGAAGGATACTTATTGAGTTCCTTAGAGCAAATTGCGATGTGTTCGCTTGGAGGGTGGAAGATATGCAAGGCATCGGCGAGACGTGATCCTCCATAAAATCAACGATGACCCCTCCTTCAAAAACATTCACCAGAAATCCGAGATATTTCTCCCAGGAGAAAGAGATTGCCATCAAGGAAGAGGTGGAAAAATTGCTAAAGCGGGGATAATAAAGGAGATCTCCTACCCCAAATGGCTGGCCAATGTGGTCATGGTTAAGAAATCCAATGGCAAATGGAGGATGTGCGTTGATTTCACCGATCTCAACAAGGCATGCCCCAAGGATTGTTTCCCTCTTCCTCGCATGTAGACAGTTGGTGGATTCTATAGCCGGACACGAGTTCTAAGATTCATTGATGCCTACTCAGGCTACCATCGAGATCCGAGATGGCTCACGAAGATGTCCGCTCTGTAGCCTTCATTGCTTTGCGGGCAAGACATCTTGCTACACTATGATGCCCTTTGGGCTGAAGAATGCGGGAGCCACATATCGGCGCATGGTCAATCTGGTCTTTAAAAACCAACTAGGCGAAATACGGAGGCCTACATTGACGACATGGTGATAAAAACTAAGGAAAACTCCCACGAGCTCGATGTGGAGGAAACCTTCAAAAACTTGCGCCACAACAACATGAAGCTAAACCCCCTTAAGTGCGCTTTCGGGGTCAGGCGGGCAAGTTCCTCGGATTCATGGTCAACCAAAGAGGGATAGAGGCTAATCCGAGAGAAAATCCAGGCCCTATTAGACATGAAACCTCCACTGCGTGAAGGATGTACAAAAACTCAATGGTCGCATCACCGCACTTGGCCGCTTCATCTCGCGGTCGGCGAGAGAGATGCCTCCCCTTCTTCAAAACTCTCGAAAGGGAAGAGAGATGATGAATTTACATGGAATGCGAGTGCCATCGGGCTTTTGAAGAAGTCAAAACATACCTCGGGCGGCCACCTCTACTCGGCGGCCGGTGCCGGAGAAGAGCACTTTTTGTATTTAGCCGTTGCGATACGCGTGCTGCTTTGTTCTTGTAAGGGAGGAGAATAACTCCCAAAAACCGGTTTATTATGTAAGTAAGGCCTTTGTCCGCCGTAGAAGGGCGTTATCTTAATATAGAAAAGTTAGCTTACGCCTTGCTTGTATACGCTCGAAAATTAAGAGCCTACTTTTACGCACATCCTATAAGCTGTACTAGCGAGGCCCCGCTTAGAAAGGTTTTACATAAACCGAGTCCTCGGGGAGAATGCTGGCTTGGTCTATAGAGCTCACCGAGTTCCAGATCACCTACTCCCGAGAAAGACAATCAAAGCGCGAGGCCTTAGTTGATTTTGTAGTAGAATCATCATTCAAATTAGCGGACGGCGACCTCGGGAAGAGAAAGCGAGCGAGAATCGAGAGGATGACCCGAAGGCCCGAGCATAGAAATTGTTCAACCAAGGGAGCGTCCGAAGAGGTATGGACTTTATATGTGGACGGCTCCGCGAGCAAGTTAATCGGTGGAGCGGGCATACTTGATCGCACCTGCGGGGAGAAATTTATGAGGGCCTTGAGATTCAAGTTCGAGGCATCAAACAATCGAGCTGAATATGAAGCGATTATAGCGGGCATGGAATTGGCAAGAGACTTGGGAGTGCGAGAATATTGAGATCAATAGTGACTCTCGGCTCATAGTTAATCAAATTAGGGAGTATGATACTATCAACCCGGTACTAACTTCGATCTTGTGGCCTTGCAAAAACCCTCATCAAAAATTTCACTTACTATGAAAGCTGAACCAAGTCATGAGAGAGGACAATGTGGAAGGCGGACCTCCTCTCAAGAATAACCGAGCAAGAAATTGGTGAGTTGGAGACAAATTGCCAGATTGAATTCACGGAGAGACCTGCTATAGATCGAATACAGATAAACAATATTGAGGATCAAGTAAGGGACTGGGTGGATGAAATGAAGGATTACATCGAGAAGCAAACCCTCCCCGGGGACCCAGTAAAGGCTAGAACCATCAGAACGGTGTCCGCGAAATACCTCGTCCTCGATGGGGTGCTTTTTCGGCGATCATTCACCAAGCCTTTACTAAGATGTGTTAAAACTCACATGGTCACCAACTTACTCTATGAGGTTCATGAAGGAGTTTGTGTCGGACATCCAGTGCTCGCACCCTCTCAGACAAGATCAAATTCCAAGGATTCTTTTGGCCCACAATGAGAAGGGATGCGCAGGAGTATGTTAGAAAATGTGATAAGTGCCAGAGATTTGCGGACATCCCTAGACTACCATCAACAGAGCAGACCTTGGTGGTACCATCGTGGCCGTTTGATACGTGGGGGATAGATCTTATTGGACCATTTCCAACTGCTAGAGGAAGCATCAAGTATGCCGTGGTGGCCGTGGATTATTTTACCAAGTGGACGGAAGCAAAGGGCTTGGCCACTATTTCCGAGGATAACACTATCAGTTTTGTCCACGACCACATCTATTGTCGATTTGGGGTTCCCCGAGCAATAATTTCAGATAATGGCACCCAATTCTCCGCAAAATTCACTGCTGAATGTGTGAGAATGAAGGTGCAACACCGTAAGTCCGCAGTTGCCTATCCTCAGGGAAATGGTCAAGCTGAGGCCGCGAACAAGCTAGTCCTAACTGCCTTAAAGAAAAATTTGGAGGGGCGAGGAGGACGTTGGTTGGACGAGCTCCAGATCGCATTATGGGTTGTCCGCACCACAATAAGAAATTCAACAGGAGAAACTCCCTTCTCGCTCACGTATGGGTCAGAGGCAATGGCTCCAGTTGAGGTAGCCCTACCCTCGTACAGAGTCACATACTTCGACGAGTCTCAAAACGAGGCAAAATGTAAGGTGTGACCTGGACGATCTCGAAGGAAAGAGAATGTGGGCACATGAAAAAATGGTGAACTACAAACAGAAAGCGAAGAAGCACCATGATAAAAGAGTAAATAAGAGGAGTTTTTCAGTTGGAGACTGGGTACTCAGAAGCGTAGAGGTCCAAGGGACCCAACCTGGTTTCAACAAGCTGTCCCCGAAATGGGAAGGTCCGTATGAGGTCACAAAGATAGTCAAAGAGGGCACCTACATGTTGCGACCAAAAGAGGGAGAAGAGTTTAAGCACGCTTGGAATAGCGACCACCTTAAGAGATACTTCTTTTAAAATCTTTGTAATTTTTTGGAAGGAGTATAGACTATATGTATATAAGGGAGAAGTTACCATCATATTTTGATGCAAAAATCAATTCCCACCAGCCTCAAAAGCTAGGGTGGATGCCCGCGTGCGGATGCCAGTGAGTTCAAGAGCCAACATATGAGCTCCTACTTACTGATGCGCAAAGATCTAGGGATCCGCATGCCTATATATGTACAAAGATCCATTACGATCCGTACTATGATCGCGGGGAGGACTCTCTCCTGCTCGCGTGACACCACAAAAAATAAGTGGATATAGATGAACGTAGGTACAAAGGCCGTGATGCCCGTGCCTACGGACTCTAGTGGGGACAATGACACGAAGTCCGACCCACTAATTGCGCGAAGGACCTCGTTAGGGCCGTTACTCGCATGCCTGTATGTGACAAAGGCCTACATATAAGCCCGTTCACCCCGGTCGCCACGAGACCCTCACGAAAAACCACTAGGGAGTTTTGAATAAAGGGTCAAATAAGTGAGAACCTCCAATAAGGGGATACAGATGCCGGGGTTAAAGGGCCTCTATGCTAAAATATGCTCCTACCTTTACATTGCGCGGACAATAGCCTCACGGCCACCTTCTCGCATGCCCTATGAAAGTATGCTTGCCTTGGCTACTTTTGACTTACACCACAAACCGCAAGGCCGGGAATAAGTGTAAATGGATGAGAGTGATCAAACTAGTTTAACAAAGCCAAACAGACAAACGAGGTTAAGGCCTCAAAGTTTGCCACAAGGCTAAACAAACGCGATCATAGAAGAATAAGGTCGACTCTCACAAAAACCTAAGGGTTTTGAATAAAGAGTTAGGAAAACTCAAAAATGCGGGCAAAGGGCCTACTAGGCTGCTTTGCCGCGAAGGAGAGTATAAAGTTAATTGCAAGTCAAAAACGCTGGAAAAAGTAATAGGCAAGAATGCAAGTACTTAGGTGCTCGAAGATTGCCAAACTACTCAAAATAGCCTACGAGACAAGCAATTAAGATAAAAGTACAGGAGCCAAGTGGAGAAAAATGCTTCTATTAATGATTAAGGAAGTATTTACAAAATTCCTACACTATTACAAAAGAGATCCTAGTCTATTACAACAAGAAAAAACAAAAAATCCTATACTAAGGGAGCATTCTCCTTGGGCTCCTCGATGGCCGCTCCATCGGTGCCCGCTTCTGGCTCCTCGGTGGCCGCACCCCCTGTGCCCGCTTCGGAGTCCGGAGTTGGGGAAGGCAGGCTGGTCCCCGGAGGCACCTCAGTGGTAGGAGCAGCTTGTTGTTCGGCGGAGGCTGAAGCGGGAGCTGGCCGCCGGGGGAATAGATCTCCAATGGCTGGCCCCTCTGGAAGAACCTGAGCCAGGGCATCCCCCAAAGATAAAGGGTTGTCCCCGAAGCGCAGCGCATCCAGTTCGGCGATCAGGCCAAGGGCAGTCACTTCTGCCACAGGAGGCAGAGAGGCCGCGGCGGAAAGATCTAGACCCTTGACCTCGTCCTCGGACAGAGGAACTAGCGCATGCCCGGGCACGCACTCCGCGTCGCAGCAACCGAGCCGATCACGGCCAACCGCCGCACGGAGAACATACCCGTGGCCGCGAGACTTCGGATACGTGAACCCGACACCGGCCTCGTATTGGGCCAAGCACTCCGCATTAAACTCATCGGAGTTCTTATACTCCTCGATGGCCTCTTTGCGAGCTTCGGCCAGCATCCTCTCCTTCTCCAAGCTGAACTGGGTCAGAGGCAGCAGCTTTTCGGAGAGTTCATCAGCCTTGGCCTCCCGGGATCTCCACTTGCTTTCGGGAGGCATCCAGCTTGGCCATGAGCTCGGAGTTCCTTTGCTCCACCGAAGTTTGTGGCCCACTGAGCTCATCCGTCGGCCCTTTGCCTTTGCAAGGCTCCCCTCCCGGCTCGGTCACCCGCTCACGGAAGCCACTTCGGATCGGACTCCTTGGTCGCGAACTCTTTTCCTTGGCATCCAGAGGGAGCTCGAGTCCCCACCTTCTCCCGGGCTCCGCTCCAGCGCGGAGTTTGCCCGCCATGTCCTTGGTGTTGCTGGCAAGCTCGACGGACAAAGCCGTCACTAGTCTCCTGAGCCGCATAGCTTTATTGCCCACCTGCGAGGAGGATAGTTAGAGGAAGAAGGCCTAAAAAATGTCAGAAGGACAGACGGAAAGAATCGAACCTCAGTCAGGGCAATCCCAATGTCTCCCATCGTGGCCGAGCCGGGTTCTCCTTCTCCGCCACGGAGTGATAAAAATCCGGGGCAAAAAGCTCATTGATGAGCCCTATCCCAACAAACTGAGTTATGGGCGAGCGGGCATACAGTCCACCCCTTCAATGGCGGGCACACCTCCCACTGTTTTCTCTTCTCCCGGGTCTCCTCGCGGGTGGCCAGGAGGAGATCGAGATAGGCCACCGAGCATATGGTCCCCGCGGTGGAGGGAGCAAAGTGGTAGAGGTAGTGGCGGCAGTGGAGGGCTACGGGTAGAGGTATCCCCCACTTTCGGGTCTTGGAGGACCTCTCCCGTGCGTCAGAATCGCCTCTCTCTCAGTCCTTTTCTTGGACTGCTCCTGGTTATGCCCGGAGGCAATAGTACGGCCGGGAGATGATGCCCGGAGAGCATTGGGGGGAGGAGGACCCCGGGGAGGTGGAGGCAGATTTCTGGTGGTCAGAATGGTTCTGGGAGCAGCTAGAGTCTCCCCGGTCCTCCTGCTCACTACAGGAACAGTCTTGTCCTTTGTGGGAACCCCTCCCATCTCATTCTGCCTCTTCAGGGCAGCTTCCTTGTTGGCCCTCTGGTTCTTGGCCTTCAGTTGAGCAGCACTTAGAGGAGGAGCCATCAGAAATTATACACTTCCGGATCTACTCTGGAGGGAAAGAAAAATGGTTAGCAAAGCAGTTCAAAAAATCAAAAGCAAAGTAAATTGGCAACAGTTTTATAGAGGAATCAGAGACCAATTATTTCGGGAGGATCGCACTCAGCGCCCAGCATACAGGTCTTACAATCTGCCTCGAACTGGTAATGTTCGTGCACCCGCCAATCAGGGTCGCGGGGCAAAGGCTCTATCACTACTCTGGGGGCATGTGGGGCGCCCTCCCTGCGAGGAGCCACCCCCGAGTAGATCAGTAGGGGCTCATCTTCCACTATGGCGCCCACATCGTAAACAGGCTCCTCCCCGCTGTCCAAATAGCTGGCCAGGTGTCTCTCTAAGGCACGGCGCGAGCATCGGCGTAAGAGGGGTCCGGATAGCTACTCGCGGCCACCTTCATCGGACCGGATTTGAGGGTTTTGAGAAGGGCCATCCAAACCTAGACTCAATCACCAGGATGTCCCTCTGGTTCCATTGGTCAAACTTGTTGGAGGGAGGAGAGAATGTCCTGGTGGAGTAGTTCCTAGCCTTCAAGCTCAGGATACTACGGCTAATTTGGTTCTGATAATAAGCATAGAGCCCAGCAAGGGTAGGTTCATGGCCCAGGAATCTGCACACAGCGATGAAGGAGACAATGGCTCGAATGGCATTGGGAGTCAGGTGCATAGGCGAGCGGGAATTGAACTCCGTAAAGAAATAAAAGAAAGGGTCCAGGGGCAGCCTCAATCCGTTCTCAAACTGGGCCCCATAAAAAACGCAGGCTCGATTGTCCCCGCGGACATCTGCTACGGTCTCTGACCGCAGCTTGTCCTTGTCCGCCAAATGAATATGTCCTAAGGTGCGGACACGGTAGGCGTTGCGGTCCACATTGTAAACCTCGTAAATGTCCTCCTCCCAGTCAATGGTGGCCACCTCCTTGGCCTTCTTACGGCCACGACCAGGATTCACATCCCTAGCTGGCCTCTTGCCTTTGTTCCGGGCAGGGGCCACAATCTCCTCCTCCTCCTCGGAGTCAGAGCTCTCGAAGGCATCCACAATATTGGTGGTCTCAGCGGCCTTCTTGGAGGTCCCCGCGGCCCTCTTATCCCCCTCATCGCGGTCATCCTCTTCGGTCTCCGAGCTCGAGGAGCCAAAGAGACCGGTGGGGTCACCACGGGCAGGGGCCACCTCCGATTCATCCTCCCCAGTTCCAGTCACCTCGAAATCAAGGGGGTCAAGCTCCTCGCTACTACTCGCCCAATGGGTTCAGCACCTGTAGGCCGCGGGCACCACATTGGGAAATACACCCTCGGGGGGGGCGTCCAAGGGGTCATTCGTGCATTGCCGGTGCCGCGCAAAGCATTGGTTTGATGGGGGTCCATTAGCTCACACTTCTCCCAATCAGTTATCTGTTCGGGGACACGGATCGCTCTCCTCACAAGTTCAACGGCGTTCAGAGCCTGATCTCTCTCGCGGGGAAACCTGCACAAAACCCCCATTACAAAATTTCTTAGCCTGCGGTGATCCCCCAGCACCAGTACATTACGATTGTAGATGTACTTCCTCTTGGCCTCCCACAACCGGGGTGGGACAAAAGGCCCCCAATCATCTCTCTCACAGAAAAACAGGAAACACCTAAGGGATAGCCTTATCCACCCCAATCCTACCTTCCTAAAGATACCACCAGTCCGTTTACAGACGGCAAAGATATCAGGGGTGGACCCATCTCCTAGTTCTATGGGACGGCGGGGTCCAAATTCACGAGTGGTCATTTCGTTCAAAACCCAGAAAAGAAAAAATAGAAGGAGATGAAGAAGAAAAACACCCAATACTTACGAGAGAAGGATTGAGAAAAGGATTCGGAAAGCAGTAGCACAAGGATCGCAGCAAGAATTTTCTCTCTCAAAGGCTCTCTGAAGGTTTGGAAACGGTAAAAAGGGTTTGAGGTTTAAGGGTTTGGTATTTATAAGGCCTACCTATACGGGTTAACCCGTTAACCCGTATTAATTAGCCCACAAATCCTACCTCGGACCCTGAACCGTCTCCAAACGTTTGAAAATTCAAAAAATTAAATACCCTCTGCATTTATTGCCCCCCTTAAATGGGCGACACGTACCCCTGTACGTACCACTAACCCGTCCTTTCATCTGCCAAGGGACCCACATGTTAACCGGGAGGCACGCCAGGCAAGGGACCACGTGTCACTCACTGGTGCCTCCCGAACGTTCCCTTTGGCCCATGGGGCCAAGCAGACGACAACAGCAGCTAACATGCTTTGGTGCTCGCTCGAGGAGCACCGAGCGCACCGAGCTTCTAGTAGCTCCTCACTGCACCATAAATAATCACACTTGGAGCTAGGGGCCATTGATGAGCCCGGATCTACCGGGACCGGCCCGCGCTCGGTCTAGTCCAAGGAACCAGTGACGTGGCATTTTCTAGATCGCTGGAGGGAAGACCGCGGACAAATAGGCCCTTGTGGTCAAGACCGTGTCCCTCCTCGCATCATCCCCATCGAGCACCATTGGGACCCTGCTCGCTGGATCCGTGCCCGCATGAAGTCATGCCCGCATCAACCGTGCTCGCGTCTTATATCTTTGACCGCGGGCACAACGTTGACCGCGGGCACATGCTGCTTCCCGATTAATGTCAAGCCTTACTGAGCAAGTTAGCTTACTGGCTCTGACAGGCCACTTGCCGGCTCCCCCATCACGCATTCAATGCGGCTCAGTCAGGCGCCTACTATTCCATTTAATGCAATAAGCCGGCTACACGGCTCATGTCCCTTTCGGCCATGTCCCCCGGACACCAATGTTCCCTCCCCGACAGACCAATTAGGCTGCGGACACGTGTAGCTGGTCAAATACCAAAGTGCCCCCTAGGGCTGATCTCATTGCTTACCTCAACAAGCACCATGGCATTGCCTATAAATAGAAGGCCTTTACCCCCTTGGGCAAGATAAGTTCCATATACAATTGAGTAAGCTCTTTTACTCTCTAAACCTAAACACACACACACTCCAAAGGTATTCAAAGCCTTATTACTCAGTATTCTTACTCTCACACCCGAGGGCCTGAGTTGGAGTAACATCCAACTTTGACCTTAACGGTGCTTGTTGGTGTTGTGATCTAGGTACATCAAACCACCAAATATATCCTAGCCAGATATCCTTGAACCGCTCCTGACCCCAAAAGCTGTGGCGTCATCAGTTTCATTTTTACTATTAAACTTTAATTTTTCATTTTATCATCGTACTACGAATAATTGTGTCATTTTATACCAAAATATATGTTATTTAGACCCTAATTTATTTCATTTTTACTATCATAATACAAACATTATTGTCATTTTAACCCAAATTTATTATAAAATGATACTATTGTTTGAAGTACGATGATAAAAATAAAAAAAATAAAGTCAAATAATAAAAATAAAACACGCCCCAATGTACAATTAAAAAAATGAGAATTTTTCCTATTTTCGACCATTAGAATAAGCATATTTGTATCTGAAAGAAATATACTTTATGCTATTCTCATTAATCTTTTAGCAATATCTACATGAGTTTCCTTACCCAACTATACTACCTCATTTACGGAATATACATTCCTAAGATGAGTTTTAGGGAAAACCTGTTTCTTCATAAGTTATAAAAAGTCCACTTTTCGTTCTTAAAAATATCGAGTTTAGATCTTAAAACATTGAGTTTAGAACTTAAAATATCTAGAAAATAAAATAGTGAGTTTAGGCGTTAAAACAATGAGTTTAAGCTAGAAAATAAAATAGCGAGTTTAGGTCTTAAAACAGTGAATTTAGGCTTTAAAACACCAAGTCGATATATTTAAAAACAGAACTTATTATAACTTATGAAAAAACAGATTTCTCCCAAAATTTTTTGCCATAAATTATCTCCTCCTAATTATCTCTATACAAATATACTACCTAATAATAAAATATAACCTACCAAAAATATAAATATGCTTATTCTAACACCGACATTCTTGGATATTCATCATATAAATGGAACCTTGATATAATTTTTATAATCCCCATGTGAAAACTCTACAACTTTATAATCATTCATAAAAAACAAAAAAATTCTCTTCTCTACAACCACGTTTCCTCTCAAATTATAGCTATAAATACATTAATCTCATTGATAAATAATCAACTTCACCATTGATATCATGGGATTTCAATTGCTACTTCTAGCATCAAAAATGTGCCTCTTGGGAAGAGTTAATAGATTAGCAAATCCATTGATTACCACCTTGCTCTTTCCATATTTGTTTAAAATGCTTTTATCCATGAAACCGATACATCAAATTTATGACGATACGTTATACAATACGAGCCTTTTTCTGTTTCAGTTGAGCCAGATAAATCTATATTATATATATTTAAAGTAGGTGAAGAGGCTTATGGTGATGCCATGTGGACAATTTTTTGTTAAGATCTTCATTTGTGAAGCCACATCACCATATACTCCTTAAATGTGTGACTTTTCATATTCTTTTTTATTAGCTAATAATATTAGATAATATATACTCCCTCCGTCCCAGACCAAGGGTCCTCGGGGGAGATTTCACGCTTCTTAAGAATTTTTTTTAAAGTGGATAGAAAATTTTAGGAGAGAGAATGTAAAAGTTAAATGTGTGGTAGGGAATATGAGAGAGAATGTAAAAGTTAAATGTGTGGTAGGGAATAGGAGAGAGAATGTAAAAGTTAAAAATATTTAATAGGAGAGAGAATGAGAGGGAGGAATAGTAATGATTTTTTTGTAAATATATGGAGATGATAAGGGTATAAATATATGAAAAACTTTCCATTTAAGGAAAGGGACTCTTGGTCTGGGACGGATTAAAAAGAAAAGTAGGACTCTTGGTCTGGGACGGAGGGAGTATTAGTTACTAATTAGGTAAGTATAATACTAGTAGTATAATATTAATAGTTAGTATAATTACTAACTATAATAGTTAATTATTATAATTAATTATAATAGTTAACTATTATAGTTAAGAATAATATTTAATTATTAATAGTTAACGATAATGGTTAACTATTAACAGTTAACTATAATTGTTAATTGTATTAATTAACTATTAATAGTTAATTATTAATAGTTAATTATAATTGATAACTATAATAGTTAACTATAATAGTTAATTATTAATAGTTAATTATTAATAGTTAACTATAATTGATAACTATAATAGTTAACTATATAATAATTAACTATAATAGTTAACTAATAATTGTTAATTATAATAGTCAATTATAATTGTTAATTATGAAAATTAACTATAACTGTTAACTATTAATAGAGTTTTGAACAACTTGATACTTATAAAATTTTATAATTAGAAAAAAAAATATTACTTACATAATCTACTTTTTATCCACTTGCTTTATAAATATTGTTTTGAATAATTTTTAACCTACTTAACTAGGTAGAGTTAGGATTGAGTGGGGCATTTTGAAGTCCTACGACTCATGCACATAACGCTCTTTGTTTTTTAGTTATCTTTGTATTCTAATATACTCTCTCTGTCCCACCTAAAATCGGACTAACATTTTGGGCACGGTGATTAAGAAAAAGTGAGGTAAAAGAGAGGTGTTATGAGTATAAGAATTAAAGTAACAGAGAGAATGAGTGAAAGTAATAGTAATTTGATTGGTGTTGTGAATATAAAAGTAAAATACATAGAGTATTTATCGTTATTATACAAAATATTATTGTAAGTCTATATATAGAATACATATAAAGAATATAAAATATTTAATCATCGGGTCATTTGAAATTAGGTTAACAATAAGATGATATATTTTGTTATATTTAATTTCTTTCTTTGTTTGAATATTATTTTTAAATATGAAATTTGCCACCTTAATATATATATATATATATATATATATATATATATATATATATATATATTATAATTCAATACTACTAGCTCAAATTACATAGGAAATCTTCACACAATATCTATTTGATTGAGAGTACTTGACGCTTTTTTGTATGTAAAAAACTATAAGGTAAATAACATTATAGGAAAAAAAAATATTAATAGTTTATTACTTTATTTCAAACTAAATATAATAAATAAAAATATTTTTTAACTTTAAAATTATAATTAAATAACTTTAATTTATTAATCATAATAAAAAATAAAAGATAAAATGCAATCCGTACTTAGCACAGGCTTACCACTAGTCTATTTGAAAACCTTTCTCTTACCACTAGTCTATTTGAAAACCTTTCTCTTCTCTCATTGTCCGCATTTCTCGCCCGAAGAGAGTAAACTTTTGTATAGTGATCAAATGAGAAAAATAAATAAAAAATGTAAATCTAAATAGGGCCAATTTGTCGTTGCTCTTATTTCGGCCCACATAATTTTTTTTGGGCCGCGTAGATTCAACGCTACTCTACTAGTATAAGTAGCCATGTGCGTCCCTTTGACGCTCAATTCTCTCTCCCCCAACGGTCGACAGCTTTATCTCATTTCCGCACAGTCGCCGATGATAAATGAGAGAAATTCCGGCAAATCGCTGCGGAATTGAAATTGACGTCGTCGTCCCCGATGAGTCTCAATTTCTGGGTCATCGACGGTTGGTTCCTTATCCGGCAACTCCTTGGGCCATCAAGCCACTAAGGTCTCTCCATTTTGTTTATTCTTGAAACTAGGTCTCTCTAATTTAACATCCTAGTTAGTTTTAATTGAAAATCATGATATAAAACTGGGTTTTGGCGGTTGCAGGCACAAACAAGAAACAACTATGGGCTGGAAACTACCAGAGATACGAAGAGAGTTTGAGACTCTTAGCGGAAACCAATGCTGATGTGGAAATGCACTAACACGGTGGTTACATTATGATTTTTATGAAATTCATATTGCTCTGGTTAGTGCATTTGCAATTTGTTAGTCATTTTCTTTCTATTTATATTATTGGCTTGATATCATTTACTCTTAACTCTCCAACCGTTTGTAAAATTGTAGTCCTATAGTTCTACTCATTGTCACAGTTTTCATCACAGCTCAAACTCTAATTCAAGTTTGTATATATATGGGAAAGCTTAAAGCAATTGACGGTTAGGGTATGTTTGGCAACCTCATTCCAAACTTTGGAATTGGATGAACAAAATGAATTCCATGGATCATATATTCCTATTCCAATTTCTATGTCAAACATACCCTTAGTTCACAACCATGATGTTGCTCCTTCAGTCATTGATATAATGATGTTGGGTCAAAGGAAATTGAAAAGAAATACATGATGTGAAAACGTAATATAACTTTCATAGTAAGCTTTGGGACAGAGATAATGCTTGGAACTATATGGAGCTGCTAGTGCGGAGATTAATGAAGTAAGATGCATAACCTGTACATGACATATCCTTTTACGATTCTGATGTTGCCAGGAACTTCCTCAACAGCAACTCCACCGTTGTAGTCTGACTTTGGTAACTCCGGCTCCTTCTTCTGCGACTGGACTGCACACAATCAAACGTAAGCTAAACCGGGGGCGGCTCCGGCGTTAGCCCCTCCGGCGTGAGGATAAGTATTGGCTTGGTAAAAGGGAAAACAAACAGTATTGAAGGTGGCTGTGTGTGTATTGAGTTGGACATACCTTGACAATGAAGCCTTCATATCTTATTTATACCCTCATCCTCGTGCCTTGCACATGATATCCTCACATTTCATGCCTACTGCCACGTGTCGCCATATCATTGGTCCTTTCATAAAGTAAACCCTATTCACGTGATCATCAATCCCAATGCATAACCGTCTAATGGGTCCCACTTGGTAGATATTTATATGCCGCCTCGTGAACATCAATCGAAATCCTCTCTCACGGATAAGGTTGCTAACCATTATGTCTCGCCTTGCCATCATGTCTCGCATTTAATCTTTATCGCCGGCTTTCCTCATAATATGTCGCCATTTACTATCTTGATTTCCCCTTTCACGAGAATATTAGCGGGATACTCATGTCTCGCCTTCTTTTCTTTGGCCGCCTATATTCTTTTCTTCTTCTTGGGTCGTACTCTATTTTGGGCCCCCTTTGCCACTTTCTTGTCAATAACTTGGGCCGGGCCCATCCTTATATTTGGACCGCATCAGAAGCCCCTAAGTTTATGGCGAGATTCATTTATGGTCTCGCCAAAAATTTTATATCTACTGCCCCCTCATTTCGCGACACATAAATCTTTCGTCAAAAGCTACTATTGCAAATCCCTCTCCATACACGTGTCCCTTAAGATTTAAACGAGCCGTCATTTGGGAATCGTGCCAAAATTGTGAGGGAAAATTCGAAAGTTTCTTTTTCCAAATGTCACATCAATCATTTCCTTTAAACCCTCTCTCTTATAAATACCCAAATCAACGCCCTCATTCCTCTTTCTTACCTTCTTCAACCTTGCTCAAGCATTCTTAAACTCCGGCGAACCTAAGCTTCCTTCCGACTGCTCTCCTTCATCTTTCACCCTTCAACCACTGATTTCTTGCCCAAACTTGTTTCTTGGCCTCTATTCCTTTCACATTTACCCATTTTAGAAGAGATTTGGTGCATTATCCCTTAATCTCCAAGATTCGACCATTTTCTCCGGCGTCTGTTCATCTTTCCGGTGACCACTTCATCTTTTTCCGACCAAGATTGCATTTTTCGCCATGTAACTTTTCCAAAAACCCTTCACCTTCTTTAAACCTTCACATTTTGATCTTCCCCTTTTTGTCCCATTATTTTGAATTTTGCATTTCCTTTTACTCCTTAAAACAATTTTTCCCCAACTACCCTTTATGGCGAGATATAAGAAGCTGTGCCAAAGTAGTTAGATATAGTCATTTGTCGGGTTTCGGGCGGTTTTTATAGACGCTGCGAACTACTTGGGCGAGATTGCCCAAGGCGACTTAGTTAGGTTCTTAGTTGAGCACCTTTGGGCGGATCCTTCATCGATTGACTCCCTTGTAATCCAAGGCCCTTTTTCCTTCCCCTTTCGGCCCCTATGTCTCACATTTTTACTTCTAGCAATCGCTTAGCTCGATTTATTAAAGATAAATATAAACCTTCTTTAAGCGACTCCTACGAATCCCAATGTGTCGTGATCCCTTTTCAAACGTAGAACACATTATAAATCAATCCTTTCTTCTTCTTCTTCCGGTGAATCCTGCGACATGGGTGATCAAGCGACATCATCTCCTACTGCGGCTTCCAACAATCCCCACTTCCATTTGGGGTTCAAACTCTCGCTCTCCGTGAAGGTATTTCTTTTACCAATCCCGCTCATGCTGAGGGGGGTTCTTCTCACGCATCCAACCCAGCCTCCTTAATTCCCAATCCCATAACTGACTGGCACAGAACTTATCACATAGATAGTTCAGTATATCGAATTTCTGACTATCAGGGAGATCTTTCCCTTGCCTACTTGAGAGAAATAAGGGAGGGCATAGTAATTTTTCCTTCCCAACTTAAAGCCGGCCTCAGGATCCCCTTTGATCCTTTTCTTTGCGAATTCTTGTATAAGGCCCAAGCCATGATCACAGAAATTCACCCAAATGCCATAAGAATCATAACTACCTTCATCACCATTTGTCGCTCTCTGCGAAAAGAACCTACAATCACTGCTCTGCTTTCCTTGTTTACTGGGTACAAACAAACCAACCAACTCACCGACGACATATTGGAAACCCGCCTTTCTCTCCAATACCATAGGGGTCCTAAAGTTCTTACTCCGCTACCTACCAAAGTTCATGATTGGATGGATGACCCTCTTTTTGTTATTTCTCGCATTGGATGGTCTCATCCCGCTGACCTTCATCCCATCAATACCCAAATTGAATCCAAAGAAGCTTCTACCATTGGCGACACTGCCCTTTGTGACGACATTCGTGCTTTGCTTGTCTTACCTGAAAACTCTGCCGCTAATGCCCCCCAGCCTCTTATTTCTTGGAGAGGTATTCTTCGAAATAGGGAATTATTAGATCAAGTTGGTCTTGCGGACAACTTACCTAGAATCCGGACCCAGAGTACCCGATAAGCCATGTCTATTTTTTGACGGATGGGAGCGACACTCTGCAACAAGTATGCTCACGAATGCCAAGATTGCAAGGGTCCGCGTCATTGTACCGCCGTGAATACTTTGCTCTTTGTATGTTTTCTTTTTAACCTTACTTTTTCTTTACTCTAACTTACACTTGAATTGCTTTAACTCTTGACTTCCTCTTAACTTTCTTTTATTTGATTTCGGATCACGGGCCAAATCAATGGACGGTCGTCAAGTAACTTAGAAAGCCGACAAAAGAAGGAAGCACTTGGCCAATGCTCGCGGCCTTGCTCTTGCTCTCCTCCCGAAAATCTCGCCTTGCCAATTTCTCGCGATGGCAAAGACGCCGAAGAAATTGCTTTGGAAAAACTCGAACCCGGCTAGAAAAAGAGCCGGGCCGACCAACCAAGTAGCGCGGGCCAAACGACTAAAAAGAGTAGAAACCCCACCGTTACCACAATCGCCCGTCGCATCTCGCTCGTAGAAGGTATCATGCCAAACCACTGTCATTACTTCCAATCCTCCATCTACGAGATGCTAATCTCCCTCCAACTTCTCTTTTACCAACTCTTTTGAAAGCAATATTCCACCCACTATTGTCCGAGTCCATTTGATGTCGCACTGCTGTTGAAAATGTCGAAATTCTTGTTTCGATCCCCTGCTCCACCCGCTTCTCCTTTCTTAGAAATTAACATGAGAACCTCAACAATCCGAAATTCCTTCTTCCCGCGATACGGAAATTTGCGACCTAACAATCATCTCCGGTTCCCCTTGACTCCTCCCGCTCCAGTACCTCTTCTACTCTTCCTTCTTCCCAAGGCGCTACAAGAAAACTTTTCGAGCCCCTTGATTTTGTTGGGCTCTATGAGCTTAGCAAAGAAATTGCCAATCCCCGCATAAAGGGGTTGATTGAAGAAACTAAAAGCGCGGAAGAATATTTCTTTGGCGGCTCGGCCTTAATCGAGCTAGTGATGAAGTGCAAGTTCACAATGTCGCCAAATGGATTACGCTCATGCCGCATGCCAAGTGAGGCTATTATTTTTCATTGGTTAGTTCTTCTTTCCTTCCTTATCTTATTTCATCTTATTCTTATTCTCAATCTTTCTCTTAACTTCCAATTGTTATCTTTTCTCGGCTTGGATCTTCTATCAGGCATTAGCGAGGCAAACACTCGCCTAGAAAATGAGTCGGCCCGGTTGAGCGCGACAAAGATGTCTTGAAGGGTAGGATTACGAGGCGAGATGCTACAATTAAAAACTTGGAGAAAGAGCGAGACAAGTTGAAGGCTGATTCGACCACTTCACAAAATCAGCTCGATCATACTCTTACTGACCTCAATACCGCTACCTCTAAGATCGCCGCGGCTACCACTGAGCTCGAAACAGCTAAAGAAAATGCGGCCAAGCTAAGAAACGAGAATGAATTATTGAAGGAAGCTCACGCGGGCGTACTCGATCTCTACAAGACGAGATTGCTAAGGTGAAAGAGGAGCCGGGAGGAATGCCGAAATTATTGCTTTGAATGCGATGTGGCTCGGCTAGCAGCGACATTGGCGATATTGGGAACCAAACGTCCCTTCAAGTTATGCGAGCTGCAGTTGGCCGATATCAACGACATTCCCGCCATCACAATGGAAAAACTTGCTTGTATTTGGGGCTCGAGCCAATTTTTAGCGAAGTGTGTCGCGCGGCCATTTCATGGTTCCTTATACTCTGAAGAGCTCGAGGATCTCGCCGATGAAGATGCCTTCTTTGGGTAAGTCGCCATGGAGAGCTCCCCTGTTCAAGTTCCCAACGCCATTGCTTTGTGGGATAATCTTCTCGAGCATAAACACAAGCAATTAGATGATGCCAAAGCTCGCGCCTTAGCGACTTCAAGCTCTAGTCAAGCCATTCCGCCGAACGAACCTACAAATGTCGATCTATCTTTTCTTTGATACTTAACTTTATTTTGAACAATTTTTGTAGCTTGCCTTGGTGGCTAAACAATTTACTCTCTTTTCCTTTTGGGGCTCGCGTGCCTTTTGAACATTGTACATTCGCGGCCTTTGTGCTTGCCACTTTATTTTCATGCTTTACTTGTCTCTTCACTCATTGTTTTGATAGTTCATCAAAATCTCCTTTGCATGACAGTACCATATACATATACTCCCATCGAAAAGTGAAGTCGTCTTTAGGCGACTTTACTTATAATGCATCTTGTGCGACTCATCTTGTCGCTAACTTTAACTCTTTTCTTGGTCTTCTTTTGCTTCATACTTAGAATAATTTCCTTCTTTTTGCCTCATATCTTTCCTTAAAAACCCTCTTTCCTGTCCTTCCGGCGAAAGTGATATCTTTCATAGCGACTTATGCTCATGCCCTTAATGCGAAATAAACCTTTTCCTTATTCATAGTTCGGAGACTTTCATTTTTATAGTCCATAGACTCTTACATTTTCCACCATCTATAGCTTGACTTATATGCATAGTTTACAATCCTTACATTGACTCACATCGATTATAGTCAGACGACTTTCATTGACTCGCATCGTTTATAGTCCGGACTCGACTCGTCTTTTATAGTCCAGTCGACTTTCGCATCTTTATAATCCGTAACGACTCGCATCTTTATAGTCCGTAACTAACTTTCGCATCTTTTATAGTCCGATCGACTTTTATTCTCTTATAGTCAGTCGACTCGCATCTTTTATAGTCCGTAGGCTTTCTACATTTATAGTCAGTCGACTTTCACGGCTTATAGTCCGGCGACTTTCTTTGTCTTATAGTCCGTCGACTTTCACCGCTTATAGTCCGGCGACTTTTATTGTCTTATATTTGTTTCAATAATTCATCAAATATTGTTTTGATAATTCATCAAAAATTCTTTACCTTCTTACTCTTCGCGAGATATCACCATACACATATACTCCCATCGAAAAGTGAAGTTGTCTTTAGGCAACTTTACTCTTTAAGCGATTTACTTATCATGTTATTGGCGACTAATCATATATTATTACAACATAAGATTTAATCCGAACAAAATAAATATGAGTAATGATATTTCATACTTTCATTATATTAAAACATATTCAACACAAGTTCAAACATATATATCTTCTATTCAAGGTATTTTTATTTCATTCAAAGTTATAAGACATATGGACTTTCCTTCATGATTGAAAATTCATAAATTCATCAAAAATGCTATGAAAAAGACTTTAATAAGAATAATTTCAAATAGGTAAATTACCCTTATCACTTCAATGATAATACTTCTTTAGATGATCCACACTCCACGATTTGGGACATCTTTGCCGCCTTCTTCTTCAAGTGATACGTCCCTTCTCGCACAATCTTGGCACTGGAAAGGAACTTCCCATTTCGGGTCTAGCTTGGCAAATCCATTGCCGCTCCTTTAACTTCGCGGCTTCTCAACACCCAATCCTCTATACCGAATGATCTCTTGTTCACCCGCTTGTCGTCCGCGCCTTCATCCTCCGCTTATAATTGATCATTCTCATTTTCGCTCTAAGCCTCTTTTTAAATCACTCGAATCCAGCTCAGAAACATCTTCTCGTCGCCATTCATTATCTCGTCATAATAAGTTACCCTACGGGTAGCAAACCCATCTCGCCGGGGAGCCACTGCTTCGAACCATAAGTCAATGCGAAGCCGTCTCGCAAGTTGATCCCTTCACCGCTGTTTCTAACATACCATAAAGCTGTGGACAATTCTTCCAACCAAGCCCCTCCTCTTTTTTCTAAGTTTTTACACAAAATCTCCGAACTTGCTTGTTGGGCGGCCTCCACTTGCCTATCATTGCACTGCGGCCTATATCAAGTGTGACCGCCAATGCTTCGATATTCAAATTCTCGCAAAACCATGAAACTTCTTCCCGATTGTGGCCCGTGATCGTAAATGATTGCTCGCGGCATTCCACGGCGACACAGGATTTCTTCCGTTACAAATCTCGATAATTGATCTTCGGTGGTAGAAGTTGGCTCTTGCCTCCGTCCATTTAGTGAAATAATCAACAGCTACCACCACCATCTCGAGCTCCTCTCGCCTTGGGGAAAGGTCCTATAAGGTCTATCCCACATATCAAAAGGCCAAGCCGCTATAATTGGTGTCGTGTTCGCCGCAGTCGCCTAGGAATGTTGGCATGTCGCTGCACCGATCGCATTTCCTCACATACTCTTCCGCATCTTTCTTCAATGTTGCGCAATACCCATGAAACATGATTTTATTAGCCAAAGTTCTTGCTCCCTGATGGCCCCCACAAACGCCTACGTACTTCAAATAAAACATTATCAACTTTTCCCGGCTCTACACATCTCATCAAAGGTCGCGAGAAAGACTTGCGATACAAGATCCCATCTTGCAAGAAACTCGCGACATTTTCTTAACAATCCTCGCCTTTTCTTCTTCTTGAGGCGCTCTTCCTTTTCCAAATAGTCCTTCATCTCGCTTACCCAATCTTTTTCACCCACTTCAATCTCCATTATCAGCGGCCTGTCAAATGCCGGCTCTTCAATAAATTCCACCACCACCTTCTTGGGCAACTCTTCAATTTTGTCACAGGCAGCTTTACTCAACATGTCGGCCCGTTCATTTTTCTCTCTGTCGATCTTTTACTTGGTTGACAATCAGTTGAGAATCAGAATGAGCGACTATCTGCTTTACTCCAATATCTCGGCATAATTCTAATCCCGCAACTAACGCCTCATATTCTGCCTGATTGTTTGTCATGTTGAACTTAAACCTCAGGGCTTTCTCGTATATGCAATCCTTTTCTGGCGAACTCAACGAAATCCCAGCTCCTCCTTTATCTTTAGCTGACGATCCATCAACAAACAACTCCCAACACCCTGCTGGTCTGTCCCGCTCTTCTTCCACCTCAGGGTCCTGCGACTTGGTCTTCCTCTTCATGGCCCCCTGAGTCTATCTCCTCCCTTTCATAAGTAAATGAAGTTTCGAGAATAAAGTCCGCCAACGCCTGAGCCTTAATGGCTTTTCTCGTCTCATACTGAATATCAAACTCTGTCAACTCAATCGACCATTTGAGGAGCCTTCCCGCTGAATCAGCCGTTGTAAAATCTTTCGCAAGGTCGTATTGGTCAAAACAAGAATGTGACGAGATAAGAAATAGGCACTCAACTTCCGCGTCGCAATCACTAAAGCATAAGCCAATTTTTCCGCGTTAAAGTATCTCGCCTCTACCTCACTTAACGCCTTTGACACATAATATACCGGCTTTTGCATGCCGCCATCCTCCTTTATCAGTACCGCTGCAACCGCTAGATCAGAAGCCGCCAGATATACATACAAATGGTCTCCTTCCTCTGGGCTACATAAGATTGGCGGCTTTCCCAAGTACTCCTTTATCTTATGAAATGCCTCTTCACACTTTTCATCCCAAGAAAATTTTTGATCCCCTTTTAACACTCAAGAACGGCAAACATTTCTCAGCCGAACGCGACACAAACCGCCCCAAAGCTATCACCCTACCATTCAACCTTTGAATCTCTTGGATCGTTCTAGGCGACTTCATATCTATTAAAGCCTGGATCTTCTCCGGATTTGCCTCTATACCGCGGCGATTTACCAAGAATCCCAAAAACTTTCCCGCCGTTACTCCGAAAGTGCACTAACTTGGATTAAGCTTCATGGAATTTCTCCTCAAATTCTCAAAAGTCTCAAATGTATCCACTAAATGATCCTCTCCCTTGGTTTTGATTACCATATCATCAATATAAGCTTCAAAATTCCTTCCAATCTGCGATTTAAATATCTTATTGACCATCCTTTGGTATGTCGCCTCAAAGATTCTTCAAACCAAAAGGCATCATTTTATAACAAAAATTACTAAGGGAGTTCAAAGCCGTTTTGGCCTTGTCTTCTTCAAGCATCCCGATCTCGGTGATACCCTGAGTAAGCGTCGATAAAACTAAACACCTTGTGTCCTGCAATGGAGTCCACCAATTTATCTATCTCGGCAAAGGATAACAATCCTCGGGGCATGCCGTATTCAAATCAGAAATCTATGCACATCCTCCACTTCTTATTTGCCTTTAACACTACGATCGGGCAAAGCTAGCCAGACTGGATAAGTGATTTCTTCAATGATTCCCGCTTTCAATAACTTCTCGACTTCTCCAATCACCGCCTTCTCCTTTTCTGCCGACAAGTATCTCACCTTTTGCTTAAAGGGCTCTACATTTGGATCGGCATTCAGACAGTGTAAGGCGACCTTCTCATCAACTCCACACATATCCTCGTGCCCCAAGCAAATACATCAATGTTATCCCGCAAAAAATCAATCAACATATCTCGCTCATCCTTTTTCAATCAAGCTTCCCGATTTTAACTTTCTCGCTCCGGGTATTCGCCATTAATAATTACCTCCTCCAACTCTTCTCGCCGCCCGAATATCCGGCTCATCCCGCATTTGCAATGTATCTACCTCCATTTCACCCGCCTTCTTCTTCTCTACACATCTCTTTATTCTTTTGTCGCCGTTTCCCCTTATCTCTCCCTACAAGCGACACACCCTCAAGTGTTTCTACTACGATCTCTTCATCACATTCTTCACTATCGGAATCTACTACCTCTTCAATAAGGGGTTCCTTCATCTTGACAAATTCTCAAGTGGATCTCGACTGTGCCATCTCGGCCAGATCACCAGCAATGCCATCAAATTCCTTTCGATTTCTCCTGCATCATTTCGTCTCTATATCTCGCTCCTCATTTCTTCCTTGCACAACTTCATCTTCTCGTCTTTTCTTCAATAACAATGATCGCCGACTTATTTTTCATGCTTTCGCTTCCTCCCAACTCTCACATCCTCCTAAGTCGGTGATCATGTTTATTCTTGCATCCCGCACCGTCAAGGTCAGAAAGTGAACTCGTACTCGCTTCTACGCATTGTTTGCATCTCAATCTTCTTCGAATAACTTCCTTCACCTCGCTTTTCAAACATGCTATTCCCTTTGCCGTGGGAAATTTGACCCGCTGATGCGGGATAGACACCACCATCTCAAAACTTTGCATAAAGGGAATGCCGACAATGGCATTGTATGGCGACACTAAGTCAATAACCATAAACTCCACGGTGCGAGTTCTCACCTTCTCGTCCTCTCCTATTTCTACCGCCAAAGAAATTGTCCCCTTAACTCCGCACAAGGTGGTTTGTAAACCCTCCAAAAATCCTTTATATGGCACCAAATTAGCCTCTGTATATCGCATCTTCTTGAACGCTTCATAATAAAGGATGTTTCGGCTAGCTCCTGAATCCACCAATACTTTATGCAAAATACTGTTCCCCGGAGCAATAGAAATCACAATTGGTTGGCATCCATGGCTTGGAGTTAAAGCCAATTCTCGTCTAGAAAAACTGATCATCCTTTCTCACCGCGGGTAAGCGGGAATGTGACAAGTATGAGAGCGACATGATCTCGGTTACTTAAGCAAGTAATACTTGTTGGCTCGTGAATTACCATAATTTCATTCCCGTTGCCATTTCCTCCTTGAGCCGCCACATTTGGCTCTTGCCATACATACTCCCGCAGCCACCTCTTTCAACCTTCCACTTGAATAACTTTCTTCAAATTATAGCAATTATCCGTGATCATGCCCCTATCCCGATGATAATTACAAGATCGGGTTCATATTAATCCTCCCTAGATCATTCATTTCAAAGGCCGGGCGGCAAATCAACAAACCCGCAAGATTTCACTTGGTGTAGCGCCAATCTTGTAAATCTCACTATCCTCCTTACCCCACGACCTCCATTGCGGCCTCCATTGCGACCTCCACTTCTGCCGCCGGCGGGATTCCCTCTACCTCCTCCTTGAGCTGCATTTCCTTCCTTCACATATTCAATCCTATCCTTAACATTTTTCTTTCCAGTGTTAGAGGTTCCTTCATCAATATCCTCACCACCACAATACGCCTTGACTCGCTCGTGCAACTCGCTCAAGGTCGCAGGTAGCCTCATCCTTAACTCCCTCCTGAAAGATTCTGCATACAGCCCGACATATACATCATTATGACATATTTGGGATCAATCTCCGAAATTTGATTGGCAATTAGCAAAAATCTGTTTGTATAAGTGACAAGGCCTTCTCCCGCCTTCTGCTTAATTTCAATCAACTCCTGTAGCACTACTGGTTGAGCTCCCACTGATCCAAACCTTGCTAAAAATTTTCTCTTGAAGTCTTGATACCCCAATATGGAATTAACAGGCAACTGCACAAACCAATCCAAAGCTTGAAGTTCTAAGGTGCTAGCAAAGGTCTTACATAGCAAAGCGTCGTCCTTAGTCAATATCGCCATTGTGACTTCAAATCCCGCCACATGAGTTCTGGCGGTAGTTACTCCTGCATACTTGGATAGAGCGGGCAAACGAAAATCCGGAGCTGGCTCGGCCTCCTGGATATACCTAGCAAATGGAGCGACAAAAGAGTCCTTCTCACTGTCAATTATACCACCCCTTTCCAACTCAGCCAATCTTCTTGCCATCTCGGCCATCTGCCTCTTTAACCCACCCTCTTCCCCAAAACGACTAACTCTTACACCCTTTCCCTTCTCTACCGGCTTAGGTTTGTCGCCCTCTTTGAAACTTCTCAACTCTTTCTCGCCATCTTCCGCTTCATTCGACGCAGTATCACCATCCTCTTCTTCACAATAAAGAGACGACACTTGGGAAGTGTGTGGCCAATGATAAACTTTAATCTTTCGTCCATTCTCCATGTACTCTCCTGCCTTCCGCTTTTGCGACCCTTCTATTCTCTCCTTTGTTTCCTTTGGCTTCTCAGGCTCCACCTCCTTTTCCCGCTCATCATTCACCACAATTACCTCCTTGTTTGTTCCCTTATTTCCTTCTATTGCTCGTTAACAAACCCCTGCGGGATTGGGGTAGGCTTCTTCTTCATTGCCCTTAGCCGCTTGTTATTTTCAATCAATTGCAAGATCAAATTATTATGGATCCTCAAACTTTCTTCTTCATTCTCTGCTTCCTCCTCTTGGGGTGGCGGCACTACATTTCTCTCTCTTTCATCACCAGTATCTCGCTCCATCTCCTCCGGAATCATTTGTTGCGAGGAAGAAGTATCTCTCGCTCCGCCCATTCCTATACTCCTATACCCCGACATTGGAGTGATAAGGTTCCTTCCCGCCACAGTTTTCTGGCCCACTATTCCTTTCTCAGGTGTTGACATTCCTTCCACCTACGTAATCAAACTGATGAACTTCAACTTTGAAAATCTGCAAATCTTATGAAGATTTGAAGATCTTGCCCAGAAAACAAGAAACAACAAATAACAACCCAGCAATGAAACCTTTCAACACCAACCAAAATAAACTTTCCAAAAATCTCAACAATTGCTTCAACTACACACTACCACCAACAACACCAAAATCCCAGCTACTCAAAATCAAATGAACTCACAAAATCCAAAATCATCAACCAAGCTCAAACCTCACAATCAAACCCAGATTTGAACAAATCTTAACAAACAACTTCAACTCCACTGTAACTCACGCAAACACTTTTGAAATCAGAAATTCACACCAACATACTCAAACGGCATCAAAATCTCCAACTATTTCAATCCACCAAATCTTACAAACAATAATCAACTCTTACAACAATAAGAACGGATCTCAACTTATCAACTGAGAAAAACAACAAAATTAACCGAAAATTCACCAAACCCAAAGAATCCTTCTCAATACGAACCAAACCTCCAGATCTCCGAACATCACTTCACAGGTATCAATCTACCGCCGACGAAACTCCAATCCTTGAAGAGAAAACAGTCCCGGCAACGGAACCAATTTGATGTTGCCAGGAATTTCCTCAAGCAGCAACTCACCGTTGTAGTCCAAATTTGATATCTCCGGCTCCTTCTTCTTCGGTCAATCTGCACACACTCAAACGTTAACTAAGCCGGGGGCGGCTCCGGCGTAAGCCCCTCCGGTGTGAGGATAAGTGTTTGCTTGAGAGAGGGGAAAACTAACAGTAAAGAAGGTGTCTGTGTGTGTAAATGAACGTACCTTTGGAATGAAGCCTTCCTCTCATACTTATACCCCCTACCCTCGTGCCTTGCATGTGACATCCTCACGTTCCATGCCTCCTGCCACGTGTCACCACTCCATTGGTCCTTTATAAAAGTAAACCCTTAAAACACGTGATCACCAATCCCAATGCATAACCGTCTAACGGGTCCCACTTCATAGATATTTATATGCCGCCTCTGGTGAATAACGTCAATTTGGACCCCTCTCTCGCCGGATAGGTTACCTATGGCCTGTCTCGCCTTACCACAATATCTCGCCTTTCGTCTTTATCGTTATCTCGTCAGCTTACCTCATAATGTCTCACTATTACTGCCTTGGACTTTCTCAATCTCATTAACTTCAGCGGGATACTTCCTATCTCGCCTTCTTATGATCCTCCTTGGGCCACTTCCATTCTCGTCTCCTTCTTGGGCTTTATCTCATTTTGGGCCCATTCGCTATTCTCTCGCCATTGGACTTGGATTTGACCCAACCATTATTTTAAGGCAGCATCAGTATGGGTTAGTATTTGTAAAACTTTGCCATGATTTGACTTCACTCATGCAATCTATTTGTAAAACTTTGCCATGATTTGAGTACACCTGACAATCAATTGATGCAAGTTGTTAGTAGAGAACAAGTGATGGACAAGTGAAAAGCATCCCAAAGCTGGCTGAAGAGAGTTTCGAGGAGGATGATGATGAACACGGAGACACACAATGCGGAACTTGTGGCGGAAATTAAAATGCAGACGAATTCTGGATTGGCTGCGACATATGTGAGAGATGGTATCATGGAAAGTGCGTGAAGATAACACCTGCCAAAGCAGAGAGCATAAAGCAATACAAATGCCCATCTTGCAGCATGAAGCGAGGCAGGCAGTAGTCATCCCTAAAAACCAACAGAAGGAAAAAAAAATTAACAGCTCAGATTTGGCTGACAAAGTAGTATAGCTTTATCAGCTCAGATTGACCTAGTATTATACTCCCTCCGTCCCCAAGGGTTACACTTTCCCTTTTGGTCCGTCCCAGACCAAGAGTTCCTTTCCATAAATGGCAAGTTTTTGAATATATTTATACCCTTATAATTTAATATATTTACAAAAAAATCATTCATTATACTCTTATAAAGTTAACATATTTACAAAAAAATCAATCATTAACTTACTATTCCTCACTCATTCTCTCTCCTATTAAAAAATCAATCATTAACTACTATTTCCTACCCCATATTACAAAAAAATCATTCATTATACCCTTATAAAGTTAACATATTTACAAAAAAATCAATCATTAATTACTATTCCCTATCCCACATTTAACTTTTATTCATTTTTTAAAAAATTTCTTAAGAATAAGAAGAGTGAAATCCCCCCCGAGGACCCTTGATCTGAGACGGAGGGAGTACAATATTGTATTCTGTCTTATTGCAGATTTTGTTTTCAGATTGTAACCTTTGGTCTATTCGGGTTTATTAGAGTGGATCTTTCTATTGCATGTTTTGCGGTTCATAATTTTACAAGGAAAGAGCATATAAATGATGAATCTTTTTCTAATTATGATGAAGCGGATGTGCAATATAGGACCAATTTACATGAAGAAATTGCAATTGAAGTCATGAATAGCATGTGATTATTTTATCTGATATGTTGTGTTTTTTTAACTCCTTTCATGCAGTTTGGCTTATTGAACTTATTTTTCTATATTATTTGTAATCTTGAATACTATGTTATTTTTATTTATTATTATGTTTTTTAATTTTAAATTAGGGGTTATGAAAAAAAGAAAGTTGTAATTCTATTTAAATATTTAATACTTAAACTTAGAATTGATTTTCAACTTATTATTAGCATGCAGACAATTATATATTATTCAGAAGGCTAAAATGGTAAACATACACATTTCAGAAAACGATTTCAGATGAAAAATCAAACAGCTTGCCTAATTCAGAATTCAGTTTTCAGACGCTGCCTTTTAAGAATTCAGCCAATTTCAGAGGTGAAATCAGATTTCAGAACTTTTTAACACTTAAAAAAAACAAAAACATCCTTAATTAACGTATTCAGTACTGAATTTGAATTTTGGCCAATGATTTCTTGGTGATAAACAGCGGTTCCCTGTAAATGTTTCTCCCAGCTGCATAAATGTTTAGTTACTATGAAGGAGTATAGTGGAAGACTTAAAAGCTGTGAACAGGAACTCCAGGTTAGCTTTCTAGTTTGTGTCCGTCTGTGCTTCCCTTTTAGGCCTCTGTGTTGGCTGGCATTAATGGCTGGCTACAGAACCTAGACTCTGCCAACCTAAAATCATTAAGCTCTTGTGCATCAATAATCAATACTGGGCCCTTACCGCTCAAAGACTCCATCTTTGAAAGTCAGAGTACACAATCATATTAATGATTTTAACCAAAAGAATAATAAAAATATGTAGGATTAATAAAGTTCTCACACGTATTTAGTTATGAGGATAAAATACATTTACTGGTTTTACGTTTATTCTGGAAATGCATGTCAATCTCTAAGGGCCAGTTTGGCACTTCTGCTTCTCATTCTGTGAAACTGACTAGAGAATTGATTTTTCGAATATGTGTTTTGCAACTTTACACATGTTTGACTCCTCTAGCGCAAAATTGATTTTGAAAAACAGATGTCCAAAATATTGTCAATGTATCAATTTCGAACAATACAGATGTCCAAAATATTGTCAAAAATGACGTTTTGAAAAGTTGGGACAGCTGATTCTGCCAAGTTAAGTATCAGTTTTGGCAACCAAACATCCCAGGAAGTGATCAAAATAGAATGACATCTCTTCATGAGTATCCTAAAACCGGAAAATGGAATTCTTTTGAGTGGAAAAGGGGAGTGGTTGTGTATGTAGATTGAACCATCTTAGTGTTCTCAGATCCATGTTTGATGTCTATGTACTAGACAATTGACTTTATATGGTTGTATGCCTGTTCTATATGCAGTCGCTTGTAGAATCAACACTGACGGAATCAGCATATGGAAATGATGTTGATGTAGAAAGAATCCTTACGAATACCGGACTTGATATTGCTGCTCGTCTAACCATTTATGCTGGCACTTGATAGTTGTTTGTATGTACTTCCTCTTCCCCCTCTTTTCTTTCGTTCTTTTGGTAGCAGTAACCACAATATATTATTTGTTTAATAATTAAGTTTCTTGTTGTCATGATATTCATTCTCCGGTCAATATTATTTTGGTGCAACTTTGCTCACACCAACTCACCAAGGTGTGTTTATAACTTATTACTACCTCTGTCCCAAAATGAATGATCAAAATATTTTAAGTTTGCTATTGTTCAAGAACAATTTTTAATTTTTTTGGTTATTCATTTTTGGGACGGAGACAGTAATTTTCTGTTCTTCACCCTTAAAGAAGGGGTTGTAATATTGTACATTTTCGATAGGGAAGGGAATATGATATCTTGGGTCATGGACATAGTTGTCAAAGGCGACCGCCCGCCTCACCTTTTTGGTGCCTTGGGGGTTGGTCACCTTTTTGTAACCGGGCAGACGGATGTACGCCTTTCTTCTCGAGGCGCGCACCTTGCTTGCTTTTTTGCCGCACACCTCTCTCCTTTTTACGTATTTTTTCCCGGTCCCTTGTTTTTCAAATTTTCATTTACTTTTTGCATGACTTTAGAACTTGATTTATTTTCTCGATAATGTTTAAGGGTTTAAGTTATTTCACTTGCTTAAACTAGTACTTGTTTTGTTGATTTGATCTTCGTAATTTTAATTCATGCGCTTTTTGTGTTGGAATTTTTAAATTTGAGGTTTGAACTATATTAGAATACCATTATATGTGGAATTGTGAAATGTATTTAATGTTTTATTCTTATTCATAATACGTTTTATGCTTTGTTTATGTGTTGCATGTATATAGATATATATTTTCGATTAGTTGTTCTATTTTCTTCCTTGCTCGCCTTTCGCCTTTTCCAAGTACATCTCGCCGCCTTTGACAACTATGGTCATGGACACAGGTTTGTGGTAGTATACATGAGTAAGATCTCATAGGATTTTTGGCAGGGAAAATATAGAAATATGCCCCTATAATTAGGTGAAGGATGCCGACATGCCCTTATACAAGTTCAAGGTTTCTAAAAAGCGCTAGGCGGATGCTAGGCGGCGGAGCCGGGCCTAGCGCCTAGGCGGGGACTAGTCGGGATTAGTCGGAATCTAGGCGGGGCTTAGAACTAGGCGTTGGAGAGGGGCCTAGCGCCTAGGCGCCCTTAGACGGAGTCTTTTAAAACACTGTACAAGTTAATTGACATATTAACATCCATACTTAACTTAAGAAAAATGTGTGGAATTAGGCATGCGTCAATTTTCCGTCCAAGTCCTAACAGAGAGTCTGACTAGGTGTCTGAGTTGGAGTATATAAGCGTGTACGTGGAAAAAATAGTCCTGGTGGGATTGCTGTCGTTTACAAATATGTAACGACGTCGTCTACATCCCACGGGCTTTATAATGACGCCAAATAAAATTAGGGCAAAATTAAAGATTGTGATTTCAAATTGAGTGAGAAATCAAAGACGATTGTGGCAGCCGAAGCTCGGAAACGCCATGGAAGGGAGTAAAAATGGTCGAAATGACCTTGAACTAACCGGTGATTCTCATGATCGATTTGATTTTCGATTCAAAAGTGGTGGAATGAAGCAATGCCATTGTCATGTTAGGGCACCTATGTGGACCTCGTGGAGTGATGATAATCCGGGACGAAGGTTTGTTAGATTTCCCTTTTTTGAATTCAAGGACCCTTCAAAATCATGCAAGTACTTCCAGTGGATTGATCCTGATTTATATGAGAGGTACAAAAAGATTATTGTTGCTTTGAGGTCCGAGGTGAAGCCACTGAAGAAGGAAGGAACATGGGTGTTTGGAAGAGCAAGAAGATAGACTGAAAAAAAAAAAGATTGTGAAACTGAAAGGGAAATTGAATGAGCTAGACTTTTCTATTGCAATGTCAAGTGATTCAGAGATCAATTGCATTTCAAAGGCCAAAGAGAAGGAGAAGAAATTGAAGATGGAGATTAGGTTGAGAAAATCAAAGGAGATAAGGTTGTTCCTTCCCATTTTGTCTCATGGATAATCATTGTTGCTGTTGTGATTGGATCCATGAATTTGAACTTACCTACCAATAGAAAATTATTGCCATAACAATTTCATTGTAGTTTTGAAAAAGTTTGTATGAAATGAATTATGTATGAAAGTATGTTTGGTTGTTTCATGTAATGTAACTGTACTCTCCTTGTGTTATGAATGCAATCACATGGCAAGACAGTGAAAAAATAGCATTAACCATGGAGACAAAAAAAATTGTAATATTGGTACATTTTTTATAGGGGAGGGAATATGATATCTTGGGTCATGGACATAGTTGTCAAAGGCGACCGCCAGCTCGCCTTTTTGGTGCCTTGGGATATCGGTCGCATTTTTATAACCAGGTCGGCGGATGTACACCTTTCTCAAGGCGTTCGCCTTTTTGCCGTGTGCCTCTCGCCTTTTTGGGTTTTTTTCCAGTCCCTTGTTTTTCAAATTTTCATTTACTTTTTGCATGACTTTAGAACTTGATTTATTTCCTCGATAATGTTTAAGCGTTTAAGTTAATTTCACTTGCTTAAACTAGTACTTGTTTTGTTGATTTGATCTTTGTAATTTTAATTCATGCGCCTTTTGTGTTGGAATTCTTAAATTTGAGGTTTGAACTATATTAGAATACCATTATATACTCCCTCCGTCCCATAGAACCTTACCCACTTTGTCATTTAGGGCGTCCCACTTATAAGTCACACTTTCTAAAAAGAAAACTTTTTAATACTTCTTTATTCATGGGACCCACTTGTCATATTCACAACAACTATCCACTTACTATTCTCTACCCCACTTTCTCTCTCCTATCCACTCACAACTCCTACTTTAATAATATTATTTCTTATTTTTCGCGCGGAACAGTAAATGGGTAACCTTTTATGGGACGGAGGGAGTATGTAATTGTGAAATGTATTTAATGTTTTATTCTTGTTCATGATACGTTTTATGCTTTGTTTATGTGTTGCATGTATATAGATATATATTTTCGATTATTTTGTTCTATTTTCTTCCTTGCTCACCTTTTTGCCTCTCGCTTCGCCTCGTCTTTCGCCTTTTCCAAGTATATCTCGCCTTTCGCCTTTGACAACTATGGTCATAGACACAGGTTTGCGGTAGTATACATGAGTAAGATCTCATAGGATTTTCGGCAATTTTCGGCACCATACTAATGTAGATAGTTTCTGATTAGCTAGACAGGTTGTAGATTATATCACTAATTAATGAAATGACATACTCCCTTTGTCCCGAAATGATTTTTATACTTTTTTTTTTTTTGTCGTTAATGAGAAGGTAAATTGAGCAATAATTTTAAGTTGATTTAATTATTCAAATAAATAAATGGAAATTTGAAATTGAAGAAAAAGTATGAGGGTAGGGGTTGGAAAGCCATGCAGAAGCAGGGCTAACCTTTTGGTTTCGTTTCTATCACAAAACTGATTCTTCAATTTATGGAGAGAGAAGAAGAGAAAAACACTTTTGCCCTTCTATCTTTATTAGATTTCATTTGGCCCTAGAGTTTCACTTTTGCTATATCATCTTTAACTTGATTCCTCCTATCTACTTTTTCGTTATTTTTTTAAACAAATCTCATTCAAAATTTAACTTTCATATTTAAACAAATATTATCCAAAACTTAACATGTACACAACTCAAAATATACATATATTCCCTGTCCAATAAAGTAACTATATTAGTCTTCAAAATCTGTCATGTGAAGTGCACATGTTAAACTTTTGGATGTAATTTGTTAAGAAGATTGATAGAAGTGTAGATGTGAAATCGAGTTAAAAATACTAGGACAAAAGTAATTTCTAAAACTTGTTGGGTTAAAGTGAAATACTCCTTCCGTCCCGCCGATCTTAAGAAAGCTTTCCATTTTGGGCGTCCCACCAATCTTAAGAATTCCCAAAATGGAAAATTTTTATCACTATTCCCTCCACTCATTCTCTCTCCTATTTTACTATTACACTCACAATATTTACTATTTTCTTAATCTCCCTACCATTTGAAAATTTCCTAAGATCGGCGGGACGGAGGGAGTATGATAAAAGATAGAAGGGCAATTTGCAAATGCCTTTCTCTTCTTTCCAACCCTATAAATAAACTAAAAGGTTTATTGCAATTTGAAAGTTGGTATCATCTTTGTTCCAACTAAATGACCATTTCTTGCAAAAAAATTCTAATAACCTACCCAGATTCATAGGATCTTGAATGCAATAACTTACTTAAAACTGACAATTGTTAATAATATACTACCTCCGTCCCAACATAAAAGAGACTAAATGTAAATGTGTGGGAATTAAGAAAAAAGTAAATGTTGTAAGTATTAAAATTAAAGTAGAAGAGAGAAAGTGGGATATATATATTTTTTTTGTGAGTATTATAAGTATTTCCCATTATCTATTTTGGATGAGTCTCTTTTATATTGAAACGCTAAAAAAGAAAATTAGTTTTTTTATTGGGATAGAGGGAGTGTATATATATATATATATATATATATATATATACTCTATCCCAACTAAAGCTTCACATTTTACCAAAAAGGGTGTTTCAGTACAAGCTTCACATCATATCATATCATATATAATATAAATAACAAAACTATTTAGAGCCTCCAGAAAAGTCCACGTCAAAGGCCACGTCATCAGCCCCATTTCCAACTCATTTTTATTTTAATTTATCAGCCATCTTTTTATTTATTACCGAAAAATAAAAAAATAAAAAATAAAAGCCTAAAACAATATTAGATAAGTCTTAAAATTTTGAGATAAACACAAATTCCTTCAAATTTATGAGATAAAGTGATAAACACAAATCCTTCCGCCAAACTCATTCTCATCTGTTCATAACGAACTGCAAATCAAAGTCCCGTTCCACGCCAGCATTCCTAAGCAAATTCTTGCGCTTTGGTCTACCCTAACACTGGAGTTTTCTTGAGGTGTGTATTCAATTAGGTTAGGGTTTCATCTCTCTCTCTATCGTTCAATTTTAATCGTATGAATTGATGCCGTGTATTTTAATTGATTTTGATCTGTCATTAACAGAATTCAATCCGCTTTTAAGTTGTATCATGTGTTCTAAACCCTAAAATGAAGTTATTTCAAAAATTATGTTGAAATTGATAAGTCGAATTCGGTGGTTTTGACAATCCATGGGACTTCTTGAGCTCCATTAAAAGCTACAGTGAAGTTTAAAGTTGAATCTGTTTCATTCAGTCGATACTATTTTTGTTTCGGGATGCCTTTTTCTTTGGTTTCTGATTACGTATTTGATACCTGATTTTGGAAATTCATTTTCTACAGTTGCAATAATATGGCATACTTATTTAGTTATTGACTGGCTTAAATACTTAATGTAGACATTTTTCCTCGGCAATTAACATTGCATATACCTATTCTGAAGTATTTACACTGTGTCTTGTTGCACTTGGCGTAATCACCTAAAGTTGATCGCATGTACGTAGTCGGTCTTTGGATATGAGGGTCGTCTGGCAAGGAATTTGAAAGGACCTGCTTTGGACATTGTGTGGTTGGGTGTACCTTGGAAATGTGGTAAACAACTCAAGCACTTCCCTGCATTTTGTAGGGATGGGATCACTATAGAGGTAAGTTTCCATTTCAAATTGGAACTCCCGTTTTCCATCTGTTCAGAAGTTTATATATTTAAGTTATTTCTTCTACTCAACAATGTTCAGATACAATCGTTCGTATTTGTGATGGCGGAAGAAGAGAAGCGCCACCTGGCTTATTTGGAAGATATGTATGAAGACAGGAAAGGCCAGAAGAAGGTCAAAGTGAGGTGGTTTCACCATATTCCATAAGTACCTGCTTTGGACATTGTGTGGTCGGGTGTACCTTGGAAATGTGGTAAACAACTCAAGCACTTCCCTGCATTTTGTAGGGATGGGATCACTATAGAGGTAAGTTTCCATTTCAAATTGGAACTACCGTTTTCCATCTGTTTAGAAGTTTATATATTTAAGTTATTTCTCAACATATTTGAATCACTACTTTGAATCACTACTTTTTTTCCACACTATTTGACTAACAATATTAACAATATGTTGTTTTCATTTCAAACTTTCCCTGTAAAACTCGACCAATTCACAATATAACTCTTAAGGTCGAACCATTTTCCCCCCAAGTGCACCCTTGGTGCAGAAACACCGGCTCCAAGAGCCAAATCTTACATGAACTACTTTCTCCGTCCCAAAATGAATCAAGAGCCAAAATTTTTTTGGTCATTAATTTTGGGACGGAGGGAGTATATTTCTATTTATTTTTATAATCTTCATTCATGCAGATCCACACATACACACACACACACTTTCATGCATACGGTTGATCTGTGCGGGAGTTGGATGGACCAAATGCCGAATCGCAGATTATTTTGATGTTATAGCGAACAAGCACCTTGGTGGTCTCATGGCGGCAATGTTAACGGCTCTGATGAACATAAATCCTCTCTTTCTTGCTAAAGATATTGTCCCTTTTTATCTAAACCATGGTCCGAAAATATTCCCTCAATCCAGGTATATATTCTTGAAAATCCATTATATATATGCAAAGTAACTATATAAGAAGCTTAATTAACCTTCTGGTATTGAATTATTTACTTGCGGATGTTTAGGGGCGTTGAAAATGTTGAAGGCTCTGATGGGACCAAAATACGACGGAAAGTATCTAAAGAAGTTAGTACGTAAAACTCTAGGAGCTCGAAGGCTGCGTGAGACTTTGACAAGAGTTGTTATCCCAGCATTTTGATGTTAAATTCAGGTTTTATCTAATTATTTAAAGATTTGACTTTGATGTTGTTGGCTTTTTGGATGTGTGCAGGTTTCCATTGCTGTAAATAATGCTTCTTAAGTCCGAAGATTAAATCAGACACTTTGAGGAACGAGATGGAAATGAAGGCAAATATGGGTTCATTTGGATCTGCTTTGAAGAGCAAGGATATTTGGGTGATGAATGTTGTCTCTGTCCCTAATGAGTGTACATTAAAAAAAAAAAATTCCCTTTATGAGTATCATATTTAGCCAAGGCACTAAAATCACCTTACGAGGAGTATATTAAATTGTACTAATTTGCATTTGTAATCCACAAGTTCATTAATGATATTTATGTGTATGTGTGTAACTAAAAGTTCTTGAAAGTAAACTCTTTAATGGGTACCTGTTTTGTGTTTGTCAACATTGTGAATATCGAAAGTAAGGTTTTGATGTTGTTTCGTGATAATCCGGGACAAACAACCGGTTATTGAGTTTGTAAAAAAGTACACCCTTTTTCTTTTTCTTGATCATAATACACAGGGGATGAAGGAGAATACAACAGGGTTGACCTTTAGAGCAATGTAGGAGGGACAATATGCAGTTGACTTTCATGCTCAGTATACCTCATTACAAGTATTCTCCATTTGTGTTTCTATTTTGCATAGTTCAGAAGCTTCCATTGCCATTCACCAGGAGCGAGACACACAGTTATTGCAATGTGATTCATTGAGAATGTTTGATAAGGACAAGGTGAAGTCTAAAATTGAAGAGGAGGATAATAAAAGACTTGGTAAGAAAATGGAGAAATTAAAAAAATCAAAACAGAAGTTACAAAATAACAGAGGTTGCAACATAATCTAGGATAATTAAAAAAATCGGATATAATACATATAATAGGATAATTATATGTTCCGAAAAAATAAAATATAAGATAAGTGGTGAAAATAGGATTTCTACAGATTAAAATTTGGATACATCTTTTTCAATTATGATTATTTCTGATATTTCTAGATTTTAATTCAAAAAATATAGGATAAGTGTTTTTTTTTTCATATACTAACAGAGGTTTTTTATAACTTGGTGTCTTTTTCAATTATAATTATTTCGGATATTTCCGAAATTAGGATAAGTTTTTTTTAATTAATAAATCTGATGATAGAAGTACTCATTGTGGATGTAACCTTGTGTCCTCATTATTAATAATAATGAACAGCAATAAACGTTAGTTACTACCGAGATGACAATGCAACAAACACATTATTTGAAGTACCCAATTATTTTTCAAAAAATTACTCAATTTTTTTTTCCGTGTTATCCCTTTTCAAAATCAGTACACCCTTTTTTTTTTTTTAAGTTCGGATTATCTCAAATTTTTGAGATTTATCCGAATATATTACTTAATTTTTTTCGGAGTTATGAAAAAACAAAACACTTATATAATTTTTTTAGCCTATAAATATGAAGTCATTCATCTATATTTCGTATATAACTGTTTTTTTTTCTTCAAAGTCAACTCTTCAAATTTCTTTTGGGTATTCAATTACAATGGTTTCCATTGACCAACTTCCTATGGACCTTATAATTGAAATTTTTCTTCGCGTTCTTGCAAATTCGTTTTTTGATTTTGTAAATCTTAAATCAACTTCTAGGATATTTTGGGAGGCAGGGAATGATGATTATATATATCAGCAAGGTTCACTCCGGGATTTTCCTATTAACCCATGGTGGCGTCGGACTAATGTAGCCACAAGATTTTTGGATAGGTGTCTTGCATGTGGAAATCCCGAGGCTATATTCCGTCACGGGTTGGTATGTAAACAATTACCTATTTTACTTAAGTAGTACTCGCCGTAACAATTTTATAATTATTATTTTTTAGTTATTTAAAGTAATATTAATTAATTTCTATCTTTTTCAGATTGGTTCATATGATAAAGTGAGTTTGCAGTCCGGTATTAACTATCTACAAAAAGCTGCAGATAAAGGTCATATGGAGGCATTGTATTCTCTAGGGATAGTACTACTTTTCAATGAAGATGAATCGAAAAAAGATATGGGAAAGCAAATCATCATGACTTTCCAAAAATCCGACTTAACCAAGAGTCAGTTGATTAACTATCGTTCTAATTTGAAGGCATTCATCAAATCATTATGGAAGAGTAATGATTATTATTTTTACAAATGGCCATTATTTTGCAATGTTGAAGCTCATTTCAAGGACAAAAGTTGGTGCTATTATTCAAGACATGAAAATACTGGATGTGCTAATTGCATATTTGATCTTGAAATTTATGAGTTGTTTTGGGAATGTTAATGATTTTATTTGACTTTAGGTTGAATATTACCGTTTGGTTATAAGATTACATTTAGGTTTAGTTGTTTTTTCTGATTTATTAGGATGTTTTTTTATTGCTTTATAGTGGTATTTTTTTTAAGATATATTTAAATTTTAAAATTCTATTCCGATATTCATTGGTTAATTCTTGACTGTTAGTTGTTTTCATACGGAGTATTGGATATTTATGGTGTTTACCTTAAGCTTGATTAATAATTTAAAGAGCAGTACACACATTTATATGTAAACCTTTACTGCATTTGGTAAGGTAAAATTTATCTCTTAGTTTGGATTTACAAACGAATCAAATCGAGTGACCTGCAGAGAATTTCCCTTTTCTATAAAAATGACATGCTCTTTGTGTACTTCTTTACCAATCCTCCTCTCAACTTGTATTAAACATTAGAATTGCTACATATATTCAAAAGAACAGCAGAAGGTTTGAAGTTGAATGACGCAGAATTATGATGTGCATCTGAACATATATATGTAGTGTAATATACAAGCAGTCAATATACCAATAAGAAACTGTAGCTCCACATAAGCTTATACTAAACATTTTGCATGAATTTGTAACAGTAAAAAGAAAAGAAAAGAAAAATGGAAGAGCCTAAGCTCATCTCAAATGTGCTCAATAGGAATAACACACAGCATGCCAAGTGTATATATGCAGCTTGTGATAAGCTTAAACTGAGCGATTTTCGCTTTGATTTTATATATGACAGAACAGTTTTACACACAGTATTCACAATGACTTTACAGCTACAATTTCTGGTTATTCTTTTACCCCACTTATGTTTGTTTCTGGTGTGTCATCCACGACCTGTAGCTTCAAGGAGATCAAGTCGTCTCATCGAATACCATCACCTACACAAGCCCAGTAATAGGTTTTTTGATATCAGTCATATTACGTATAATGCAAATAGAACAAACAAATTAAAAGTGATACTAATTTGCAATGTAGTCAACATAATTGTTCCTTCCCAATGATAAGTTGGTCAACGGCGAGGTCAAACCATGTTTACTGGCGGTCTGATTTTCACTTCTAATCTATATAAAATACTGTTATCACTTAAAAAAAGGTCTTCAAACATGCATTAAGAACATAAATTTCAATTTAAAATAATTAGTAATTTTCGATGAAAGATAATTTAATAACTTGATGCTATACTTGAACAAATATATTAAGTTTCTTAAAAATAAAAACTGATTAAGAGATAATTAAAATGCATATAAATGTGAATGTAAATTTATGTTTGTTTGTTGAGATTAGAATTGACTTGAGAAAAAAACGTGGAAGTGGAAGTTAGTCAAATGTAGTATATCTCTTAATAATAAAATACATTTAAAAGATATATACCAACTAATTGACATCTCTTAATCAGTTTACAGTTTATAGAAATCAAAAGAAATTCGAATTATTTGAAAATTAAAAGTATGATTCAGTTAACTTTTATCTAAAATTCAAATTTGGATAGATAAGTGATGATTTTAATTTCATCTATCTTAAACACTGAGAAGAGATAATTTTATTTACACAATCCTTAAAAATAATAAACTCAACAACCCTACCATTCTATTTCTTTCAATACCTGCCACAATCATTATTTTTCATCTGCTCTCCTGCGGCTGACACATTCAACACATCCAGGTAATTGCAATAATCGCTTCGCAACTTATTATTATCGTCTAATTATTGTATTTTCATGGCGCTCCAACTGTTATGTTTTACAAGGAAACTAACCTGTTTTGAAAATATGAACACACACACGCATACACATTTGTATGAGAAACTTCACATAAACACAATCTTTTTGAAATAAAGGTTAGAGGATACCTCATCTTCTGATGAATCACTCTCCTCAAATGCCTCACGAGAATCATCACTTTCACTCTGCTGCTCTTTACCTAATAGATTACAAGTAAAAAAAAAATATCCTAACTTCTGCCTAATGAAAAAAAAAATTAGACAAGGGGAGGGGAGGGGGTAAATAAAAAATAAAAAACAAAAAACAGAAGTACGAAAGGACGGTTTTCGTCTGGAGTTAGGAGAAGGCCTTCTCTCCTTTCAGTTCTTTTAGTTGCATCTTTATGCAGCTCCACACTCGGTGGGTATTCATTCATTTACCAATATATTAAACTGTTTGACTAAGCCCTAACATAAGAACGTCTTACTATACGTTAGTCTTTAATGGAATATCAGCTCCATCTTCTGTTACTTCTGTTGGTTTAGGTTTCTCAGGTTTGGTTTTCAAGAAACTCCTCGCATATAAAGCTCCAAATACAATAACCTGTTTCATCCAAACATATTAATGCCATTTTATTCCCGCCAGCAAGTAGAAATATAATTGGCAATAATTCAGAGAGGAGATGAAACTTCAGCTAGCCAAGAATATTTAATACCTAATTCATGAATCAATGCATTATAAGTGACTGTATTGGGGCATATACTATAACTGTTTGTCAAGGCTTTTCTCAAAGGACTTTACGTTGCAGCATTTGTGCAACTGACTGTATGCAGCAGCTTTATGTATTAAATGCTTATTATTGCGTATTGAAAGATTAAAGAAGATGACAGTGTGGATTGTGGGTTCAACTTTTAGTGTTGAAGCATAATGCTTTGTACATATAATTTTTCATAATGTGTATTTTTGTTATGAATGGTTTATATTCAAGCTTTCTCAATCTAAATATGAACCAATTGTGTTAAAAACTCATTGAGCTGCTGCCTCTATTTTCTCATCTGCAATCATTGTCGGACTCATCAATGATACTTTGATTTGGTTATCTTTAGCATTACTATTCAAGGTTATTACTACATACCTCATCTATAGGTTTTGTATAATTTGGAAAATTTGTAAATATGTTTAAAGCTTTGATGCATGAATAAAATCCATTACCGATCCCAAAACGAACATTCTGTAGCGACAGAAACACACCAAGAGGAGACCCAACAGCAAAGAATGTATCAACCTGAAACAAATTTAGGTACATTAAGAAACGTCAAAACCAAAAAAATCATATATGTATTTATGTTGCAGTGTCTGTGTCAAAGATTGTGTTGCAGTGTCCCACCAGAACATTTAATCGTTGCTATTTATTTATTCTTTCTCTGTGTAAGGTTAATTTCTTTATCTCCCAGATTCTTTATTCTAACTGGGTTCAACTTTTTGTGTTGAAGCATAATGCTTTGTACATATAATTTTTCATAATGTGTATTTTTATTATGAATGGTTTATATTCAAGCTTTCTCAATTTTAATATGAACCAATTGTGTTAAAAACTCATTGAGCTGCTGCCTCTATTTCCTCATCTGCAATCATTGTCGGACTCATCAATGATACTTTGATTTGGTTATCTTCAGCTTCACTATATGACATGTAGATGAATTGCTTCTGATGGATAAGTTGCTTTAGATTATGTTAATGGAGCCTCTTCTCTGTCTCATGTTAAAACACAGGTAATGGCTACAAGCCGTATGATTGCTGTCAAATCAATTGACAAGAAAACTAAACAATCCAGCGTTAATGTCCGCATATTACGTCAATGGGAGCTGATTGGACAATACGGAAAAAAATCAACTGAAATGATATTGGTTGATCAGGAGGTAATAGATCTCATATATTTATTTTCAAATGTTATTAATATTTAATTAATTAAATAATTAATTAATTAATGATAATTAATATTTTATACAGGGATCTAAAATCCAAGCAACGATCCCTAGCAAGTTGCCTTCCCTATTGACAAATAAGTTTCAAGAAGGTAAATTGCTAAAGATTTCAAAGTTTGGTGTCGAAGAAAACTGTATTCACCCATTGCAAAAGGCGATACTAAATCACAAATGGAAACTGTGTATGAGTTTGGCGGCGACGTGTACGAAGTCGACAAGTCTGTCCAAATTCCAGATAACAGTTTCGAGTTCACGCCTTTTCAAACAATTGGGAGTTTGAATTTGGATTTTGTAGTCGGTGAGAACTATTTCTCTCATATATTTTTATTTTTCCGATCTTATATAGATTATCTTTATACAGGTAAAACAATAGTTTATAATATTATATTTACTTACATTTGCTTAATATTTGCTAGATGTGATTGGAGAGGTGAGTTTACCTCTTAGAGATTTTGAGTTTGTGCAGAGGTTTAATGCTAGAAAGCTAGATGTTCAGTTGATTGATAATGAGTATGTCTTTCAATAATTTTATTCTTTAAAGGTTAATTTATATATTTTGTGACTAATTAAGATATATTATATATTTACTTTCTATTATTTTGACAGTGGAAATGAGTTGACTGCCGTCCTGTGGGCCTCATTTGGAGATAAGTTAAAACAGTATATTGACAATAGGGATCAACACGAGGAAGGCCCAGTGATTGTGATTTTGCAGTTTGTAATGCTATCTACATACCAAGGTATCTTTTACGTATATTTACTTATACTTTGCGATTACGTTTCTGATTCAAGACATATTATCATGTGAGTAAATTTTATAATATTTATACAGGGAAAACCAAAGTTAGTACTATGAAGCATGCTTCAATGATGCATATTAATGCATCGTTCCCTGAAGTAGAGAATTATCTTAGCAAGTAAATGAACACTAAACCTTTATAAGAATCCATGAATTTAATATACACATTTGTATGTTTATGTTAATTTACATATATCACTTTTACAGGCGTGAAACTGGATCTTCATCGGTTAGTCGTACTTTGACTATTACCACTAATGATAGTAGTCGTATAAATAGTGATCGTGGTTGAAAAAAAAAAGAACTCAAGACGATTGGTGATTTGCTCACATGTACGGTATATTATAAATATACTTAATTTTTTATAAAGGTTATACTCATTTAAATATTCTTGAATCAACATTAATCTTTTTTAATATAATCATTTTTATTAGGTTGGCGTATACTCCGTATTGGCAACCATATCGGATGTGGATTCATATGCCACCTGGTATTATGATGGGTGTAGCAATATAAAGTGTGCTAAAGGATTTGAAAAGAGCAGTAAAAACTGTCCTAAATGCAAGACAATTTATGGCAATCCTATCCCTAGGTAATTGACGGAATTGATTATATATATATATACAAATAAAAAAGATGTATAATCATTATCTTCATTCGAACTAATTGTGTAACTATTTTTTTTAGGTTCAAAATCAGGATTTTGGTCACTGATATGAATGATATAGATCTAGCTGAGACACACTTTGTTTTATTCGATGCGACAGCATCTTCTTTGCTCGGAATGTCTGCTCCTGTAGTTCTTGCCGATGTCTCAGAGGTAGATAATTTGTTGTTATTTTTTATTAGATAGATTAATACTTTATAATAGATGTAAAATAATGTTCCTATAACATTATGTTCAACGGGGCCAACTACTGAATCTTTTCGAAAAATGTTTGAAAGACGATGCTTATTCGGGATTGATGTTGACCAAGAAGCTGTAGATGCGATCAAGATAAACGAACTTTCACAGTAAAGCAATTATCAGAGGATGCAGATATCATCGCCCAGTTTTTATCACTCATACATGATAATGTAAGTAGAAAATACATCAAATTAGCTTTAGACAAAAGCTCGAACTCATAACCATTAATTGCTTTTAACTTCAGGAGGTTGCTTCCAAATTGAATCATGGAATTGAAATTGTGAACAGTTTGAACTGCAATAATGAGGTAAATTTCTTTTATCCATAGTTTACTTTTTATTTTTCCACTTCAATTTCATTATGAGAGTTTGGTTTTTATGATCATGTTAATTTACGTTTTTATTATGTAGGATAAGCATTTGGAATCTATGTGTGACAGTTCTTCAACATCACTCACTCCACAAAAACGTTTGTTAGATACTACTTCCAATGATGAAGAGATACAATTGTCTGTTACGAAGGGAATCAAGCAAATTAAACAAGAGAAATTGGATAAATAGAAAACAAGGATTTTTTAGCATCGTATTCAGTCTCTCAACTTTTATCACTCAGTGCAATATTTGTTTTTTGTTTTTTTAATAGTACCGTTTGGTTATATGATTTTGTTTGAAGATTACATTTAGGTTTAGTTGTTTGTTTTGATTTATTAGGATGTTTTTTTTAATAATATTAGTTGTTTTTTCAAATTAGACATGCAAAGATATAGTTCTTGCCTTTTATTACGACTGTTACTGCGGTAGGGTAATGGATGAGTGATGATCGATCCTCATGGCAATAGTTGCACCCGTCGTAGATTGTCGGTCCCTTCAATTGTAACTGATATGCTTTATGAGGAAGGCTTTAAGTCCATGTCACGAGATCCTTATTAGGATGCAGAGGTATCGAGCTTGATATGATTGGAGGATCATGTTTATGATGATGATGATCAAGGAGGATGAATTAGTAATTGAAAAGCATGGTCAACGTTTGAGGAAGGATTGCTTTGTTTGAAAGTCATAAGCTTGAGTCTCAGCGTAGCTTTAAGGAAGAAGTGAGGAGGAAGAAGGATTGCTGAGTGACAATTTTAGGCGAGAGTCTAACTTGAGCTGGAAGTGCATTATTCTGATTCTGACAATTGTTTGCTCTTAACCACTGTTGTTAAAGAGAGGGCAGGGAATTGAGATCTTCCTTTATTCATGCAGACACTTGGAAGGGGATTGATACAAGGGGCCCTGATCGTCCACTCTCAGATGGGTTCGAGGGTTGGTGTGCCTTATTATCTCAATTGAGGAATAGAGGGTCAGCAAAATGCTTAGGTTGATGTCGATAGTTAATTATGAAGAGCCACAACCTTGAGGGTGTTTTTCGTGTATTTAGTAGTTTAGCCAGGAGGAAACTGAGTTGAAATGTAAGGGCTCTTCAACATTGTTAAAGATATTTGGCGAATAGTACACTAAATCATTCTAGGAGTAATTTGACGAGAAAATATTGTTCTGAAAGTTTTATTCTAATGTAATATAATCCCACAGATCAATTTATTAATTTAATAACAAATATATGTACGATTTTCTCTTTCCTATATCACTTTTCATACTTTTCGTACATATTAAAGAAACCAGAAATTCATTTCGTCAAAGATGTTGAAATGATCACAAAGAATTATTGAAGTAAGGGTCCTTACTTATGACGAGTTTCCCCAGTCGAGACCCAGTTCTCTTGAGAGGAAAAGCTTATCAATGTATAAAATGACAAGAGCTGATGAACTAACGTAAGTTTGCATCTGAGCCTTCGCAACAGCATAGAAAATCTCCACAAAAGGAATTATTCATGTGTTTGAAACTCAAATCAACAGATAAAAAGATCCATATATTCATATATACACATTCAATGAGCCTCTTAATGGCCTAAACACTGATTTAGTCAGACTTTGGCCGGATAAGATTGTTTGATTTCTCATGTTTGAAATGTTCTGAATGGCACTTAATTGGTCTGAACTAATCAGACTGGAACAACGTGATAGAGGTAGGTAATAAGCATGTTTGAATTAATAATTGTCGACAAAGGTAATAAAGAATGAACTCACCATCTTCATTGAGTTTTTTCAGCAGCTGTGATTTTGTGGGAAGGGCATACATTCCAGCAGAAACAGCTTTCCTGATAGCCCAACCATGATAGGGAGCAAATACTTGTGCATAAGCTGTTGATGCTGGATTCTTTAGAGAATTACCCCTGCCATATAACAAATCCACTTTTATACTTGCATAGTGCTCTGTAATGAGGAAAATGTATGGTACAAATGATTATCTCTATTTATTGTAAAGGAAGTTTTTCTACTCAGAAAAGTACGCCATCATCTTCTTCAGAAGATCTTTCAATTCATGCTTTCCTTTAACACTTACAGGTATGCTCAGAAAAGTAGCTTCAAGGCCTAAGAACAGTTTGGTAAACTTTATGTTACTCATTCTCTTTCATATTTTTTTTTTTTTAATATTGTGCCAAAAAAGTTGGTTCAAATTTGAGAAAAAAATGGAGAAATTAAAGTGGCTACTTTCTTATCAAAATCATTAATTACTTACACAACAACCTCAATTCAATTGTCACATTTTAGTTGTGGAGAACATTCAAGAAAAATAGATGGATTGGGATTGTCCCTCAGTAATTTAGCTCATGTTGAATTTGTACAGGAGATACCAACTAATAAATTAGGGGTGGTAATTTGGACCCAATCCGTGGAACAATAATCTAAACTAAAATAATATTGGTCCTCATTTGATCGAGCAAATCGAGTGACCTGGGATGTGTTAGGCCTCATTTTTTTTTTAATTCAAAAGGTCTGAATGGGATTTAGCTCTGAACGAATAAGACCTCAACCAAATAAGAGTGTTTGATTATTTTTTTGGTTCAAATCTAAATACCACTTATTTACATCTGATTAATCAGACCTAAAAACAATGTTGATTTGCCTCTCTAAAGGGACTTTTTACATATATGTCCCTGTTATACTTTCATATTGTCAAAAAATATTAACACCACTAATACCATACCATACCAATCTATATAAAATACTGTTATCACTTAAAAAAAGGTCTCCAAACATGCATTAAGATCATAAATTTCAATTTAAAATAATTAGTAATTTTCGATAAGAGATAATTTAATAACTTGCTGATATACTTGAACAAATATATTAAGTTTCTTAAAAATAAAAACTGATTAAGAGATAATTAAAATGCATATAAATGTGAATGTAAATTTATGTTTGTTTGTTGAGCTTAGAATTGACTTGAGAAAAAAACGTGGAAGTGAAAGTTAGTCAAATGTAGTATATCTCTTAATAATAAAATACATTTAAAAGATATTTACCAACTGATTGACATCTGAGTTATCAGAATACAGTTTATAGAAATCAAAAGAAATTCGAATTTTTTGAAATTAAAAGTATGATTCAGTTAACTTTTATCTAAAATTCAAATTTGGATAGATAAGTGATGATTTTAATTTCATCTATCTTAAACACTGAGAAGAGATAATTTTATTTACACAATCCTTAAAAATAATAAACTCAACAACCCTACCATTATATTTCTTTCAATACCTGCCACCATCATTATTTTTCATCTGCTCTCCTGCGGCTATCACATTCAACACATCCAGGTAATTGCAATACTCGCTTCGCAACTTATTATTATCGTCTAATTATTGTATTTTCATGGCGCTCCAACTGTTATGTTTTACAAGGAAACTAAAATGTAAAAATAAATATGAACACACACACGCATACACATATGTATGAGAAACTTCACATAAACATAATCTTTTTGAAATAAAGGTTAGAGGATACCTCATCTTCTGATGAATCACTCTCCTCAAATGCCTCACGAGAATCATCACTTTTACTCTGCTCATGTTTGCTATCACCATTATCTGTTCTGAAACCACCAGTCAAGCTATCTTTATTGATTGTGCCAACACCACGCTGGGATAAATACAGCAAGGAAAATCACTTTAAGTCCTTTACATATTCTCCAAGTCATGTGGGCATTATCACATAGTAAATAAATATTCTTGGCCACTTATTCTGTTATCATTTACCTTTTGCTTATGATATTATGATTGTGCTTTCTATATAAACTCTTATCATGAAATTATTTTTTCTGCTATAAACAATATTCAAGCCATAATCAAGTTTAGTTCTCTAATTAGATACTGCTTATATAGATAGATTTAGTAAAATATATAAAGATTCATTTACCAGATTATATACCCTTTTGTGAAGTCATCCTACAAGAAAAATTATGTAGCTCCAATGAAGGATCGGTCCACAAAACCCAGATGTAAAACTGAAAGTTCACAGAGGGAATTGTTGTTGTTTTTTATGGGAATAAAAGATTTTTAGATACAAAGACCCAAGTTATAAAACACTAACCATTTTATAAATCTTATTAAAGATTAAAACTGTCGGCAGGCCTGGTATTCAAAATCAAATTGGGAAGTGAAAATAGAAAACGAAAGGAGGTTGGCTTACTGAGACTGACCTTCACATGGTTCCAAGTGTTAGAGATGGAGTTACGCTTGATGAAGTTGTAAAGACCTTGGCGATGGAAACATCTTCCTGTTGGCTCAAATTAGGGTTTATCATAATCAAATTTGGTGCCCTTTCCTTTGACATGTACCTCACGAAGACACGAACACTCTCCATACTCCATTCCCACCTCCCAACATCATTCCAAACGATTGATCTCTTATTTGAATCTCAGTCTCTTCTCTCTCTGATTGTACTCACGCCGGCCTACCCCTCAGGCTCACCCCTCTTCCAACTACGGATACCGTTAACCCTTTCCTCATTTCAATTGGGCCAATGTTTCTTAGGGGTTTCTTCAAAAAAGAAAACGAAGAACAATGAAGAAGGGCGTAAATGGGGGTAGGGATTTTTGGGAAATGTTTGGGCGTAAATGGGGGTAGGGATTTTTGGGAAATATTTGGGCGTTTGGCTAACTGATATTGGGCATTTAATTAGGATTAGATTAATTATGGAAAATGGGTAATTGGGTGTTATTAATGGGTAGTTAGGGATTAAATGGGTGGGGTAGGGAGAATATAAAATAATAAAGGACATGCCGTTTATGGCAGTTTACACTGGCCTGGGACGGAGGGAGTAATTATTTACTTTTTTTTAGACTGTTCTTAAATTATTTACATTATTTTTCTTTATTTTTCTTTTCTTTTTTTCTTTTTTTGTTATTTTATTTTTATTTATTTTTAGACTTTTCTTAAATTATTAACATTATCTAAATATATGTTCATTAATATTTGAGTTTTTTTTTAGATTATACAAATGTATAGAGCATCTATGAAAAGAAAAACGCCTCTTACTGATGTGGACAACGATTCCAGTAATTTATCGCAACGATCTTCTCAACGATTACCATTGGCAGATATTTCTAATGGTAATTTTATTATTTACTTTATTATTATTATTATTTTAGCATATTCATTAATATCATGTTTATAAAATTAAATTATAAGAATGCTTGATTTTATATTTATTTTTTTACTATCATTTTAAATGAATTTATTTTTATATTTAGTGGACTTATCATCGGGTAGTCATTTGATTTCACCGAGTAATCATCAAAGTTGTATTACGGCTCAAGGTAATATGTTATTGAATTTTGTCAATTTTGAAGTATTTTCATTATAAATATAAATTCCAAAAAAAAAAAAAATTGTAAGATAATAATACTTGATATACAGGTATTGATGTGAACCATACAAATGAAAATCTTACTCCTAATTCAACTCACGACCGTGGATCTATATGTATGATTTTCTTTGTTATTTTACAATATTTTTCCTATTTTATTTTTATTTTTAATTTCTTAATAATCTTTTATTGAAGAATAATTATTTTTCTTAATCAGCTAAATTTACGAGCATGGCATCAAGTGTACATAACACTTTCCATGGCACGCTCATTGAGCCAAAAAAAATTGGACGACCGAGAAAAAATATTTCTTCTTCTTTGGATTCTATCACGACAAATTTGTTAAAAGACGGTGGGAAAAGAAAAATGGGGAGACCAAGAAAGGTAGCTTCTTCTATTTTGGAATCTTCAAAGATAAATTTGGAGGTTGATAGATTCAGTCCTATATCTGGTAAGTTATATGTTGGCTGTTTTTTATTCAACTATATATTTTAAAGAGCTAAAATAAATATATTAATCGTTCTTAACATTCTTTTGACATTGTAGGAACAAATAGTGTAACAGTAGCAAATAATATAACATTATTATATCCTACTGTGAATTTAGGTAATGATTTTTTTTAATTGTTCAACATTTGATATTTTTAAATAAAACTATTTATTATCACAAATTATTATTCAATATTTTATGATAAAATATTTCATTAATACTAAGTCATCTATTCTATTTGTATACAGAATCCGCGTTTATAAACAATTCTCGCATGAATGTGTCAACAAGTGAGTCGTTAATAAATCAGAAGGAAAAATCCAAGAAAGCGCGCGTCGGTAGAAAGGAAAAAGATTTGGACGAACAATATAATACAGGTGTTTATTATTATTTTTTTTCTCAAGTATATATTATATTATTATTTGGACAGTATAGCCAATGAATTACTTACATAATTTAAATATTTATCAATATATTGTAGTTTATGGGGATATAGGCGATCCGGAGTACGAATGTGCGGAATGTGGTGCGATGTTCTGGTATGATGAAAGGTTAAAAAGTACTCAAGTATCAACATAGCCTAAATTTTCATTATGCTGCATGAATGGAAAAGTTCAGATTGACCCATTAGTGCAGCCACCTAAGTTATTGAGTGATCTCTTAGAGAACAAGCATGAAAAGAGTAAAAATTATAAAGACAATATTCGAGCGTACAATTCTATGTTCGCATTCACTTCAATGACCGGTGCAGTTGGACATGGCATAAACAATGGTCGTGGTCCTTATTCGTTTAAATTGAAAGGAAAGAATGATCATATGATAGGTTCTTTATTGCCTAATGACGGCCATCCCCCCCGTTTCTCTCAGCTTTATATCTATGACACGGATAATGAAGTTAAAAATAGAATTAATGCTTTCAGGTACGTTTTTATTTATTTATTTGAGAATTATAATTTATATTACATATATTGTATGACTATCTTCTATTTATATGTCTGATTCTTTCACACAAGCAGGAAAGATAAAGATAAGCCTTCTCCATTCGATGAGTCATTTGTTGCTGATTTGAAAAATATGATAGATGTGCATAACCCTTATGCACAGACGTACAGAATGGCCAGAGCAAATATTGGAATGAAGAAAGATATTAAATTGAGGCTTATAGGAAAGCGGGGTAGAGATGGTAAACCGTTTAATATGCCGACAACCTCAGAGGTCGCTGCTATAATTGAAGGTGATATTGATGATTCGGGTGATGTCAGGGACATTGTTATTGAAAAGCAGAATGGGGATCTGAAACATATTCATGAATTTGATAAATCTTACCTTCCTCTACATTATCCTCTGTTATTTGTATACGGTGAAGATGGATATTTCACAGACATTCCGAGAAATAAACCTCCCGGGGCAAAGAGATCAAGTTTGTCACTAAAAGATTTTTTATCTTTTCGACTTCAGGAGAGGATAAGAGAAGGATCACAGCTTATGAGAAGCGGTCGGTTGCTGCAGCAATTTATGGTTGATGCATATGTTATGATGGATACACAGAGGCTTCAATGGATACGTCATAATCAGCCTACTCTTCGGATGGAAACTTATAAAAATCTGTCGGATGCATCGGTAAGGGGAGGTACCGGCGAAGCATCTGGGAGACGAGTTATATTGCCATCCTCTTATACCGGCGGGCAGCGGTGGATGACTCAAAATTACCAGGATTCTCTCGCTATATGTAAATGGACCGGGTATCCGTCACTTTTCATAACATTTACGTGTAATCCTAAATGGCCGGAGATTACGAGATTCTGTAAAAAATATGGCAATAGGCCTGAGGATAGGCCTGATGTATTAAACAGGGTATTTAGATTGAAGCTTAATCAGATGATTGCAGATTTCAAGGAAGGCCAAGTATTTGGCACCCCAAAAGCAAGTAAGTAAATCTTTAAATATTACTCCCTCCGTCCCATTAGTATTAGCACAAACACTGTTTGCGCGAGAATTAAGGAATATGATATTTTAATAAAATGTTGTGAGTGTAAAAGAATGAGTGGAGAGAGAATGAGTGGAGGGTGTAATAAATTATAATGATGTTGTGAGTATTAAAATAATGTAGGAGAGAGAATGAGTGGGATTGGGTGAATATTTTATTAATATAAAGTTTCCTTTTTGGGAGTGTGCGGATATTAGCGGGACGCCCAAAAAGGAAAATGTGCTAATATTAGTGGGACGGAGGGAGTATTTGTTTTCCTCTTATTGTTTTGTCATTTATATTTTTTTTTATTAGCATGTTCCTCTTATTTTGTTAATTGATTCATGCAGTTATATACACGGTGGAGTTTCAGAAGAGGGGCCTTCCGCATGCTCATATTCTTCTCTTTCTTAACCGCTGTGATCGTGGTCATAATCCTGAAGATATTGACAAGTGGATTATTGCTGAGATTCCTGACAAGGAGAAATATCCTAGATTATATGAGGCAGTTGCTGAATATATGTTGCATGGACCATGTGGTGCTGCTAATCCTAAATCTCCGTGTATGGATCACAACAAGTGCTCAAAAAAATTCCCTAAATCATTCAATGATCGCACTCGTGTAGATGAGAATGGGTATCATGTATATAGGCGAAGAGACACGGGTTTCATAATTGATAAGAGTGGAGTTGCTCTCGACAATCGTTCAGTTGTCCCATTCAATCCATATCTTTTGCTAAAGTACGAAGCTCACATAAATGTTGAGTACTGCAATCAGAGCAAGGCAATCAAGTATTTGTTCAAGTATATAAATAAGGGAACCGACAGGATATGCCTTGCAATCGAAAACGATGAGGTGAAAAGGCAAATTGATTGTCGATATGTCTCTGCGTGTGAAGCTATGTGGAGGATTTTCGGATTCGACTTACATTATCGGACCCCTCCTGTTGAGCGCTTGGCTTTTCACTTGGAGGGTGATCATAGTATCCCCTTCAAGGACGGAGACTTTCTTCCTGATGTTTTGGATAAAGCGACAGTTAAAGAATCTCAATTTATGAAGTGGATGGAGTATAACAGTATTCATTCAGATGCTCGGAAATATAAATATTGTGAATTTCCTCATCATTTCGTATGGGATAAACCTAAACGTGAATGGCGTCCGAGGAAAGATAAACGTTTTGCAGTGGGGCGTATTTATCATGTTCCAATGAATTGCGGAGAATTATATTACCTCAGGATAATGTTAAATCATGTAGCGGGTGCCATGGAATTCAAGGATTTGAGAACTGTAAATAGCGTTGTTCATCCCGATTTCAAATCTGCATGTTACGCTCTGGGATTATTAGATGATGACAAGGAATATGTTGATGGAATTATAGAAGCGAGTCATTGGAGGTTGCCTGATAGTCTGAGAAGACTATTTTCTATGTTGCTACTATCTAATAGTATGTCGAATTCGGGAGAGGTATGGGAGAAGACTTGGCACTTATTAACTGATGATATAGAGTACAAGTATCGGAGGATGCACGATAATCCGGGTATTCCGTTCCATGTTTACATATTTGTTTTACAATAAATATCAATTATGATTTTATTTATACTTTACAGTTATACAATATGATTCTATATATTTATCTATATTAATATATTTATTTTGTTTTTTATAATTTCAGGTTTGAAATTAATTAATGAACAGGTCCAGAATCTTGCTTTGGCGGAAATTGAGAAGTTGCGATCGAGAATTGCAGCGATCTCCATAAATTTAAAGACATGCCTAAACCGGTGGGCAATGTGATTGGTGATGCGATAAATAAGCTCATTCGGATGAGACATCTTATGACATTGATGAGATGAAAGCCGAGCACTTGATTACATCCTCGGTTAACTAGAGCAAAAGAGTGTTTATGATAAGATTATGTCGGCCGTTGATCGAGGAAACGGTGGTGTGTTTTTCTCTATGGTTATGGTGGTACGGGAAAGACCTTCTTATGGAAAACACCGTGTTACGCATTAAGGAGCAGAGAGATATTGTTCTTCCCGTTGCTTCCGGTGGCATAGCTTCATTGCTCCTTCCGAAAGGTAGGACCGCGCATTCTAGGTTCGGTATCCCGATACAGAGTAAACGAGAGCTCAACTTGCGGTAAACTAAAGTCGGGTACGGATGAGGCGGCACTTCTACGTAAAACCAAACTAATTATATGGGACGAAGCTCCAATGGCTCATAAACATTGTTTTGAGGCTCTCGATCGTAGCCTCCGAGATATTATTCGTACACCCGAGGGAGATATTCCAATAAACCATTTGGAGGTTTAGTTATTGTATTCGGTGGTGACTTGACAGATTTTACTGTTGTTCCTAAAGGGAGTAGGCATGATATTGTGCATCTTGCACTCTGTTCATCCAAAATATGGAATGACTGTGAGGTTCTCAGATTGACGCATAATATGAGACTGCAGGTAATTCTTAAATAGCCTTTATTCATCTGCTTAAATATTTTTATTTCAATTTAAGTAATTTGTATATATTTAACTTAATGTAGGGTGATACTACTTCTCATAATTCCGAAGAGATAAGAGATTTCGCTCAGTGGCTCTTGAGTGTCGGAGATGGGATTGCCGGTGGAGATAATGATGGAGAAATTGACATTAACCTTCCTGATGATATACTGATTCGAGAGACTTCAGATCCTATTGCAAAAATAGTCGAATCTATATATCCTGACTTATTGCAAAATAAGGATGTTGAAGGATTCTTCCAGACTAGAGCTGTGCTTGCTCCAACAAATGAGATTGTCGATAAAATAAATGATTATGTCATGTCACTCTTTCCGGGAGATGAAGTTGAATATATGAGTTCTGATGCCATTTGTAAGGATGAGGATGATGAAAATGGTGCTGAAGATATATTCTCGCCTGAATTTCTAAACACTATCAAGTGTCTACGGATTGGCAAATCACATTATTAAGTTGAAGGTTGGGTGCATAGTAATGCTTTTGAGAAATCTTGATCAAGCTGCTGAATTGTGTAACGGCACCAAAATGATTGTCACTCAATTAGGTAAATACAGTAATTTTTTATTTTTCATATACATATAATTTAATACTTAATTTTTTTACATATATGTAGGTAAGCACGTAGTCGAAGCCAAGATGCTTTCGGGAAAGAATGCTGGCATGAAGGTGCTTATTCCTAGAATGATAATGTCTCCGTCAGATGTTACAAAATTTCCGGTTAGATTCCAAAGAAGGCAATTTCCACTTGCCGTTTCTTTTGCTATGACAATCAACAAGAGTCAGGGACAATCTCTTTCCCATGTAGGACTATATCTTTCACAGCCTGTTTTCAGTCACGGACAACTTTATGTAGCATTTTCCAGAGTAACCAGCAAGAGAGGACTTAAAGTTATTATTTGTGATTCAGATGCTCAAACATATGACAAGACGCTGAATGTAGTCTACAAGGAAGTTTTCGACAGACTCTGAAAATTTATGTCGCACAATTTGTGGTTAAACAAAAGTATTGAAATTTCTTATTATTTTATTTGTTTTTTTTTTTTTGTTTTTCTTTAAATATATAGGAGATGGAAGAGATTATTTTGACACTTAGACTCACACTATTAAACTCACGCTATTGTAACCATATCTCTTCATCTTCCAAAGTTGTAACACTAAAATCTTAATAATTTTTTTTGGTTAGGCAGGGACCTAACCTCCCGTGGTTTTGTGCCGGCGAGATAGTTGTCTCAAGGGCTTTCCACGTTACATCATGTGTCTACATCTTTTTTCTGTATTAATTCTATTCCTAATATCCGCTACATTGATTATCAAATTAGATTTATATTGTTATTTAAAAATCAATTAAAACACATAAATAATTATTTTCTTAATAAAAAAGAAATTATTCACCGTCGGGTACCGACGGGTTACTGACTAGTATAATATATATGGCAAAACTATTTAGAGGCTTCAGAAAAGGCCACGTCAAAGGCTACGTCAGCAACAATTTTCAACTCATTTTTATTCCAAGTAAGACTTGATTAAGGGCATTATTGTAATATTATTAGTTAAAGTTAATCTGCAATTTAAAATAAAAATTCCCTCTTAATTAGAAGTTGATTGATTTAATCAGTTTTGAAATTTTGAAAACTAATGGTTACCTAAATTTAAGCACAATTTTTGAATAATTCAATCTCTTTAGGTGATAATTGTGGAAATATAATTATTAGTAATTTTCAAAATTCAAAATAATTAGTAATTTTTGAAATTAAAAATAGATACCAGACTAAATTTCAATTTAACCATAAATTTCAATTTAAAATAATTAGTAATTTTCGAAATTTAAAAGACATGTCAGAATAAATTTCAATTTAACCATAAATTTCGTATACAGTTTCTAGAAATCAATAGAAAGTCGAAATTTAAAATAATTAGTAATTTTCGAAAATTTAAAATAATTAGTAATTTTCAAAATTTAAAAGAGATGCCAGAATAAATTACAATTTAACCATAAATTTCGTATACAGTTTCTAGAAATCAATAGAAAATCGAATTATTTGAAAAAAAAAAGTATTATTCATTTAACTTCTATCTAAAATTCAAACTTGGATGGATAAGTGATGATTTTAAATTCATCTATCTTAAAAACTAATAAGAGATAATTTGACAATGTATTATCGGTTAAGGATACAATTCATATCCTACTAAATATACATAAATATTTAAAATTATCCACTGTTGAATATCAGTCCCTGCTTTACCTGCGTCAATATCATTGTGTCATCAGCGCATATTTTCTTTCCTCGCCATCTGATTCAATCTTCTGTGCAGCCGACTCATCCAAGGTAATTTTCATATGTTTGTTGTGCTTCTAGATTCATATGTGTGTTGTTCCTCTTTTATTTGTGTCATTAAAGAATGTATAAAACCAAGAAGGAGAGAATGAAAGTATAGAGTAGATTAGCAACAGGCCACTTAAATTATTTGCATGCTTTAAACAATCCCCAGCCATCTCTAACTAAATTTCTGAATAATATAATTCAAGAAGCGAGTTTATCAAAACCCATGTTTTGTTAATATAAATTCACAGATAAAAAGAGACGTATGTACGACTATAAAGATTAGTTACCTCCTCAGCAGAAATCAGCAAATCCAACCTTGGACATTCCTCTGCTTTTCAAGTCAGCCAATAGTGTTTTCGCGTCATCAAAACCGTTTTCCTACAAAGATAACAAATTTAAATTCATGTTGACTGAAAATAATAATTTGCATCAGGTTTTGACTATGTAGAGATTAAAGAGGTAGGTAATTACCGGAGTATGGTCTTTGAGCCAAGCATCTTTAGGCCTTTGTGTATTGTTGGGGTCAAATGGTTCTCCACGAAAGAAGTCAGGGGCCAAGGTGTAGTATCCTGCTGCTGCAACTTTATCGGCAATCAGCCTTCGTGATCGAAAGTCAATTATGTTAGCGTAGCATCATAATCTTTTTCAGCAAAAATAAAACAGTTGACCATGTAATTGACCAAGAGAGGATCCTAGGGATGAAGTTGTTAGTTTGTCTTACCTTAGTTTTGGAACTTCAAATCATGCCCAACAGATAAAACCCTTATAATAGTTAGAACTTGACATTAAGTCTGGTTTTTTGTAAAGAAAGACGATGTTAAATCTGAATAATACTACCAAATACTGATTGCAGATTTTTTACCAACTTTGTCCCAAAATGAATTGGCTATTTTTATTTTATTTTTTTTGATGCAAAAAAACGTATTTATTCGGAGATAAGATTCAGTAGGCACTCCGCATTAGTCTTAGTCGGAGAACCATTTCACCCCAACAAACTGTGAGGACCCCGACCCGGAACCTACACGTGTCCCGAGCTGGAGTGTCCTCAAACTAACCCAATTAAAACCTAAACTTTAAAAACTTGATTTAACTTTCAAACATAAACACAACCATTTTCAAATAACTCTACTCCTTTCCACTTTGGAGGAAGAGTTGACCAACCTTGAAAGTAATAAACGGTTTTAGTTACAAAAGGTATCGAATATAAAATAGAATTAAAGTTTATGAATACAAACCCTTTAAAAGAATTATTATAACATACACTTTCTACACCAATCTATACATAACCCGACAATTCCCAAAATACCACTTCTAAACTCCTTTCCGCCCTTACTTGGTCGGTCCACCTGTCTCGGGATCTAAAACATTAAAGGGAGAGGGGTGAGAATAAATCTCAGCAAGCTATTATGAATGCAGCAATATGCCATATAAGATGCAACACATAACAAGTTGCATATAACACATTGGAAAAGCTGTAAACACCTTACATTACCTTGGTTTACCTTTTCCCGTCTGAACAATAGTCGTACAACATTGGGTATAATCATACTCCAATCTTAAGTGAGCTGCTTAAGCAATACTCACATCTTATAAGACCCGTTTTTCAGGGAACCATATAAGACAGTAGCAACTCTGTAAGGCTTTTGGCTCAATACAGATGCTATAACCCCAACCTGTGGCCACAGGAGGGGACGGTCACAGGTATAACATAATCCGATCACATTAGGTCACACTTCCATAATTGATCGTATTATGTTATACCCCCAATATCAGCTGATTAAACACATTATCAAGCACATAATAGTTACTTGAAATATAATCCACAAAGGGGATAAGCAACATAGACACATGGTAAAATATACTCATGCTCAACCAACATCATAGTGCAACATTTAAGTAATACACTAAGCATAACATAATCAATGAATATGTAATCAAATGAGGTAATAATACAACCGGATAATCCACACTTGGAGTACAATATAACAACATGCTAAATAATCCACAAGGAAATAAGCAATATAACAACATATCATGAAGAATTCCTACGTAGTCATTTCACAATCTCGGATAACCTCAATAAGAGTTCATGATCTACTTCCCAAGTTCGAACCACATTGGTGAAGTACGAATCAAGCTTAATAACCAATTTCCAGACAATATTCTGTATTACAAGGTCTCTATAGGGATTCATGTCCAATTTATCAAGTTGGAGTTACATTACTTAAGTGGCTCAAAAGCTCTACTTAAATCTAGTTAAAGAGGATTAATTCATATCTGAATTTGAATTAGCTTCTACTACCTTATCATGGTTAGGGATCAATCCAAGGGGTTACTAGTAAAAATCAATAAGAAAGAAGGCTGGGGTGGTTCTGGTACTATGGGCGACCGCCCAAGCCACTTGGGCGACCGCCCAAGTGGTTTTCAAAGGAACTCCAGCTGCTGCCCTCTTGGGCGACCGCCCAAGAGGGTTTTCAAGGAAGGGAATTGTTGCTGGTCTCCTGGGCGGCCGCTCAAGCCCCCAATGGGCGACCGCCCAAGGCGATTTCCAGCACAATCCCAAAATCAAACCCTTCTTTACCTATTTTCTTTTCCTTTTAACCATCCTTATTTCCATGAACACCAAAAGATATTCTAGCTTTACCAAGTTCAACATAAATCATATAAACCCAAAATAATGTAACCCTAGATTATTTATCACCAAATCTTTCACCCATTTCATACCTTCTAGGTTATCTTCCATGAACATTAACTTCAACCTATTTCATTTACCAATCATCCAACTCCTTATAAAATTCCCAAGGCATGAAGTAAACATCATAAGAACAAGGATCATTAAGGAGTATATGAACATTTAGGAGAAAGGAAATCATAACAACTCACTTGGGTTTTTAGAATGGAAGGTTGATCTTCTTAGCTTGATTGATTCCTCTAGTTGTTCCAACCTCAAAAATGCTCTTGGACTTGAAAATGGTGGAGGAATGAGCTAGCTCCAAGACTTGGAAGGGGAGCTTCAATGGAGGCTTTCCATGGCTTTTGTTAGGGAAAGTATGAGAAGAAATGAAGGAGTAAGGAGGATGGAGGATGAGTAAGGAGGGTAAGGGGAGTTGGACACTTGGCAAGATTAGGGGAAGAATAAGCTTTTGGCCCCCCACCAAAAATCTAGAGGCTTTCTCTTTAAATTAAAATTAACCCTTCCCCCTAATTATTTATTCTACCCATTTAACCTCCTCTTACTATTTATCTATTTCTATTTTTATTATTCCCTAAGGTTCTTTATTTAATATCCAATGTATTCTTAAAAGATTCTAAATTTACTTCTCACCCAATTTATCTTAAATTAAGAATTTAAAGACATAAATGCACACATAAAGTTAACATAAATATTAAAAGCACATAATATGACGCTAAATTAGCGCCTAGGGTTTGGGTCGTCACACTCACTCCCCCTTAAAGAAAATTCGTCCCGAATTTGACTGTCACTTACCTAATTGTTCAACCCGCCTCGGTTACATGTATAACTCAGACTTCAATTCCCAAATAGTCTCTTCAATGTTATGATTCTTCCCCAAGATTCTAATTCCATTAATGATACGATATTACAACTTAATGTTCCAAGAATACCTTACAATATCACTAACCCGAATTTTCACGACCTCAATAACAATATAAATAAATGAAAGTATTATAACTTATGTCACCAAATACATTACAATATTGCATTTAAAAATTTAAATAATCTATAAGCTGCTCCAAGCCGGTCTATGAGTCAAATCGCCAACCTTTTCCAAAACTTCAAATGGATTAACAAATTTTTAGCGCCAATTTACCTTAGGCCTTGCTTCCCCAACCTCACCCCAACAAATTAGAGATCGGTATTTTCTTCCCTAACCACGCCTCATACGGTTTTATCTCAATGCTAGAAGGATAACTGCTATTATACGCACCCACCATTGGTAATCATACGTCCTATCGACTACAAAAATCCATTGTACATGCCCGTAGCATATCCTCAGTAATAAGTAATGATCCCTCAAATTTTCACAAAGTTAAACTCAATAGCATCCCTACATTTCAAAAGGATCTTCCCAAATGACGCCTATTCAATTCATTTAATATTATGGGGTTTATACAATCAAACTATCTCCTAACATATATGAGGACTTAATCAATGAATCTCATCAATATAAATATATATAATAAGTAGAAAATACTATCAACTTCCTATAACCAAACGACATACTCCTTTTACTTCCAAGGTAACCCAATCACAAAATTCATCGTGATAATACTCTCAGTTCAATCTAGAACTCTAAATATTTTAATAAATCTTCTAACGTCAAATTTCTATTTTCACACTTATGACCAAACCACCTTATGTCTTGACTCGCTTGAAACGAGTTATTTCAATTATCTCATCCTCACTTCTCATGATACAAACATTAAATAACTGCCAATGAAATAATAAATGAAAACATGCTAATAAGACCCTGATTCCCATAAACGGAATACTAGTCGACTATATATCATAATTCAATGCTCTAATTATGCTCAGGTCCAGTGACAGATCAATATTCAATCAAATGGTTGGCCGCCCACAACGGAGCCGATCCAACTCCAAAACAAAAACCGAGTCTACTGCGACCGTCACATTAACAACCCCACAATTATCAAAACATTTCTCGGATCAAATCTTTAATGTAATTAATCACTATAGGGAAACTAGGTTGCCTTTTTACTTGCTTCTGTACAAACTATATTTTTGAAATAACATGTCTTTCTAAAATTTTCAACATCTTTCAGAATTTCAAAGGATAATATAAAAAGAGATCCAAAGAGACCCAAATGGTTTATTTATTTAAAACCGGCCCATACCAGTTTTTTTAACTAAACCACTCACAAATTTAAGAAATTTCAAAAGATTGATAAGCTAAACAAAACTAACTCGAGTGATCTAATTATCTACAACCGTCCCATACCAGCGGTAGATAATCAAATTACTCACAGACTTTAATGTGCACAAAAATAGTTCACTGACCTTAATAAATCAAACTATCCCTGAAGGGCACAATTGCTCATACAAAAGTTCAACACACACTCCAAGTCTTAAAACACATTTAAACAATTCTAACATAATATTCTTGTTTGGCTTCTATTTATAGTGTAGCCACCACTCATGATATTTATACTTAGTTAAATTCTCTATAAGAAAACACAATCTCGGAATACTAATACCATCTCCTATAATTAACACTATAACATTCATTAAGGTAATAAATTTGGTAAATCTTTCTCAATTCAATAATTCCTCAAGTTGAACTTTCAACACTTTTATTTAATTTGGGCCATCCATTCACTACCTTTGATATTGGTATTGTACTTAGCAACAACATATTGTAAACATCTAGTTTCCGATCAAATACCATGATTTCTAAATAAGAAAATATAATTGGAACTCACATAGATCAATCATCCCCAAATTTCAACTAAACATTAACGGTATAATCCATCTTACCTCCCAATAACCATCAACAACTCAAAATCCGTATAAAGTTAATATCTTCCGAGCATCACACCAATCCCTCATATGAGTCACGCAACTAAGTCAACCTATACGGTGTAATCATCCTAAAGTATCCTGCCTTTCAATAAGATTTATCCACATTTTATTTTCTCAACTAATGATAATCATCTCTAAAAACAAACCATATACATATTTTACCAATTCCTGAAGTTGATTCCATAAGTCACCAATAACTACATCTATTATACGTCTTCACATTTACCCTATTTATCCCTCCATAACTAATACACAACCACAATTCAAAACGGTCAAATTAAATACAAATGTTGTCTTAAGTATATCCTTAGAACAAATATTCACTGAAATTGTAACACCCGAAATTTAACTAATAACCATTGAGTATTCTACTAGTTTCTAAAATCAGTCATGCAAATCATCACAAGTGATAACGAATACTTATTTCTTACAGTTACCAATTTGAGATCTCTATAATCCATAAATAACCACCAAGTATCATCTTTTCTAAATATACTAACAATTTATCCTTACGGAGATTCGCTAAGCTCATTATCTTCTTTATCAAATAATTTCCCAAAATGAATCATCAATTCTATCATCCCAATTAGTGTCCTCTATCTAGGGATCCGAATACTAAAATAGTACCTTATATCAACTCAAAGCTTCAATGTCCTGGTATGATACCTGATGACAACCCATTTTTGAAACTCACGTGAAAAACACCACTTAGTCAACTTATAGGGTGATATCACCTACAAAATATCTGATTTCCTATTCAAATTAGTAGCAAGAATTCAATCAATCTCTCCTTAGAGAATAAACTTATAGCACATAAGGCAAATATGTGTCAGTTCTATAAGGACTCGTACACACGATATCTTATAAACCATATAATCCCACTTAGACTATTATTTTCAATACTAGTCTCATATATCTAGTTTCCACCACGAGACACCAATGTATAAATACTCACGCAAGCTATACAACCATAAACCACTCTTAATTAGGCCATACTTTCGACATTTACGCATATATGACATAATAGCAAACAATGACTTATCCGCCTCAACCACACACGGAGGCAAGTCAAACATAGATAAGGAGACTCGCTTCTTGCGACAGTCCTCCCCAAACACAACAACTACTCAATCAATTCAGGTCAATATAACAATAATTCACGGATTGGTATATCTACCATATCCAACGGCAATCCATGCCCACCTAATCACAACTACCATGCTAATCAAGGATGATTCGAGGTACTCTCCCATCGGAGTAGAACCTCCAGTACATAAGGCAACTCTCGGCCATTTATGTAAATAACAACGAAATGTAATGCCACATGAGAACGAAATGAACGGGGATTTATAAAAGTATGACCCCTAACTCCGGAGACAGGTAATATACCTCAAATAATTGTGGAGGAATCTATCTCTCCATGTTGCTCACATTTCCTTGATCCTTCGGTTGGTTGTTATTATTTTCTGTCATTGAACAAACTCCTGCATTAAACTCTCGACGTAAGTTATCGCACACTCTCACTAAGCTAGACTCTACCCGAGGACTCTAACCGAGCTTTGATACCAACTGTGAGGACCCCGACCCGGAACCTACACGTGTCCCGAGCTGGAGTGTCCTCAAACTAACCCAATTAAAACCTAAACTTTAAAAACTTGATTTAACTTTCAAACATAAACACAACCATTTTCAAATAACTCTACTCCTTTCCACTTTGGAGGAAGAGTTGACCAACCTTGAAAGTAATAAACGGTTTTAGTTACAAAAGGTATCGAATATAAAATAGAATTAAAGTTTATGAATACAAACCCTTTAAAAGAATTATTGCAACATACACTTTCTACACCAATCTATACATAACCCGACAATTCCCAAAATACCACTTCTAAACTCCTTTCCGCCCTTACTTGGTCGGTCCACCTGTCTCGGGATCTAAAACATTAAAGGGAGAGGGGTGAGAATAAATCTCAGCAAGCTATTATGAATGCATCAATATGCCATATAAGATGAAACACATAACAAGTTGCATATAACACATTGGAAAAGCTGTAAACACCTTACATTACCTTGGTTTACCTTTTCCCGTCTGAACAATAGTCGTACAACATTGGGTATAATCATACTCCAATCTTAAGTGGCCGCTAAGCAATACTCGAGATCTTATAAGACCCGTTTTTCAGTGGAACCATATAAGACAGTAGCAACTCTGTAAGGCTTTTGGCTCAATACAGATGCTATAACCCCAACCTGTGGCCACAGGAGGGGACGGTCACAGGTATAACATAATCCGATCACATTAGGTCACACTTCCATAATTGATCGTATTATGTTATACCCCCAATATTAGCTGATTAAACACATTATCAAGCACATAATAGTTACTTGAAATATAATCCACAAAGGGGATAAGCAACATAGACACATGGTAAAATATACTCATGCTCAACCAACATCATAGTGCAACATTTAAGTAATACACTAAGCATAACATAATCAATGAATATGTAATCAAATGAGGTAATAATACAACCGGATAATCCACACTTGGAGTACAATATAACAACATGCTAAATAATCCACAAGGAAATAAGCAATATAACAACATATCATGAAGAATTCCTACGTAGTCATTTCACAATCTCGGATAACCTCAATAAGAGTTCATGATCTACTTCCCAAGTTCGAACCACATTGGTGAAGTACGAATCAAGCTTAATAACCAATTTCCGAACAATATTCTGTATTACAAGGTCTCTATAGGGATTCATGTCCAATTTATCAAGTTGGAGTTACATTACTTAAGTGGCTCAAAAGCTCTACTTAAATCTAGTTAAAGAGGATTAATTCATATCTGAATTTGAATTAGCTTCTACTACCTTATCATGGTTAGGGATCAATCCAAGGGGTTACTAGTAAAAATCAGTAAGAAAGAAGGCTGGGGTGGTTCTGGTAGTATGGGCGACCGCCCAAGCCACTTGGGCGACCACCCAAGTGGTTTTCAAAGGAACTCCAGCTGCTGCCCTCTTGGGCGACCGCTCACCACCTCTTGGGCGACCGCCCAAGAGGGTTTTAAAGGAAGGGAATTGTTGCTGGTCTCATGGGGGGCCGCTCAAGCCCCCAATGGGCGACCGCCCAAGGCGATTTCCAGCACAATTCCAAAATCAAACCCTTCTTTACCTATTTTCTTTTCCTTTTAACCATCCTTATTTCCATGAACACCAAAAGATATTCTAGCTTTACCAAGTTCAACATAAATCATATAAACCCAAAATAATGTAACCCTAGATTATTTATCACCAAATCTTTCACCCATTTCATACCTTCTAGGTTATCTTCCATGAACATTAACTTCAACCTATTTCATTTACCAATCATCCAACTCCTTATAAAATTCCCAAGGCATGAAGTAAACATCATAAGAACAAGGATCATTAAGGAGTATATGAACATTTAGGAGAAAGGAAATCATAACAACTCACTTGGGTTTTTAGAATGGAAGGTTGATCTTCTTAGCTTGATTGATTCCTCTAGTTGTTCCAACCTCAAAAATGCTCTTGGACTTGAAAATGGTGGAGGAATGAGCTAGCTCCAAGACTTGGAAGGGGAGCTTCAATGGAGGCTTTCCATGGCTTTTGTTAGGGAAAGTATGAGAAGAAATGAAGGAGTAAGGAGGATGGAGGATGAGTAAGGAGGGTAAGGGGAGTTGGACACTTGGCAAGATTAGGGGAAGAATAAGCTTTTGGCCCCCCACCAAAAATCTAGAGGCTTTCTCTTTAAATTAAAATTAACCATTCCCCCTAATTATTTATTCTACCCATTGAACCTCCTCTTACTATTTATCTATTTCTATTTTTATTATTCCCTAAGGTTCTTTATTTAATATCCAATGTATTCTTAAAAGATTCTAAATTTACTTCTCACCCAATTTATCTTAAATTAAGAATTTAAAGACATAAATGCACACATAAAGTTAACATAAATATTAAAAGCACATAATATGACGCTAAATTAGCGCCTAGGGTTGGGGTCGTCACACAAACAATGAAGAAAATGCCTAAATCTTTGATCCCTAATCTGTATCCTTCCACTGATTCTCAAATAGTGACCTTAATCTTAGACAAAAAACATCAAAATATATTCTAAACACGATAGTAGGGATTTAAGAGCTCCAAGAAATACCCTCTTTGGGCAGGACCCTAATAAGCAGGAAAACCTTGGAGTACCCAATAAAGCACATACCTGAAGGGAATTTCTAGCAGAAACTGCACTTTGGCGCTGTTGATACTGGATAAGAGCCTGAAAACCTGCAGAGTTTTGCACATGCAGAGTATATAAAGCACTTTAAGAATATAAAGGTTTATGAAAAATTTTCTGAAGGTGTTTATACATATTTTACAAATTAAATTTTGAAACCATTCTCAAAGAAAAATCAGGAACAGGGAACATACCGTGTTACACTTACACCTATATTGCCTGTTAAAAAATAAAAGCAGCAAACATACTGGTCGAGAGAACATGTTCATATTAAGGAATGTGAGTGTTCAAAAGCAATGCTAAACCTTTCCTTTTAATACATAATAATAACAGTTCATAGTATGAAATAGAGAAAAGAGAGAGAGAGAGAGAGAGAGAGAGAGAGAGAGAGAGAGAGAGAGAGAGAGAGAGAGGGTGAGAGAATAAAAGGTGTAATTTATCAAATTTCACATACATTAGATTGCTAATTAATTTCCTATCCATTGAATAAAGTTGCCAAAAACATAACCCAAAACTGCCACAAACCATCAAAATGATGCCAAAAACTAGCAAAAAATTGATTCCTTGCTGAAGAACAACAAAGCAACCACCACACCACGACAACAAACATCTACCTACTGAGAATAAAAGGTGTAATTTATCAAATTTCACATACATTAGATTGCTAATTAATTTCCTTTTTTCTCCAACCAAAGATATTCTTATGTTAAAAACAAATAAACTCAAACATTACCCACTAGCACAAATATTTGAGGGAAATATGCCCCCATCACTTCAGAAGACACGCATAATCTAAACAATCAAACACAATCAAAATCACATGTGACACTACATCAACCATTTCCCAACAAAACAAATTTACCAAAACTGTAATCAACTCGATATTTTAACAATGAGAATCATCTAAATTTAAACGATGTCAGCACAATCAAATTAAACATTAAGCAAATAACGAAAAAAATACAGCAATAATAAGAACTTACAGTGATGATATTGGGATGCTGGAGGCGAAAAAGTAACACAACCTCAGAAGTAAACTGCTTCTCCAACAAAGCAGCCAAATCTCCATCTTCCTGAGGCTGACTAATAAGCTTAACTGTAACATCATTCGATTTGTAAACCCCACTGTATATCCTACTATGCTTCCCCGAAGCAAATTTATTGCCGATAAACAACTGCACAATTGAATGAGATTAATAATTCAGGAAGCCTATGACAAATTTAGATGATATAAATGAAATCCTCTTTGATATCATATGATCATTACCTGCTTGAAGAATCAGAGGTTGGTGTCTGAATATGTTTACTATTGTGCTTATTCACAGGACGAGTTAAGATTAAAATTCACGTTATTAAAATAATACTAAATGTTCTTACTAACATCACGATTCCATAGCTGATTAAACTGATAAGATCCGTGCAAGCGCAACAATTTCACCTGCAAAATAGAAATCAGACTATGGTTATGTTTTCAAAACATAGAATTGAAATATTTCAGGTTATTTTTTCAATGTCATTGGTTGCTTGAATATTTTCCTTACGTATTGTTTCATGTATTTAAATTAAATAACAGATAATGGCAACAAGTCGAATGATTGATATCAAATCAATTGATAAGAGAGCTAGACTTTGTAGCATCAACGTCCGTATATTATGCAAATGGGAGCAGAAGGAACGATCTGGAAAAATGTCTATTGAGATGATATTAGTTGATAAGGAGGTAATATTTTTTATCAATTACCTTCCGTATTTTGCCTAATGTTTAATGCGATTAACATTTAATAATATTAATACTCGTATTATTTTATTAATATTATTGTATATTTTTTTAGGGATCTATAATCCAGGCTAATGTCCCAAGTAGCTTGTCGCCCAAATTGAAGAATATGTTTGAAGAAGGGAGAGTTCTAAAGATCTCAAAATTTGGGGTTGAACAAAATATTCAACCTAACCAAAAAGCGAAACTTAATCACCAATGGAAATTGTCTTTTAGTCTGGCCACTGACGTATCCAATGCCGATACATCTATCCACATTTCAGATAATAGTTTCGAGTTCATACCTTTTGAATCTGTTGGTTCTTTAAATGTGGAATTTGTTGTGGGTGAGATTTGTACCTCACTTACACAATTTTTCTTTTTCTCCTAACTGAATTATGATATTTACTAACACTTAATTTTTATTTGCTAGATGTGATTGGTGAGGTCATTTTACCTCTCGAAGATTTTGACTATGTGCAGAAAATCAGTGCTAGAAAGTTGGATGTTCAGCTGATTGATAATGAGTATGTGATCTAAACATATCATATACTTGATTATTTAAAGGATAAACAATAAATTTTGTGAACAATTTTAGTTATATTTATTATATAATTACGTTCTTTCATTTTGGAAGTGGAATGGAGTTGTCTTGCATCTTGTGGGAGTCATATGGAGTTGAACTAAAAGCGATATCGACAAGCGAAGCGAAGATGCGAAAGACCCAGTTATATTAATTTTACAGTTTTTAATGTTGTCAAGGTTCCAAGGTGAAATATTTACTTAATCTTTGTTTTAAATCTTATAACTTTTATGATTAAGTCTTATTACATATTAATGACATTTAAAATTCTTATACAGGAAAGACCCGTGTTGGTACCCTGAAGCACGCATCAAAAATGCATATCAATCCATCATTTCCCGAAGTAAAAAAGTTTCTTAGCAAGTAAATGAAGATTAAACTCTAACAAGAACCTATTATTTTGTTTTACTAATTCTGATTGTTTGGTTAACTTTCATATATCATTATTCTTTTACAGGCGTAGTGACATTGGATTTTCATCCAACAGCCGTTCTTTATCTACTATCACTAATGATAGTAGTCATATCAATAGTGATCAGTGGTTGAAAGTCAGAGATTTCAAGACAATTGGTGATTTGCTCACATCTACAGAGGTATATAATAAGTTTTGGCTCTTTTTTTTTGTGCTCATTTAACCTCACGTAATTTCTCTTAATATAAATAATTATTTTTATTAGGTTGGCAAATACACTATATTGGCAACCATAGCTGATGTGGATTCACATGCTAAATGGTAATACGATGGTTGCAGCAATGTAAAGTGTGCTAAAGGATTTGATAAGAGCGCAAAAAACCGCCCAAAATGCAGTACTCCATATGGCAACATTATTCCGAGGTAATTGTTTTTATAGCTATCTTAGTATTATAAATACAATAATTTTTATAATTATTTCTGTTTTATTCAACCTTTTGTTTGAATAAAACAGAAGAAAATAACTTACTGATATCATCTCCTTGGCGATGCTGTTTTGAAAGCATAGATGTGATACAGTTCACAACCTCCCTCCTCGATCTCCATCTATAGCTGGCATTGACCGAATTTTCAGCCCCACTTACCTTCAAGAACTCCTCAGCAACCACATAAAACATATGCCTAACACTTCTCTCAGTTCCCACAACGTCAAGAATCGATTCACCTGAAATTTCCTTCAACAAATAGTGAACCACCCTCTTGCCCCTTTCTTTAGAAACAAATTGCTCTTTCCACTCCACAAATAAATGACCATTTGCAGCCATATTCTGGGTATTAACCACTAATTAGTGCCCTAAAATAATCCTAGGTTACAAAAACAAAGATACCCCTCTCCTCAAAGTACCTTGGCAAAAGCATCTGATTATTCCACTTAAATTTATGGCAGCAAAAACTAGAATTTCAACCGAATTATCTTGACAGAAGATACAGAGTTCCATATCAGACTCAAAACCCTAATCGAAACCCTAATTTCCAACCCTTAAAGAAGCACCCTTGGAAATTAAAAGGGTCAAACCCCACAAATATTAGCTACCCAAGAAGGTAAATTATTGCAGGAAATAAAAAAAATAAACATTCTTTCCAAACAGATTCACAACCCAGGCTCTAGATTTATGAACGCCAGGATTAGATTCTAAAAGAACCCTGAGTTTGAAAGCCCACAAAAACAACTCATATGTGTCAAAACCAAACAGGCACCACCTGTTGAGCGCTAGAAAGAGTAAACAACTTCAAAATCTGATTTGAAACTCTGAGGGAACTTTGGCAAAATTGACATTTATGCAATTTTAGTAGAATGTTTACATTACTATCCTTAATAACAACACTATATGACATTATGCTTGTAAGTGTATATTATGATGTGATGATTGACAAGAGAGCATTATGAAAGTTCATCATAAAATGGATTCGTTACAATCAAGTCCGGTTGTAGTGGGACGGAGGGAGTATTTTTTAAAGTACATTAATTGATTTGGAGTGGAAAACCATAACAATCGATGTGTGCCAACAGGACACTGTTGCATCTATGCATTTTAATAATCTTGCTCTTGAGAGATGCAACAGTGTCCTGTTGGCACACATCGATTGTTATGGTTTTCCACTCCAAATTAATTAATGTACTTTACGAACAAAGCTTTAAAAAAAACATATATTCACTTGGGGGCGGGGAGTAATATTTTTCGTGACTCTATATACATATACAAAGAAAAAACGTCGAGAAGAACTTAGGATGATCAAAATTTTGTCACTAGAGATTTGCTGTGTTACATATCCTTTTTATCTTAAATGAAGTATGGAATATGATCCCTGAAGCGTTTTCAAAACGTATATGACACTAGGGTATCCAGAGAATTTCTTGGTAAGTTAAAGTTTTGAAATGGGAGTAAAGGTCAGGAAATGCATTGGGACTTGACCGAGATGCATCCGGTCATAATATTTCAAAGAAGTCAGGCTCATGTTAAATACCCAGTGGATGTCCTCCTAAAAGTACTGGTTCCTAGACAGATATATTTTCTTCTTAAATACTAATCAACACATTTCAGCATAACTTAATCACATAGGTTAGATAAACAAAAATGCATCAAAAAATAAAAAAAAATGCATCAAAAATTGACGAATAATCTATGAGAAATGGCTGCTGGCAGAATATTTGTAAATATGAAGATTACAAAAACCTTTAGTGTTTGTCTTCTTATAACAGTGAGCAGCATTAGCATAAGCGTTAGCAACTTCATTTTTGCTGTCCAACCATAAACAGGAAGTAAAATGTCTGAAATAGACTTCAAGTAAATGATGATTTATAGCTAAATATGTGTCACATATATCACATAAGAAATATAAGGTGCAATGAACATCAGTGGATAGAGGTATGGTTTTTTTACTGATTTCAAGGATTTAAAAACCTTATAACCCGATAAAATTGCACACATATGGAGGAAAGCAGTTACTTTTTTTTTAAAGACAAATCAAGAAGATATAAAATTTATCATTTCATTCGTACTATTTCATTCGTACTATTAATTGATTTTTTTTATTTACAGGTTCAAAATCAGAATATTGGTCACCGATATGAATGATATCAGTAGTGAAGCAGAGACTCACTTTATGTTGTTTGATGGTTGTGCATCTTCCTTGCTTGGGATGTCCGCCGCGGTAGCTCTTGCCGATGTTTCGTAGGTACTTAATTCATTTTGTCATTTTTATAGAAAGTTTGCTAATAATATTTCATATAATAAAAATATTGTTCCTTGTAGGAGGACCAACTGCCAGAAGCTTTTCGAAATTTGTTTGGAAGGCAATGTTTGTTCAGAGTTGAGGTAGACCAAAGAACTAAAGATACTCCCGACGAGAAATGAAGTTTTACAGTGAAGCGAGTAACAGAGGATACCAACATCATGACGCATTTCTTATCACTCATAAACTCTGATGTAAGTATAAACCACATCACATTATCTATCTATCTATATTATGTTATATATTTGACTTTTAATTGTTATAAGTTGCAGGATGTGGATTCCAAACCGAATCATGAAGATGAAAATATGTCCAGCTTGAACGGTAATAACGAGGTAAATTCCTAAGGATCTTTTATTTATCTTCTACTGCACTTTTTTTTTTATTTGAGTTTAGTTACAATAAAAATTAATCATTCATGAGTTGACTGATAATATATGTGCAATTGAATCGACATCTAAGTTTTACATAATCTTCATTATTATTTAGATTGTACATGTTGTTTAACTATTTTATTTAACTTTATTTTTATGTAGGATACGCCCTTGGAATCTATGGGGGACAGTTCTTCAACATACATAACTCCAATGAAGCGTTTGTTGAACAACATATCCAATGATGAGGAGGTTCAACTATCCGTTACTAAGGTAATTAAGCACATCAAGCAGGAGAAATTAGATAAGTAGGCAAAGAAGAAGGAAAGATTAGCATTTTATTTCAAACATTTGATTATATGTTTCAAACATTTGACATTATTGTGGGTAGCTTTAGTGGAATTGTTGGACAAAATTTTATTTGGTAGACTTTGATTTCATTGATATTTTTTTTATTATTTCTGCTTATTCTGAAATAAAAATGTGAACTTTATTAGTTTTCAAATATGTACAATTTTGATGTTCTTATTTAGTACTTTGTGATTTATACTTTGATGATCAGACTCGGCATATTTCCATAGTCTAACCGTGTAGACTAAGGACGCGACACTGGTGCCGACACGGGATATGCGTCGGATTCGCCAGGTTGAAAACGGACTCGGCATTTTTCATATTTGTTTGATTGAAATCAATTTTTTCATCATTTCCCCTTACAAATCTAATGTATTGTGCCGATCAAATAAAGGAGGAGGAAGAAAAGAACCTGAATTTAGAAAGCTCTGTTTGTTTCGACCTAAGTAGAACGACATCTCACCTTGGTGTTGTAGATCTGAGATGGTCGCCGATTGGCTCGATTGTTGAGTTTGCCGTTGGTGATAAGTTAATGTATTTGGAGTTGTCGGTCGGTTAAGGTCGCTGGTAGTCGATTGGTGAAGTCGTTGCTTGAAAGAGCCAAGATAGAGAGAAAGTGAAGAGGCCCCATGGCACACAGATGAGAGAGAAATCGAAGAGGGGAGGAGGAGAGAGAAAGACAAATGTTGTGGGTTTCCTTGTGTTGGGACGTGGAAGTGGGATACAACTATTAAGATAAGAGCATGTTTATTGTTTCACCACACACTAAGCAAACGAACTAATATGTGAATAAAATTTCGTTCACACTAGCTTAGTTTCTGTAGTGGTGAATTAATTTTTCGTTCATCTATGTTATTTTTAATTGTAATTTGATATTATAAAATTAATAATACACATTATTAAAATATTACTTTTTATTAACCTGTTATTATAAAATAAAATCAGAAATTTGAAATTTGAAATCAGAATATTTAAATTTGAAATTCGAAATCTAAATATATTGAAAATACAAATTGGATCTTTTTGTTACCTTAGTAATGTCAGACATAAAAATATACACTATCTCAAGTATCAATCATCAAATTTTCCTCCCAGCTTGCAAAAAGATGAATCCATTTAAATATATTACTCATATGTATCGAAAAACATAAGTCCAGGTGTTTAACTATATTGTTACATTAGTTGCGATCCGTGCAGAGTCAATGAGTCAGTCATTCAAACTTCACAACACATGATTTATATTTAACATAGAGCTCCACAACAAGCTTTAATTCTTTCCCTTAATCAAGAATTATAACTATGCTAATTACATCATGTTCATTCTTCCTAAGGAAGTACTAATGACATGGATTATAATGTTTCTGATAAGATGAGATTATCAGGAGGTTTAAGAGTATCTAAACTCATCCATCTCCAGTTCCTCATGGGGTTCCTTAGCAACTGAACATGGCCGTTTAGGCATTAATGCAAACTCTTGAGTGCATTTAACTAAAGTTTGCATTGACCGAACAAAAAAAAATGCTCCTGATTTGACACTCTTCTGTATCCGACTCACAGATAAATCAATCCAATTAATCAAAAATAGTCGAAGGATTCTTCCGGATCCTATTGCAAAAAATAGTCTAATCTATATATCCTGACTTATTGCAAAATAAGGATGTCGAAGGATTCTTCCAGACTAGAGCTGTGCTTGCTCCAACAAATGAGATTGTCGATAACATAAAAGATTATGTCATGTCACTCTTTTCGGGAGACGAAGTTGAATATATGAGTTCTGATGCCATTTGTAAGGATGAGGATGATGAAAATGGTGCTGAAGATATATTCTCACCTGAATTTCTAAACACTATCAAGTGTTCTGGATTGGCAAATCACATTATTAAGCTGAAGGTTGGGTGCATAGTAATGCTTTTGAGAAATCTTGATCAAGTTGCTGAATTGTGTAATAGCACCAGAATGATTGTCACTCAATTAGGTAAATACAGTAATTTTTTATTTTTTATATACATATAATTTAATACTTAATTTTGTTACATATATGTAGGTAAGCACGTATTCGAAGCCAAGATGCTTTCGGGAAAGAATGCTGGCATGAAGGTGCTTATTCCTATGTGACAAAATTTCCGGTAAGATTCCAAAGAAGTGAAATAGCCCGGATCCGAGAGGCAGCGCGATCGCGCCCCGGCATCTGGCATCTTTCGCGTTGGAGCGGTTTTGTCTCGCCATTTTATTTTCGCATTCGTAGAGTCGCCACGTCGTTTTTATTAAGCCCAAAACATTGAAAAAGGGCATCAGTTTAAAGATAATTTTAAACTGTTTTTGTGTGATGAGATTTTGAGTTCGGAGGTCAGATGACTCCTCGGGAAGAGAATATTAGAATATTAGAGCTCACCCGAGTTGCCTCGTAAAACGAGTCTTTCGGATACCCCTAATATCCTTTAAATGTTGTGTGTGTGTGTGTGTGTGCTTTTAAAAATGCATGCTGTATCGGATGTCTACATTGTATGCTATGTATGGAAATGTATTGAAATAGTGATGGAAGGAAGCCTTACCAATGTTGGTTCGTGTCTGTCTTCCGCTGAGGAATAGTGTTTGAGGTCGGAGTAGCGTTCCGGTACGGATCGGGATTGCTTCGGGATGGACCGGTTGTCTGCGGACAGAGTTTCGGCGTGAGTTGATGTTGCGAGCTGCGTTCGGGCGAGAGGTTCGGCGTGCGTGGGGATCGTCGGGATCACTCGGGCGAGAGGTTCGGCGTGCATTGGGGTGGCGAGTCACTCGGGCGGCAGTTTCGGCGTGGTTTGGGATCGCCGGTTTGACTCGAAAAGAGCCGGGACACCGTGGAAAGACCGACAAGGCCTCGGAGTACCACGAGGGGCCTCAGAGTACCTCGAGAGTGCCTCGGGGCAGCGCGGGAGCGTCGCGGAGCGCTCGGGAGGCTTCGGAGCACCACGAGGGGCTCGGAAGGCCTCGAAGGATCCGAAAGGGGCGGGAATGCCTCGGAAGGACTTAGAGGGGAAGCCGAAGGCCTAGGGAGGAAGAGAGAAGTGGGAGGTGTGTTAAAATGAGGAGGGGGAGCCCTCTATTTATAGTGCCGTATTTGGTGCAAGAAGGTCCGTACGGACCTCCCCGGTAATCCAGACTTTTGGTTTTCCTCGATTTGAGGGAATGCGTGATGATGGAGGAATATTTGCAATTATGATGTTCCACTGTGCAATAAGGTCCGTACGGACCAAGTTGACATGCAAAGAGGTCCGTACGGACCAACTCTGCGAGGGTAATCATTTTCCCCGGATTTGAGGGAATATTGTGGACTTTAAGAGGATTCGGTAATTATTAAAGCAAAGAGGTCCGTACGGACCATTATTGCTTTCAATTTCTGAAAATTCCCAAAAGGTCCTTTTGTCCCTTTTTATCCCGAGAAAGGCTCCTCCCTTGGTTTGGTTGGGGGTTTTGAGAGGGTTTTGAGTGCCGGAGGTCGTCGAGACTGCGTTGATGAGTGCGGTGTTTCCCGTGTGTTTGAAAGGGGTGATCCAGATTGGGGTACTTACGAAGCCCTCGACGACGTCACTTATGAAAGAAGTGGGGTCGCCGATAAGATAAGGGTCCTAATGCGGATCGCGTCTTTGGGAGATAAAGTGACCGGGAGGTCGGTGTGAGGACGTGGTGGTGTCCTATTGTGTGACCGTTTAGGTCGGTAGGCTAGAACTGTGATAGGATTCCTACGTATCCCAGCGGGAATCAAGCCCAGTCGTAGTTCGGGTGTGGGGTGAGTGGTTTGTGAATGCAGGCGTTGTGGTGCCCTGAAGTGTCGCGTGACCGCCGAGGCCGCCGGTGGTATCCCCGGGTGACCGCATAGGTCGATGGGCCGGACCGTGATAGGATTCCTACGTATCCACGGCGGGAATCAAGCACAGCGTAGTTCAGAGGTCGTGAAATTGCGAGTGCGGGCGTGGTGGTGCCCTGAAGTGTTGTGTGACCGCCGAGGTCAGTGGTGGTATCCTGGGTGACCGCATAGGTCGATGGCTGGACCCTGTGATAGGATTCCTACGTATCCCCGGCGGGAATCAAGCACAGTCGTAGTTCGCAGGTCGTGAAATTGTGAGTGCGGGCGTGGTGGTGCCCTGAAGTGTTGTGTGACCGCCGAGGTCAGTTGTGAGGACGTGGTGGTGTCCTAAGATGTGGTGACCGCCGAGGTCAAATTGTGAGGACGTGGTGGTGTCCTGGGATGGAAATTTTACGATTTTCCTAATCGGGTGGTTTAAGGCCTTCCGGGCCGGAGATAGTGATTTGGGAGATTTATACGGTCTTCCGGACCGAGTGGTTTAAAGCCTTCCGGGCTGGGGATAGTGTGAGGACTTGAATCGTCTTCTGAATGTGGTTATGCCACGCGTGAGGACTTTGAATCGTCTTCTGGCGGCGGTGGGTGCCACGCGGGAGGACTTTGAATCGTCTTCTGGCGGCGGTTGGTGCCACGCGGGAGGACTTTGAATCGTCTTCTGGCGGCGGTTGGTGCCACGCGGGAGGACTTTGAATCGTCTTCTGGCGGCGGTTGGTGCCACGCTGGAGGACTTTGAATCGCCCTTCTGGCGGCGGTTGGTGCCACGCGGGAGGACTTTGAATCGTCTTCTGGCGGCGGTGGTGGAGGCATGGCTGCCTTGAGCTTCGAGAGGTTTAGATGTCTCGTGCTTTGTCTGTTGGGGAGAGGGTTGGACTTACGATGGCTGCCGGTGCTTGCGTTGCCGTTGAAGTGGGCAATGATGACGGCCGGTGATTGCTTCACCATTTGGCATTTTGGAGGCGCTTCGTGCCTTGGGATTTGTACTCGGAGGTGTTGGCTCCTTCTTGTGCTTGTTTTGCCGTTGAGTGGGCCAGGACGATGGCCGGTGCTGGGGATATGCAGTCTTGTACGACTTCCCTTTGACTTGTTGGGGGAGGAGCTCGGGCTTACTTTGATGGTCGGTGCTTACGTTGCCGTTGAAGTGGGCTAGGTTCGGGCTTACACTGACCGCCGGTGCTTGAATTGCTGGGGATGCATGACCTCAGAGGGCCCTTTCTGCTGAGAATATGACTTCGGACCTCTTTTGAGGGCCAGTGGTTGAGTTGCCGTTGAGCGTTTTGGAGGCGTCTTGTGCCTTGATATTCGTGCTGGGAGGTGTTGGCTCCTTCTTGAATTGCCGTTGAGTGGACGAGGACCGGTCTTACATTGACGGTCGGTGGTTGAATTGCCGTTGAAGTGGGCGAGGACCGGTCTTACATTGACGGCCGGTGGTTGAATTGCCGTTGAAGTGGGCGAGGTTCGGAGCTTCTGACTCGCCTGCAGTGGTTGAATTGCCGTTGAAGTGGGCGAGGACCGGGCTTACACTGACTGCCGGTGGTTGAATTGCCGTTGAAGTGGGCGAGGTTCGGGCTTACACTGACTGCCGGTGGTTGAATTGCCGTTGAAGTGGGCGAGGTTCGGGCTTACACTGACTGCCGGCGGTTGAATTGAAGGGTTAGGGGCCATTCTGCACTTGGATTTGCTGAAAAAGGCCTTAGGACAGCCAGGGGCAAAGATTATAAGGGCAGGAAAGTAATTTGGCCACCCCTTACAAAGAGGTCCGTACGGACCAACCTGGCTGCAAAGAGGTCCGTACGGACCACTTTGATTTTTTACAGTTCCCAGATTTTGACCGGGTTTAAATGCCGAGGCTCCCCCACTTCTTCTTCCTCAGTTCGTGAACCAGGCGAGAGAGAGAGAGGAAAAAACTCCATTGTTAACCAAAATCTCCCATTTTTCGCTTGAATCGCTTGCAATGGCGGAAGGATCTCGAAGGAATCGTCGTCAACGCAGTCAAGAAGTGGTCGAGCAACGGATGGAGCTCCAAAGAAATTGGATTTCGTTTGTTCCATCTTCGAAGAACCCGGATGTCTTGTATCCGAATCCGGAGGTGCACAATCGTCGTTCTAGGAACGTCGGGGAGGTAAGAAATCCGTTCCGCTTTTGATTCCCTCGTCGAATTTTTGAATGCTAGAACTAGGTTTTAGTTTTTCGCATTTTTGAATTTTTGTTATTTTTTATGCCTTTTGTGAAATTCTTGATGAATTGTTGAAAATGGACATGTAAAAATTGTGGGTATGTGTATTTTGTGCAGAAATGTGTAGATTAGTTTTTATTTGTGAAAATAAAGTGCTTTTCTAATGAAATGCATGCTTTGGGGTTTTGTACCGTATGCTATTTATGTATGTACATTATGAGAAAAGTTTGTCGTGTAGTGACAATTTTTGTGAAAAAATGTGACATGTGCCGTGTTTTGTGACGGGTTTTGTCTGAAAGTGTGTGCCGTGTAGGGACGGATTTTTGAAAAATGTGTTATGCAAATGTGTCATGCCGTGTGTGCCATGTTTTTGGGTGACGGACTTTGTGGGGAAAATATGTGCAATATGTGCCGTGTTTTTGTGACGGGTTATATGTGCCTTTGCCGTGTTGGGGACAGACTTTTTTGAAAATGTGTCGTGTAGGGCTTAATCCCTCTTTTGAGAAAATGTGTACAGTGTGTGCCGTGTTTTTGTGACGGACTGTATGGGAAAAATTATATGTATAATGTATGTGAAAATTATGTGCAATGTGTGCCGTGTTTTGTGACGGGTTATATGTGAAAAATATGTGCAATGTGTGCCGTGTTTTGTGACGGGTTATTTTCATGGCTTTCCGTGTTGGGACGGACTTTTGTGCCTTTTGTTTTATATTAAGTACTGTGATTGACGTACCTTTGCTGTGTTTACCTGCAGGATGCGGGGCTTATGGCCGGGAAGGCCAAGAGGATGAAGACTCGGGGATCGCTCGAGGCTGTTGTTGAGCTGTGGCAGCGGATGCCCGATATTTCCGTGGATGGTAGGCCGAGTCCCGTGAGGCCGGTCTACGCTTCGGCTTCGGGTGTGTTTGTAGAGAACCCGGCCGGGTCTCGACACGAGGAAGAACAAGAGCGTCTTCCTTGGCCTTTCCGAGTATTGGTGGGATACCACCCACACCTTCCATCCGAGCCGGGAGAGGTGACGGTGACGCCGACCGATTTTGCCGTGATTACCGGGCTTTCCTTCAAAGGAGGGCCAAGCGGTGGAGGGATATGATCTCCGATGCCGTGTTGACCGAGCCGCCGGGCTTTGAGCCTCGTCCTCGCAGGGCCACAGGGAAGCCGTATAGCGATGTGGAGCCGAGGATCACGGCCGATTGGGGCCTATGTCCGGTACCGGCCAGGTGACGGCGGAGCAGGCGCGCTCCTTTTTGTGGTATGCACCGTCCGAGACTTTGTTCTCAAACCACGCGATCGCAAGCTCCCTTTGCTCATTGGAGAGCTTGATTGATCTGGAGAGGGTCTGTGACATTGCTTGGGGCGAGGCATGCTTGGCTGAGCTCTACTTCTCTTTGGACCGGTTTAGCCGGGGTGTGGCCAATTCTTTGGCCTGTTTTGACTTTGCTTTGAAGGTATGAGTTTATTGCTGTTTTGATTTAGCAACTTGTCATTTCTCCATTTTCTTTTGCACTCGAGCCTTTTCGTTTTTGTCACGTGTGGTTCTATGAGATTTTTCAAGAGCTTCCCGTGGGATAGAGATCCTGGGCCGTAGCCGCGCACCTGCTATGCCGGGCCGGGCTCGTACAGGCGAGGAAGAGGAGGACCAGCAGGGGAAGCTCACCATCGCTTACGGGGATGTGCAGGAGCGTCCTGGAGAGGGGTAGCCCGGAGGGGTTTGTTTTGTTCCCGTGGGCTAGGTATGAGGGTGATGAGTTCGAGGGGGCTCCCCGAGGGTGACAAGCCAAGCGACGGAAGATGCCGCGGGCTTGACTCGCGACGTCATGTACCCGGGGAGCGGGTCTTCCGGCAAGCATGGCCCAGTGTGCTTCCCGTGGCTCCGAGGGACCCTCCTTTTGAGATGCTTGATTCCCGGATATGGATGTGCTTGATTTTGAGAGGTACCTTGGCGGTGTGGGCGCCGAGGAGTTCATTTTGTATGGAGAGGAGTACGGGGCCTTCGTGAGGAGGAAGCTGAGGACGCCGCAGGTACGGGCGAGGGAGAGGGAGGCTGGCCCGCAGCTCCCCAAAGGTTCCGATACCGGGCCGGATTTCACGTATGTCCGTGGGGACGGATCGAGGAGGAGGGTGTCTGTACCCGTTTCGAGCAGGCTCGCCGCATACAGAGTAGATCCCGATAGATCGGTGAGTGTGCCGACTCTTTTCCATCTTGGCATCTTTTCTGTATTTTTTTCTCTTTTTGTTGTTGAGTATAACTGTATTGCTGAGCGTTTCCTTGGCTGCTTGCTTGTGCAGGTCCCGGGGAGAGCCTATGATATGCTGACTCGTCGTTATGTGGCGATGAGGTCATTTGCGAAGAAGATGGCATCGAAGATGTCTTGTCGGTCTTCGCGACGCGTGCCGGCGTACCAGCCCATGCCTTTGAGGCATTCTGTAGACGTTCCTCCACCGAGAGCCGAGCCGGAGCCGCAGCAGGAGGGACCTTCGAGGGGGCGGCATAGCATGGATGCCGGGATGTCTTCGGGAGCTCCGAGGCAGCAGCCCTTTTATCAGTTCTTCCCTCCGCAGGACGCACATGGTGAGGGATCCTCAGAGCCTTCTTTCTTTGATCCTTTCGTCGGATTTGATCCTTCAGATTACTTTGAGTGGCAGCCTCCGACGGGGGCTCGGTACTCTGATGACGAGGACGTGGCGGGCGAGTTCACAGGGATGCCCGACTTCTCTCTGGAGGACCTCGGCGAGGATGATGATGATGCTGAAGAGTCGGATTAGGGTCCATTTGCTTTCCCTCTTTCCATGTCTTCTCTCTTTTTTTTTTTAGCAACAGACATTTGATGTACCTGTAATAAAACATTTGTATTTGCATGGCCAACGCATTTTATTTTAGGATGTAATGTCATTTTTGTGATTCCCGGGAATTGTCCTAGAAATTGTTGCTAGTATTTTTTTATTTTGTGCATGCCACGTGAGCTTAGAGTGCGTTTGTGGGTAGTGTATGTTCACCGGGAATGGCTTTGGCCAGTGTTTGGGCAGTTTGGAGCAAGGTTTTGCTGAGGACAGTGGTTGTTGTACTGTTTGCTGGGGAAATGGGTTCTGTTTGCAAGGAGGTCCGTACGGACATACTTAGCATGCAAAGAGGTCCGTGCGGACCAACCTTGCTTTTGGGAAGGAGATAAATGCTTTCCAGTGTCTGGTCCTTCCCCATTTCCCCATTTTCAGCCATTTTCGAGCTTTCTTCCCCATTTTCTCTAGGAACCTCCATTTTTGCCATGGATTCTTCGTACGTCCCTAAAATTTTTCCGAGGCTTTCGCAGGAGAGGCAAGCACGCTTCCTTGAGCAGCTGAAAACGTGGATGCGGCGCTGTATGAGGCATCAGAGACGGGCTTTCGAGGTAAGGTTTCGTCTTTGCTCGATTTGGTCTTTTAAGGAGTTGGTTCCTGATTGGGATTTGTTGCGGGCTGCCGCAAAGTTCTGGGATGTTAGGAGGCACGTGTATTGTTTCTCCTACAATGAAATGGTGCCCACTTTTGAGGATTTTCGGGCTTTGATTGGAGGACCGGAGGTGGAGGCCATCTCGCTTCCTTTGATGGGTGGTGCTGCGGTGAGCGTGAAGCTTGCAGGTTTCCTTCGTACTTCGTTGGAAGAAGTGCAGGGCATGATCCTTGATTCGGGTCATATCGACATTTCTGAGCTTCCGGAGCGGTTCATGGTTGATGATGAGAGTGATGTTTCTTGGGACGCATTTGCCTTGTGCGTGATGGCGACGCTTTTCCTGGTCAGCTCCCTTGGCATTTGCGATGGTGCTTTGCTAGATGTGGTAGGGCACTGCAGGGCTGGAGAGGATATTGTCCCGTTGGTGCTGGGGGAGACTCTTCATGGTATCGACCGTCTGGCGACCGGGGATCGTTTTATGAGAGGGGGAAGCCCTGCTTTGCTCACCTTGTGGCTACGAGAGAGACTTCAGGCCATGCCCGAGGCTCCGACGTCGTTTAGTCCGTGGTCATTTGCTCAGCGACCTCTTGCGTTGGATATGGATCGCCCGCCCGGGAGAGATGGATGGCACGCTCTTGGTACGCATCGATCCGCCGGTGGGTTCCGCACCTGGAGGATTCGAGACTAGGAGGATTTTGCAGAAGGGTCCTACGTTGTCGAGTTCCAGGTTTGTCTTGGTCCTCCTTCTATATTCCGTCGCTTGTTTCTCGGCGGTTTGGGATGAAGCAGAGCCTTTGTTGGCCGGGATGGTCTTGCTACCGCGGAGGTAGTTCCTCTTTGTATGGCGGCTTCGGTACCTTCTTGTATTTTCTCGAGGGTATGGAAGTATTCCGCTTTCCCTCCCGTGGTACTCCTTAGACGTCTGGGAGCGTTGTATTGACGACTCGCACTGGCCCGGTATGAGCAACGTGTTGGGCGAGTCCCAAGTGGTCTTGGAGAGCGTGCGTGTAGCAATTCCGGGACCCGTTGCCGTAGTAGCTATTGCCTTAGGAGTTCCGAAGCCTGGTCCGACCCTTTCGATGTGACGGGAGACACTTTGTTTGACTACGAGACTAGAGTTGACCGACCGACAGGAGAGGTCCTCTTTACGTACTCGCAGGAGGAGATTCGAGCCGAAGCACGGGCGAATGAAGCCCCGAGAGCTACCGGATTGTTTGACTCTACGGGGAGGACCCCGATCTCTGACCGAGAGACGCAGAGTTGGTTCACGTGGAGCGAAAGAAGACTCACCTGGGACGAGGGAAGAAAGGAAAGAATGGCGAGGGGACAAGCGCAGATGGCGCGGAATGACCTCCTAGGTATCCATTCATTGCATTTGCAAACACATTATTTGTTAAATGTATTAAGTCAGTCTTTTAGCATGTTGTGAACTTGAGAGTAGACCGTGCTTGAACTCATCAAGAAATGTTGTAACCGTTAGTGATTTGTGATTTACTTTTAAAGCTTTGTCGAGACGCAAGATCTCTTGTTTGCCTTTGTGTCTTTTGTGCACTTTGTCGGCGTCCATCCTTGGACTTTTCGTTGCATTTGCGGACCGAAGGCTCGGCCATGACGGCAATCCCTTTTGCTTAGGCTTTGTGCTTGGCCGAGAGGTTGAGTGATCTCGACAAGTCGTTTTGACGGTCTTTTCGTAGCTTCCTTGCCTCTTGTTGGCGTCGGGCTCTTGACCTCTTTTGGTAGCTTCGCTTGAGCTTCTTTTTTTTTTTTTTGTGTGAGCCCTTGCTCGAGCTCTCTTTTTTTATTTTTTATTTTTGTGAGCCCTTGCTCGAGCTCTTTTTTTTTTTGAACAACCATGTCGGATATTCAATGACTCTAATGAATCCTACCCGCAGTAGCTTCTCAATCTCTTCTTTGACCTGTAGAGACCACTCTGGCTTGATCTTCCTCAATTTCTGCTTTACTGGCATAGCATCTGGTACTAGAGGGATCCTGTGCTCTACTATTGAACTGTCTATCCCCGGCATATTCCTGTATGACCATGCAAACACGTCGACGTATTCTCTCGAGCGCATCGATCGCCCGTCCCGTTCAACCCTCGAAGAAGTTTCCAATCTGTGTCTCTTTAGGTTCCTCGACAGTACCCAAGTTCACACTTGTCAAAAACCTCCTCGGCAGCTTGGGCCCGGTTTTCCTCTTTTTCTGAAACCTGCTTAAGATTTCTTTAATGTATTGTTCATTTAGTGTGTTTGCATCTTGTTCAAATGATTCATTATTAACTGTTGTTAAGTTTTGAGTTAATTTATCATTTGTTAAGTTGGCAATAAGAGGATACTCAGAAAGATCTGTCATTTCATTCAAAATAAGGGGAAAGATGACATCGATTACATTTTCATAATCCTCAGGCGTGAGGCCTTCGGATGACTCGCAGGACTCGGAATCCAAAGATTCCTGACTCGACTGTATAGACGCTACTGACTCTGGACCCTACACTACTTATTGACTCGAGGGTGTTTGACAAGGGTTGGACCGGGATCTCACTCCTTCTTGTTGTTGCCCTGGGGAGTAGCAGTCTTGTCAGCGTTCTCATTTGGCTGTGCATCCTGTGGATCATAATTGCCTTTGTTGACACCATTTCCATGAGGAATACCTGACTGATCCGGCGGAAACTCCTTTCTGAATTTAACTTTATCCATCTGTACCTCCGGGCAAGAGGACTGCCAGTGCTTTCGGCATCCGAGATACGCCTTTCTTCATCCCAAAAGTCTTCTCGGCTTGTTCACTCTTCTTTCCACCTTTTCCCAAACAAAGGGGCTGGACCGATCCTGAGCAAGAAGAGCCATTACAAATACATTATGCTCATCATGGGTGATGAAGGGCTCTGAAGAAACTTTCATTAACATGGCTTGTTTCACTTCAAACTCGCAATCTTCATAAGTGAGCCTTTCTTCTGTAATCTTGACCATGGTTACTGGTTCGATATCATAGAAAAGAGACCGAGCTCTGACAACAATAACGAAATCAGTTCCGACTATGGGCCCAAACTATCCTTTCATGGCGGCGGCATTAATCAGATCTTTCCACTTCCCTTGTAATTCAGCGTAAGGAACGTTGAATTTCAGGATGTCTATGACCCCTGGATTTCCAAAACTAACTGCGTTTGTCTCCCCAAACTCGATCATGTTGACTCGATTGTTAGTAGGGAGAGGATTCTTGACCACATTGGGACCCCGAGGTGGTTCCAGCTTGCCTTCTTCAATCAGGCGAGAGATCAGGAACTTCAGGTAGGTACAATCATTGGTGTTATGCCCATGATATTTGTGAAAACGGCAGTGTTTGGTTTCGTCCATTCTGACACTAGGGTTCTTGGGTTTCCAGTTTTCCAAAGGTCTGATGAGTCCTTCAGCTACCAAACCTTCGAGGACCTTCTCTAGTGGCATTCCGAAATCTTCAGCGGTATAGAAGCGAGGTCTTGGCTTTGCAGCTACTTGGCTTGAATTTTGTCCAACCCTCTCATTCTGAATATAATTGACAGCGCCGACCATTTCTTTTCCTCTCACAGTGACAGTCGGGGCGTTTGACACTGGTGATTTGTAGCAATAAGAGCTAGCTGATCCTGTGGCAGGGGCCATGTTGAAGGCATTTTCAAACTTGGTACCAGCATTTACCATTGCCCAAAGGTCAGGATAGTAATAATTGCCAATTTGGACTCTTAGTTGAGGTTTCAAGCAAGATTGGAAGATCTCCATCTGTTCCTCTTCATTCAGCGGGGTCATCATTTCACTAAGCTTCCAATTCCATCTCCTGTAAAATTCACTCACTGGCTCATCTGGGCGCTGTAGAGTGCCTTGTAGGTCATTCCTGCTGGTTTCCCAATTCAAGTTGGCCTTATACTTCTCCATAAATGCTTCCTTAATTTGGTCCCAGGTGGCTCGGGCCTCTGGTTTTACATGCAGGAACCATCTAAGAGCTGAACCCTTTAATGACAGCTGAAAATGGTCGGCCATTTGTTGATGTGTACAATCCTTGGCTCTCATGGCAAGAAGGTAGCTTTCAATATGAGTCCGGGGACAATCGGTGCCGTTGAACTTTTCAATCTCTGGCATTCGGAATTTTGGAGGAAGAGGGACAATTTTGCTGGGATCGCAATCTGGTATGCCGCCTTTTTGGTGTTCGGTTCTCCGAACTTCTCTTGCATGGACTTAACTTGTTCCATCAACCAAGTCATGTTGGGGTCGGGGACGGTTTCGATTCCTCAAGCAGGCTTGCTTATCGATTTGAGTGGTAGGACTGTGGGTGGCACAAATGTGGTAGCCGGTACTATGGCTCGGGGGTCTTTGGAAGGGAAGTAGGTGTAAACTTGGCCCGGTCCCGTGTTTCCCGAGGCCGACTCGCAGGCATAGGAATTAGGCTCGTAGTTGCAGAAGTAGGAAAAAGGAGCCTCGTGGGATCCTATTGGCAAGGTTGGGGGTGGAAGATCTGCTGTGGAAGGGCATAGATTGAAAAGGTCACTTGATTGATTCTGAGGCCTAGAAGTTGTCTGGGACGGCCCATACTGGGGAGAGGGAGCGAATCCCATAGGGTAGTGCAGAGGCTGCATTGCAGGGATAGCTGTGGCGTTTGTTCTTCGTTGGGAGGGAACAAAGATGGGTCTTAGCTGAGGAGGAGAGGGTGTCGGGACCCGGAGGGCTGGGGAGACTGGAAAAGACTGAAAAGGGACAGTCTTTGGCAATGGATCATATGTGGATGGAGGAGGGCATTGGTTATAGGCTAGGGGACCGAGATGGTTACTTCGGAGTTTCATCTTCTACCATAACCAAGGAACCGCTGGGCTCTACCACTATCCGGACCCCATGACGGTGGAGCGCATCAATGAGCATGGCCTCGCCGTTCCTCATGGGCCTTACGACTGTTTTCCAAGGCTAAGGCTAGCTCTTCTTCCCTAGTCATCTCGGTTACCCAAACCAAGATCGTTCTCTGTCGAATCGGACATTCTCGACTCTCTCGGATCGACCAAACCGAGGAATCTCGCGAACCGTCCGAGAATTCCCTGCGCTAACAAGTCGCCGACCCTGTTCTCACCCACTTCTTTCTCGCGGGAAAGGGGTAGGAAAGGTTTAGACTCGGGGTAGGTGTTTAGGATGAAGGCTCAGCAATATGCAAATTAGAATCTTCCAGCTTTACTTAAAATGTTGTCTTTTATTAATTTCTATTTGGTTGGAAAAGGATTTGCCCTTCTTTTTCGCAACTACTCTAGATCCCGGATCGCGGTTCCGTCACTACGTCTATAAGCCCCTCGTATTCCACCCGTATTTCGACTTCCCAGGTGGATGACCCGACGAGGGTCCTATAGGGCACGCGGATCCCACTGACCGAGAGTAAAGAACGCTCCTAAAGGGTCTAGCGGGTCATAGGACCTTTTAACGCACGAGCGATGCGGATTATAGTCAAGGCAATACCGGGAAAGTCTCGTCTTTCTGCCTTAACGAAATTTTTGGCAGAGTTTCGCTTGAGCGAATGACATTTTGACTTTCGGTAATGTCCGAGAAGATAATAGGCATGGGTCGGGCAGTAAGCCGGATGACACAAAGGTCATTACATTGAACTTCGTTGCATACGCAGTGCGTGAGTCAGAATCGAAGTCAATGCCGGGTCAAGATCTTGCCAATTTTTTCCTTGTCGGAATTTTGACAGAGCTTCGCTTGAGCGAAAGATCTTTTGATTTGTTGGCAAAGACTCGGTCTCGACTCTTACGCATTCCGTGTGGGTCAAGGTCAAAGTCAATGTCGGAGTCAAGATCCTACCAATTTTTCCTTGTCGGAATTTTGCGTAGTTCCGCTGAGCGAAAATCTTGGCTTCCGTTATGAACTAAGGCTTGACCTTTACAAGGGTATGCAACCGGGCTATATGACACGGACTAGACCAAAAACCAACCAAAAGTCACGGTTTTTTGAAATGTGTGACACGGACCGTGCATCGTCGACACCGGCCGCCATGGGAGGTTGGAATGATTCCGTGCGCGCCCGGAGCATCGTAAGGCTGTCCGTGATCGCAGCTGGAACCACCCCGGGTTTGAAGGACGTGCGTGCAAAGTGTACAGGATATATCAGGTGCGCGTAGTGTGCGGTCTCCTAAAAATGTTCCTTTTTGAGTTAAAACAGAGATTTTCATGAAATGTGTTTTAAAGGAATGATTTTTCAGGACGGGGAGAATGCAACACGTAAGCACGTAAATTTTCTCGGGAGCCCTGCCGCCATGGAGCCGAGTAGCCCCAAGCTGCTAGGACTGCCAGATTAACCCTGATTTTTCTTGGTGGAATTGCCACTGAGGTCGCCCGGTCAGAATCCAGGGAGGATTAAGTCGTACGACTGCATGGATCAATTTTCCAGGTTCCACTCCTTTGCTATTTTTCGGGTTGTTTCCCGTTCAAAGTATGCACAAATCCCAAGATGAAAATGATGCAATGCAAGGCAAAGAAAGCAAGCACGATTAATGAAATCAGCGACGGGAGTCTAACCCGCTCAAAGGGAAAAGCTTTCTTTTATTTTTTTTTCAATTTTTTTTTTTGAAAAGGGATACTGGTACGTGGGATTGTTAAACCACTGGTTATCCCAAGCCCCGGGTTAGGGAGCGATACAGGAAGGTTAAGTGGTTTTCACCTATATACCTAGTATCGATTTTTGTTTTGAAAATAAAAGCTTTTCTCCTTTGGGATGTCCCCAGCGGAGTCACCAAACTGTGAATGTGTGCCCCAAATTTTGTGTATTGGAAATTCACGCGAGTTTGAAGACATCCGGTTTAATTTGAAAAACGGAGTCGCCACGCCATTTTGATTACCTCAAAACTTTGAAAAAAAGGTTTTATGGGTTCGGAGGTTAAGTTACCCCTTGGGAAGAACGGATCGTCGTTCACCCAAAGTGCCTTGCCGGAGCAAGTCTCCCAAGATTTCATTAATCGTGTTTGCTTGCGTGCTTTCTTGTGTGCATGTGTTTGAAAATAAGGGGGGGGGGAATGTCCCAAGTTGTCTTCCGGACGTACAAACCATTTATTGATTGTCGCTCGGGATTCCTTGGAATTTTATGTATTCGGGATTATGATCCCGTCCTCATCTTGGACTTGTGATCATCGCTTTTTAACCTCGAGACTTGCGTGATCGATAGAATGACTCTCTTTTATAGTCACAAAATGAGGTTCTTTAGGAAGGAATGTCCTTAGCCCATCAATCCTACACTTTAAGACGGTCGAGCTCATATAGATGCTTCATACTCGTCTTAAGTGATAATCGGAGATATAGGGTTCAAGGTTGTCCCTTTCTAAAGAAATTATGAAACCTTTTATGGAAGAAACGATGTAAAGATAGGATCTTTTACACCGATTCGTCCCAAGGTTGCTAATGGGGACATGGGGGAATGCATGTAAAAATGACATTTTTAGTGAAAAGATGACATTTTTTGGGTTGCAAAGGATGCATTTGATTTAAAGAAGTGATCTTTATTTGCAAAGGATGCATTTGATTTAAATAAGTGATCTTTATTTGCAAAGGATGCATAAAGACATGATTTTTATGCAAATGATGCATTTTTATGAAGAAATTGGGATTTAAATATGCAAGGGATGCATGAAGATTGCATTTTTAAGAAGCAAGGGATGCTAATTTAGGATAAAGATATGATCTTTAATGCAAAGGATGCTTGAAAAAGGATTTCATGTGCAAAGGATGCATTTTTATCATAAAGATTGGATTTTTATATGCAAAGGATGCATGAAGGTGGCATTTTTATGTAAAAATAGGGTTTTTAGGTGCAAAGGATGCACCTTTGATTCAAAAGATTACATCTTTAATGGCAAGGGATGCCTAATGCATGCAAAAGGGGGAAAGGGGGTATAAAGATATGATCTTTAACTATGAATGCAAGTCCCAAACAAAGATAATAACAATATATGAAATGCAATGAGCAATTAAATCATATAGAGCAATTAGGATGCAAGATTAGGGAGTGAGAGGTTACCAATGGTGGCCTCTTCTTCTTTGGGTGGAGCTAGGTGGAAGGACCAACTTCTAGATCTTCAAGGAGGAGGGAGGAGGCTTCTTGGCACCCTTTTTGCTTCCTAACTTCGCAGCATTTGCTTGAGTATAGTGTATTGTGTAATGGTTGATGATATTGTGTATGTAAAATGGGTAGAGGAGGGCTCTATTTATAGGCTTCCTGAAAATAGCTAATGAGGCCGTGCGGCTAGAGGTCCTTGGCTAATGCAGTCGTGCGGCATTATCCCTTGTGACTCAGCATGTTTCTAGAATCATGCAAGGTGGCAAATTTTAGAACATTTCCTAATTAAGAAAAACGTGTTTCTTAATTAGGAAGCTTCCCCTTCAGCCCTTAATTGTTTTGGAACAGTTCCGGAATATTTCCGGAACACTAGGAAGGTCCGGGGAATTACCGGGAAACTTACCGAAATTGTCGGGAAATTTAACCGGAAGGCATGAGCCAGATTTGGGTACTTACACATGTCCTGGTATGACCAGGCGAATACGTCAACATACTCCCGGAGGAGGCTTATCAGGGCTTCTTTTTCTGCATCGGCGAATAAACTGCCCACTTGTGTCTCTTTAGGCTCTTGCACTGACCCCAGGTTCACTTTGGTCATAACCTCTTCGGCAGCTTGGGCCCGGTTGTCCTCTTGGTCAACTACACGCTCGAGAACTTCCTTAATGTATTGTTCGTTTAATGTGTCTGCTTCTTTATCAATTGAGTTATTAACGTCTTTTAAGTTGTTTGTTAACTTATCAGTTGTTAAAGTGGCAATGAGAGGATACTCCGAAAGGTCAGACTTTTCATTGAACAAGAACGGAAATACATGATTGTCTACATTATCATAGTCCTCCGGCGTAAGGCCATTGGATGACTCAGAGGACTGGACTCTGACAAGGACTGACTCAGAGGGTTTGAGACCGGGTTTAAGGAGATGTGGGTGCGGGCCCGGCTTGTCTTCCAATTCTGCCTGGCTTGCCCTTGGTCCGGTGAAAGTTACCCAATTCTTCAGTGGCATTGCTGGATGCTTGATGAGGGTTCGGGGATCGAGAGACTTGGCTTCTACTGTCCCAATCATGGAGATCATGCTATTTTCGAAGCCCAGGTCAATCAGGTTTGGCACCTCCATGACTTCTTTAAAAAGACTCTGTAGAGCCGGTCCACTGAGAGCGTCTTCTATGAATTCTGGTTCCTTCTGCTTTGGAGTTACTGTTTCGAACCTGGCCTCGGTGGCTGATCCGAACAATCCTGTTTCCCATGGAGAGTACCCCGAGTTGCTCCTCCAAGTCCGGATTCCCTTGAATGTGTACTTGCCGCTGACTCGTGGTGGCAGCTGGTCCAGGTAGAGCCGTGATGTCGAGGAACACTCCCTTATCGAATTAGCTTTGAGTCCTCTCAAACGCTTGAGGTCCCGCGTGCTAGCTGTTCCATTCTTTCCGTAGTCTCGGTGCCGACTATCCCCGCTTCTTTCTCATCTTCATCAGTTCACCGTCGGTCCCCTCGCCGTCTGGGTTCGCCGTCGATCCCCTCGCTCGCTGTCGGTTCCCTTGTTTGTCCCCTCGGTCTCCGTTGTCGGTTCCCTTGTCGGTCCCCTCGCTCCGTCGGTTCCTCTTGGTGAAGTAATGAGCGAGGTCAAAGCCGTAAGGCCGGAGATTGGGTGTGCCGTCGGAGGTTCCCTTTGTGGGCTGCCGCCTTGGTGCGGGCGAGCCTTTGTCTTTCTTGATGTCGCCCGGTGTTGGCACGTAGCCAAGCCCCCGGACCGTGGTGTGGTCCTTGACTTCAATAACTTGGTGTTGGCCTTGTAGCCTTTTGCCGAGCCCCGCCCCGGGATGAAGTTCATGAGTTTCATCATCCTCATGGCAGGAGGAATCTTGTCGTGAGATAGTGGAAGGTCCACGTTGCATATTTGGATTTTGGAGGTCTCAGAGTGAATCCGTTAATGGCATGTCGTCATTATGCTTGATTTCGAACACCGGAATGTCGTTGGTGCCGGTCCCCTCGGTGGTGATCACCGTCGCCGTAGATCGTAGTTAGCTCGTTGCCTTGCATGAACTTGAGGCACCGGTGAAGGGTGGATGCCACGCCATTGATTTGATGCAGCCGGGGACGCCCCAGATGGCCGTGAAAGTGATTGGAATGTCCAATACTTGGAATTCGGTGGGGATCATCCGCTTGCCGAACCAAATATTAAGAGTAGCAACCCCGAGAACCGTACGGGAAGTAGAGTCATAGGCCTTGACAAAGGTGGACCGAAGGCTTTAGATCTCGTGGGCTTGATGTCAAGCAGTCCATCATCTCGGCGGGCAAGACATTAATTCCGGAACCTCCGTCTACCAACACGCGGGGAAGGCGATGCTCGTCCAGCTGGACCGTGATGTAAAGCGGCTCATTGTGATTAGCCCCAAATTTTGGCAGGTCGAAATCTGTGAAGGTGATAATGTTTTCGTAGTGGATGTTGTCGATCATCTGAATTACTTTATCTGGGGTTGCGTCCACGGGGACCATGGTGCGGGCCAGCTTTCCTCTAGCTTGAGCTTGTGAGGATATGAAGAGGTGAGCAGAGACCAAAGGGAAATGTTCGCCCGAGTCCGCTTGAGCCGAGTGAGGATCGGGTCCTCTTCGGGGAACTTGCGTCTTCGGGCCGACCGGGTTGCGCCTGCCCGCAGCTTTTTGGTGGCCATAGGTGGTAGTGCATGAATTTGACCCGATCGGGTTAGAACGCCGACATCGGGTTTGGTCCCTTCGAACAGGCCGCCCGAGTTGAGCCATAGTTAGAGGAGGATTCCTCGTAGCATAGGGCCATATGTCTTCCCTCAACTCATTGACTGTGGATGTATTCCCCGAAGCTTCTGCAGCCTTGACGGATTCTCGTCCCAGATACCGGCTTAGGTATCTCCTGTGGGAGGTAGCCTCACGGTTTGACGCAAACTGCTCGAATGTCAATGGACAACAAAGCTGGTTATCTGAGCCGAACTCAGGACATTGCCGACCCTCCGAGGGAGGTTGGAGAGTTCTCGGCTCAAGCGAATGGTCTCCTTGATCTCTTCACGGTAAATCGCGTTACTTTCCTTCTTCTTGAGCATACTCGGGGCACTGGAGTTGGGTCCGGCGATACTCATGGTTTGCTAATTTTCCTCCACTCTTGGCCAAGATCAACTTTCTTGCAATGAGCCTCGCGTCGAGAGTTAGCGCTTACGTTTCTTCCCATGTGAGAATAGCCGAGCTTCTTTGAACCGCGTGCGGCAGCCTAGGTAAACCTCCATCGGGGAGAGTTTTCTCCTTTGTTTTATCTCGAGTGGCGGGTATGCTCGGAAGGTGAGTACACGGCTTCCCGAACATCCTGCCCATGTGACTGGTTGCTGTCCCAGCTGATCGTTTCGTAAACGAATGCCTCGGTCCGTGGAATTTCCCGAGTAGTTGCTCGAGACGAATTTCCATCCTCCTCTTGTTTTTAAATAGACCTTCCTCCCCGAGTTGGCCTTTCAATTTGAGTGCGGAAATGATCCGTTCCCATCCTCCCAGACCCTCGGGAGTCCGGTTTTGTTGACTTCATGCCCGACTTGGAAGAGAATGGTTTCATCGCCTTCGTCGTCGCTTTCACAGAGAACTTGCTTTCCTCGGGGAGGTAAGCACTGAGATTCGTTATGCTGTTTCGTTCCATCTCCTAGGTCATCGGGACCGTTGACCACCCTCGTGTGGCGAGAGGGGTTGGATGAGAACAGACGGTAGTCCAGGAAGTTGCCGTGAGCAAAACCTCGAGGTCAAACCGGCTCTAGAGTGGTCTCTAGCTTTCGTCCGAAGCCGCCCGTGACACTTTAAGGGCTCGGTCCCCGTCGGTCTTTCGAGCTTGGTCTTCGTCCCAAAGACGACTTTCTTGAGCGGCTAGTTCCATGAGGTCCTTCCTTGCGAGAGCTAAGCAGCCTCCGTAGGTGCGCATCATCCGACTAGTGTCCGTAACCGTGATTACATTCAAATCGCCGAATGGCGGAAACACTTGGATTACGTTGACGAAGGAAGTCGGACTGACATTCCATGCGGCCTTCCTTGATCTCGATTACCAAGAAATTTACCCATATCTCGCTTGATTGACCCCACGGGGTGTTAAATTCTGCAATGTTGACAGCCTCGTGATCTCGCTCGATCGCCAAGTCTATCGAGCTAGGGCCCGACCGGCAGGATGTTCAATCCGGGCCGTGACGGCCGGGAGCAGAATCGAACCGGAGCATGTTGATGCCGAGGTGGTCATTTCCTATGTCGGAAGCCGACTCGCCTTGCGGGGAAGACTTTCATAGATGTTTTCGGGGTGGCCGCCGGAAGCGTTCCCGAGGTTGATCTCGACTCGTAGCGGTGGTGAGGAGCTTGGTCTCCTTCGCCGTTTCCCTTGGCCTCGCGGCGCTTGAGGGTATAAGCTTGACTGACCAAGACGGGGCCGGTTGCAGCACCGGGCCGGTACTCGGAAGTAGTGATGAGCTCGAGCTCGCTTGGCCAGGGCCTCATTTACCATGAGCAGCAACGTCCGAGGGTAACTTTGGCATTGCAGTAATTTGACGATAAGGACCGGATCCTTGGTATCATCGGGATATCTGGAATAGATGATGTTGACGAAGTCGTCGTGCCCACTTGGTCGTAGGGATTCTTTGTCGTGTGAACCAGCTTGCTTCCAATTGTCGGATAGCCGCCCGTATCGACTTTGAGCTTGACAATTTCCATGGTATTGGAGCCTTGGTCGTAGGTGACCTGATCGGAAGGAGTGCCGCTTCAAACTGAGCATGTGAATGCAAAGGTCTACCCGCGGGTCTGACGCGTCCTCGACTCCGGAGAGTCCTGATTCGTCGTCATCTGACGGTTCAACCCAAACGTAGGGACGTATTGCGTCCGGGTGCGTTGCTGGAGCTGCTAGGAAAACGTCATGCCCTTCATTGGAGAAGAGAGGTGCAGTGGGTAGTTCCTCGTGGAGGACATCCCATACGACTTCCATGCATTCAAAACGAGAATGGCGGTGCTTGTTGACCTTTATCACAACGATCTCTTCGCCTGGCGGGGCCAGAGAGTTGGTTTGAAGAATGCTGATGAATCTCCGATTGGAGACTGGGGGTTTATGTGCCCGCATCATGGCGATGTTCAGGGTTTCTTTCCAATCTGCCTCCAAATGTTGGAAACGACAGTTGAACTTGATGTATCGGATCGCTTCTGTGGTCCGCCCGCTCGAGTACGTTTACATAGTTAGCATCTCCGGACTCTGAGGGATTCTGATGAGATTTGCCCCGGTAGTCCCTTGATTGATTCGAAGTAGGTAACCCCGGTGCCTGAGTACGGACACGCTTGGCTATTGTCTCGGCTTCGTTCCCTATGAGGAAAGTGTCCCCTCGGATGACTTCGAGATCTCCCTGCTGGTTAATGAACTTAACACACTGATGGAGAGTGGAGGCTATGGCTTTCATGTGATGTAGCCAAGGGCGCCCCAACAGAGCTATAAATTCGGATGGAATGTCCATTACATGGAATTTTGCTGGCACCATTTGGGTTTCGAACCAGAGTTCCAGAGTTACCGTCCCCAGGATGGGACGAGACGAGCTGTCATAGGCCTTGATAGTCCGAGTAGACGGGATCAGATGGCTTTCGTTGATACGGAGGGCTCGCATCATGCTGAGAGGGAGAACATTAACGGCTGACCCGTTGTCTACTAATACTCCGGGGAGTGTTATGGTATTGAGCTTGAGAGTGATGTACAGAGCTTCGTTGTGCCCCGAGGCATCTCTCTAAGTCTTCGTCACGTAACGTGATCATACCGCCGCATGCCGGGAATCGTAGATCTGGTCTCTATCCGGAGAAGGAGAGTCATCCAGCCATCCGTTTCCTGTCTTCCTCTTGCGAGGTAAAGCCTTCGCTGGAGCCTCGAGATTGTGTTGAGGCTGTTTGTGGCGGTTGCCGCCCTTGGTTAGCACGTTGATCGAGTGCGAGTGCCAAGCTGACTTTGATCTTCCTTTACCGGTCCGAGCTCGGAAGCTGGACAAATTGAATCTTGGCTGATCCCGCGGGGGTTAGGCTTCTGACCGGCCATAAGATTACCAAGATCTGAGGTATTCCGATGTCCCAGGGTCTGAGCTCTGTTGTCAGCAGGACTTTTCGGCTTTCCCATCCCTGCTTGCTCTAAAGCTGCATGGCTTGGAGGAAGAGAGGACTGGCTGGAGTACAAGACGTAGTAGTCGAACCTCCCTAAGGCTCTCCGAGTGTACCTACACCGGTGTCTCCAGCCTTCGTATCTTTCTCTCGCTCGTTGAGAGGACTTCTTCTTCTGTTTTCTCGGAGGATTGCTCCGGACCATATCTTGGGACTCGTACTCCGTGCAAAGTGAAAGGCCACAAACATCGTAGCTGATGTGGACATTTGATGAGGACCCGACTGGAAGAGGCGGAGAAACTGGTTCTGTGGCAATCTTCTTGGGCACCCACTCAATGGAATTCACGCTGTTATTGTTCGGAAAAGGGTTTTCGACTGTATTGGGCCCACGGGGACGCTCCAATTTGCCTTCTTCTATCAAGTTCTGGATTTCGTATCGTAACCCCAAACAGTTGTCTGTGGTATGGCCGTGATACTGATGGAAGGCGCAGTATTTGCTCTTGTCCGCATTGGCTACGGGATTTTTGGGTTTGTAATTTGCAACGGGTTTAAGGAGACCTTCCTTGATTAACCCTTCCAAAGATCTTGCTCGGTGGCATGTCCAACTTGTCGAAGTGTACGGCAGTCGCTTCGAGTAGAATTGTTGCTTTGCGGACCGGGTTTCGTTGCCCGACCGTTGTCCCCGATGGATGTAGTTGACAGACGTATCTTTCCTTTGCCGGGGCCGGTGCGGGATTGAATGCAACCGCTGAGCGGTATTTGTATGGATGTGCAAGAGCCAACTTTTCCTTGAGATCCTTCTCGAACCGTGAGCCGGCATTGACCATGGCTCCGAGATCCGGGAAGAAATGATGATCGATGAGAGTTCTCGATGGACGGCCTTAAGCAGTGACTTGAAGATCCGCATCTGTTCATCCTTGGAGAGTGGCTCCATGATCTCGGAGAGTTTCCAACTCCACCTCTTGTAGAATTCTTCGACGCTTTCATCCGCTTTCTGTTCAGTGGTGATTAAGTCCTCACGACTTGTTTCCCACTCTAAGTTGGATCGGTACCGTTCCAGGAAGATGTTACTAATCTGATCCCAGGTGTGGCGATCCGCAGGCTTGACCCTCGAAACCATCGTAACGCCGAACTCTTGAGCGTATGCCGGAAGTGGTCGGCCATTTGCTTTGGAGGGTTGCTCCTTTTGCTCTCATGCCGAGAACGTAGGTGTCGACGTGCGTTTGAGGACATTCGGTTCCGTCGAATCGGTCCATCTCCGCATTCTGAACTCGGGCAGGAGAGGCGTGACCATTCCCGGATCCGTGGACTTGAGCGTTTCGTGCTTTGAGCCGCTCATGGTGGCTTTCGTGTCTTTCATCCGCTCGACCATCCAGGCTAAGGTTGGGTCCAAGTGGTGGACTGTGAGGCTCGGCGCCGGGTGCTACCACGTGAGCGGTAGTGATTGGAGGTGGAAGGCTTGATATATGTGGGTATATGGGAGCCTTCTTTGAACTGTATCGGGGTTTGTCCCCGGTGTTTTGGGATTCATGTATAGGCAATGGGATGAACCCGGGAGGGTATTGAGGGATATTGGCATCCGTCTGAGATGGTCCAGCGGTGCGCTGGTGGTATTGAGTGATAGGAGTAGCACTGGCCGGCAAAATGACAGGTTGCCCCGAGAAGTAGCAATGTGGAGCCTAGGTTACTGTTTCCTTGGTTGGAAGGCATCCCGTAAGTTGGCGGGGAGGAACCTGATTGAAGGCTTGGTGAACCGGTTTCGGGGAATCGTCATCCTCGACCAGACAAAAGTACCGTCTCGACCGGGGATAGCCGCTATACCTCGCTCATTCGTAAGCCGTACCACGAAATTCTCACGATCTTCTTCGCCTCTTGTGGACACCTCACAAGCCCGGATGGCTTCTTCCAATGTCATATCTCACGGTGGCGGGGTCCGTCCCCGTCACGATTTCTCTGAGCTAGACATGTCGGAAATTCTCGGGCCGAGGGAACCGAGGGAACCGAAGAACTGTCTCGACGCCGCCGTAACGGTGATCCCTGCAAGGCGCTCGACCCGGAAATCTGAACCACTTTCTCGCCGCCGCAGGGAACGAAAGGAAGGGTTTAGGCTTCGGAAAGGGGTATTTGGCTCAAGGTTTCGGGCTTGTGCAATGTGCAGTTACCGATTAATGTTTACTTAAAGCGTGTTTTCTCAGAGTCCTAATCGGTTGGAAAAGAGCGAGTCTTCTTTTTCGCAACTAATCCTAGAGCTCTAATCAGTGGATCTCGTCACTACGCTTATAAGCCCCTCGTTTCCATTGTAGATCATCTTTCTCAGGACGGACTATCCCGAGCGAGGTCTGATAAGGCAAGCGAGTTCCATCGACAAAGGAAAAAATGAACTTAAGGCTAGCTGATCATGCAAACTTTCAACGTATGTGACGCACGGGCCACAGTCGAAGTCAACGTCCTTAAGTTAAGGCGGGGATCGTGCCAAAATTTTGGCATGACCTCTCCTGACTCGCTTGTGCGAGAGACCTTAGCTTTTGACGTTGGCCAAGTTGTGGCTGGCACGGTACATACGACGAGGTTTGGTGACACGGCGTCACATTGAACCTTCGGGTATATTTTTCGGCAGAGCTCCGCGTCAAAGTCAAGGCTGAAGAGCGCGAGACTTCGGGTCAGGAACGACCTTCGGTCTCAACCTCTCGAGCTTGACTCGGAGCGGGACCCGGCGTAAAAACATACACTTAGGCTTTATGACACGAGCTAGGCCAAAAACCAACCGGGGTCTTGGACAAAGTGTGACACAAAGAGTGCATGGCTTACACGGGCTAGGATGGGATGTTTGGGACGACCCCGTGCGCCCCCGAAAGGCATCTGGCAGGCCAATCGGGGTGCAACTGATAAGGCCATCCCGGTTTAGGGGTTGTAGTGTGCAAGTGTTCCGAGGCGCAGTGCACGTGGAGTGCGGTGTTCCGAGGCAAAGAAGTGCGCGTAGTGTGCGGTCACTAAAATTCTTTTTTGTGAGTAAAACAGAGATTTTTCAGAATGTGTCTTAAAGAATTTATGATGCACAGTTCAAAATATAGCATGAAAATCAAACATGAATGGGGATGCACAAACATGGTAAGATTTTGGAAAGTTGACAATGTAATGCCTTTTGAAACAAAAACTGTTCGAGGTTTAAAGGAACTCACACACACGAAAACGAGGAAGGGTAAACGAAAGTTTGACCCGCAGAAGGCTTTTTGAAAACAACGGCAGTTTTGAAAAAGTATCCATATCCCCAGCGGGGTCGCCAACTGAAATTACCCGAGATTTCGCGCGGGCGCGAAACGCGGTTGTCTTTCGCGGAGGGTTGGTGTCTGAGACCTCGCTTCATGGGAAGGAAAAAATGAGGAGTCGCCACGCGGTTTTTGTATTTTGAGCCCAAATGTTGAGAAACGGCTTTTGAAAATGGTGTCGTTTTTATTGGTAGAAAAAACTTAGGAAAAGGCTTTGAAAACAGGGGATCATTTTTATTGGTAGCAAAAACGAGTAAAAAGCTTTTTTAGTACCAGAGATTGTTAGGTTCGGAGGTCACGTTAAGTTTCGGGAAGAGTATTACGAGATCACCCGAAACGCCTCGTATGACGAGTCTTTCTACCTTTCTCGAAAACGTGTGTGTGTGTGTGTGTGTTTTGAAATGGGGGCTTGAATGACAAGCTTAATCTTGGTTTGAATGTCAAACGTTGATTAGGTGACTTTGAAAAGGCGAGCGTTTGAATGACAAACGTCAGTTTTGAGACGAAAATGAGCGTTTGCGTGGCAAACGTCGATTTGAGCTTGAAATGAGCGTTTGCGTGGCAAACGTCGATTTTGAGTTTGAAAAGGAGTTCGAAGGTCGAACTCCGATTTTTTGAACCGGGCGTGTCATTGTTAATGATTTTTACGGGAAAAATGCGTATTAAATGATTTTAAGTATCAAATGGCGGCTTTTAGTTTGAAGATGAGCGTTTGGAGGCCAAACGTCATTTCGCGAGTTTTGAAAGAGAGTTCGAAGGACGAACTCCGGTTTTGAACCGGGCATTACATTGTTAACGATTTTTACGGGAAAAATGCGTATTAAATGATATGCGATCAACGAATCGGGTTGCGACTCGGACTTAGAAAAGTAAATACTATCACGATCCAAACGGGTCGGACTTTGTAAATGACAGTATTTAAAGCAGTATCAACGGAATCAAACGATCCGGAATTGTAAATGACGATCAACGAGGCCAATCGGCTCGGAATTGTAAATGACGATCAACGAGGCCAATCGGCTCGGAATTGTAAATGACAGAAAGTAAATGACGATCAACGGATCGATCGATCCGGAATTGGTAAATGACGTAAAAGTAAACGGAACGGGGTCGGAACACCGTTTTAACCCGTGATTACTTCTCTTAAAGAAAGAGAAGAGGATCGAGGGGCTAAAACGTATCGGATCCCGTTAGACTGAGGCGTCTACATTTCAATAACGTTGTTCGAAACGGTTATAGCGACTGGCGCGTAAACCGAGACGAAACGAGAGATTTAGAGAGAGGGAGTTATACCTATGGCTAGGGTCGACTCCTTTGGCTCGGAAGGTGTGTACGGGACACGAAAATTAGTTCGAAAGGGTGTTTCGAAGTGATGAGGGGCGTATTTGATCGAAATACGGAAGTTTCACGCGAATCGAGGCAACTTTAGCTCGGGAAGGGGTGAAATCAGTTTGGGCCGAAGGTAGAGTGAATTTTGGGGTTAAAATGTTCCTCTTTTTGGCTTTGACAGCCACTTCTATTTATAGGTGAAAATTGCAGTAGGAGTCCGGACGGACTTGGACTGTTTTTCAGGGTTTTGGGGTATTTTGGAATTCTGAGGGGCTTCTTTGGCAATTTCGGGAAATTTGCACAGGAGTCCTACTGACTTTGACTGAAATCCAGGGGTATTTTGGTCTTTTCAGCTTGATTTGTGATTGAAAGGTGACGAGAGGGCTGTGGCATGGCTGCCACGTGCCCTGTGAGTCACCAGATGTATGGGAGTTCGTTCCCCGGTCCCGGTTTTGTCCATTTTTTTAAAATAACAGTCCGGAAAATGTCCGAAATGCCCCCGGAAAGTGCCGAAAAGTGCGTTTTTCAGGGAAAGCCATACTTTTACGTGAGATGACACGTGTCAAGTATGCTTCGACGTCGGGATGCACGGGGCAGTCTCGGGACGTCTCGTTGGCATGGCAACGGGGAGTTTAACGAGTTCCGGTTAACCTGGAGCGGGCCAGTTAACGGATTTCGGTTAACTTTCTGACGGATTTTGACGATCCGGATTTGGGTACTTACAATCATGTGTCAACATCTTTTTTTTGTATTAATTATACTCCTATTATCCGCTACATTGATTATTAATTTCGATTTATATTGTCACTTAAAAATCAATTAAAACATATAAATAATTATTTACTTAATCAAAAAAAAATTATTCAGCGTCGGATACCGACGGGTTACTGACTAGTTTCTTAAAATGACAAAATATTATTAGTATTATATTATTCATACCCCACTTGCTTCCGTCACACACTTAAATTGTGAACTTCACTTGTGAATCTCACTAACTTTTTTCTCTCACACATTTAAATTGTGAGTCTCACTTGTCATACCCACTTACTTATTCCCTCTCACAACCCTTTTCACACTAATCATTTTCCTTAATTCCTTTGCCAAGAAAAAACGGTGAAGCTCTTAGTGCGACAGAGGAAGTATATATACTTCCTTCATCCCGGTTTAAGATTTTTACTTTCCTTTTTAATATGTCTCATTTTAAGGTTCTTAGTTGCTTTATTGTCTAAAATGGACAATGAAACGCACTTGTCATTTTCATAATAAAAATTATACCCACTTTCTCTCTCCTATTTTATTTTTCATACTCATTTACTTTTTCTTAAATTACGTGCAAATTCAAAATAAAAATATTAAATCGAAACGGAGGGAGTATGTCCCACCCGAAAAGGAAAAAATTTTCATTTTGGGTGTACCATTTAAAAAGGCACACACCCAAAATGAAAACTTTTTAACACTTCTTTATTAATAAGAAACACTTGTGATACTAATAATAACTATCCACTTACTATTCAATACCATACTTTCTTTCTCTTACCTCATTTTTCATACTCACAATACTTATTTCACAATACACTTTCTTTAATTTTCGTGCAATGCCAATTTTGTATCTTTTCGGGTGAGACGGAGGGAGTATTTAACAAGTGTTAGTTTACACTTGCTACTTCGTTTGTTTGTCCAGTTTTATTTCTTACTTACCTTTTTAGTTTGTCTCAAATTAAGGTTTTTAGTTGCTTTATTACTCCATTTGTCATTCTCAAATAAAAAACTTCCTATTCACTTTCGCTCTCTTATTTTATTTTTCATACTCATAATTTTTTTTTTAATTTTTGTGCAAAGTCAGATTAAGAAAATTAAAAGGGGCGGAGGGAGTATTAATTTATTACATTCAAGATCCTCATAAGTTGGGGTAAGTTATTAAACTTTTATTGTAAGAGAAACATAATGTAATTGTCCTTTAAGGAGAAATTAATAACACCAAATGAGAGAAAAAAGGATTTGAGCAACCCAATTAACCATGTCCAATTGTGAAAAACCAAAACAATTTTTTATTCTTACAGTGAAAATGACCACCTGGTCCTTGGAATCTCCTGGCCTGTCTTAATCTACTATGATGGTCAAGGGCAAATATGTCAACTTTGCTAAAGGCCAAAACACAACAAAACGCCAAGAAGGCATATAATCCAATCTTTCAATTTCAATACACCCATACAAATGGATAAACAACAAACTGCCACTTTCTCATTTATGCCCTTTTTACCCTCTATATCTCCAAACCCTAACCTAACCTAACCCTAATAATAATACCAAAAAAAAATAAAAATTAAAACTTTAGGGTAATCTCACTCCCATTACTTTCTTCACCATCCTCCCTCAACACCAGCCCCTTCCTCTCTCCTCCATTCTCCCCGCTGCTGTGGGCCTTCCAGCTACCACCACTCTCCGACTTCCCGTCTTCAATGCTCTCCGACCGGGCACTGGTCCCCGCCCTAAGGTCAGACTCAGGCGTGCTGTGGTTCTGTGATGAGGGCTTGTACATGTGGAGCTGGTGGTGTATAGTGTGGTGGTGCAACTGTTGCTGCTGTACTGGAGCGGCAGCCTGATAAAACTCATGAGGTACTTGCTGCGTACAATAGTGTGGGTTAGCATGGTTGGTTGGATGTCCACCGTAAAGGGTGGCAGTTGCCGTGGTGGCATATTCCGGTGGGACCCATATGCCACCTAGAACCACCAGTTGTGGTGTAGGGTTACCTGCTGCTTGTGGGCCTGGACCGGGCCTTCTTGTGTGTAGTCTGTATTTCTGCACAGAAATTCACACACATGCAGACCTCTTTTATCAGGTTTTTGTGTTGTACAACATGGTATAAAGAGAAGTTGTGTGTGTGTGTGAGAGAGAGAGAGAGAGAGAGAGAGAGAGAGAGTGAGAGAGAAACCTGTAAGTGGCTTTTAACTTCATCATTGGTCAAACCGTCAACCTTCATCAATTCCCTGATTTGCTTTGGGGTGGCTACTGTAATCAATATAATAAAAAATAGATTAGTCTAGTTCTATAATCATAGAACAATAATAATCTTAAAAACTGCTAATGATAGCATTTCCATGCATGAATAGTTTTGTATTCAGGGCCAATTTTTTAGGAGATCTCTTTTTTTATTCTCAATATTAACAAAAAGAAAATGGATAATTAAAATTTCAAGACCACTTTTACCTTGAGAGCCACCCAACATCTGAAGTGCATTGACAAACCGCCGGTGCAAGTCCGGCGACCAGCACCTCCTTGCCTTCCGATGAGTCTGAGAGTTTGTAGGCGTAGCTCCGGTAATGGTGGAATTGTTTTGGTTATCACTCAGATCACCACTCTTAACAGAATTCTCTCTTCTCGGATAAATTATTTCACTGTTCTCACTTTCTAAGAACTTCTTATCTTCGATATCTTTATCAACCGAAGCTAGAGCCAGCTCAGGGAGAGCACGTAAATTAGGGTTAGGACACAAGTTTCTTTCTTTTGAGAATGGAATAAATGCTCCGTTACCATTTCTTTGTTTAGAATCTAACCCTAGTTTAGGACCAACACTATTTAAACCAATGTGGTCAGATTCTTTAGAAGATGTTATAACGGAACTAACCAAGCTTTGGTTAGTTCCATTAGGATCGTTCCATAGTTGTGCAGAGGTCATCCAAGTTGCCTTATTATCAGACATGGTTGACATTGATGTCTTTTCCAAACCTTCCGAGCTTGAATTCTTGAGGGGTATGAATTCTTCGAGAATCGGCCGTGCTCCTTGATTCGTACGGGAGTTCTGTAGTTGCTCCCTTGAAGTCTCCATTGCTGATTATTTGACCCAAAAGAGAAAAAGGAAAAGGGTGTCATCATTACAATATTAATTATTTTATAATTGGAGATAAAAAGGAAAAACAAAGAAATTAATCTTGAATGCTGAGCCACTTTGAAAGAGAACATGAGCAATCTGAACAAAAAGAATTAAAGATATACCATATGAAAAGCAATCCCTCACTTCTATTAATGTGAAAAGGATTAAATAAAGAAGATTTTAAAAGCTTGCTAGGAAATATTTTTTGCAGTAGAACATCCATTAATATCCATTGTTAGGTGGTATAATGCATGGTTCTGCTTATAATCAAATTCACTTTGTTGTCATGGTCTTGCATCAAAACGGGAGAGAAAGAGAGAGAGAGAGAGAGAGAGAGAGAGAGAGAGAGAGAGAGTGGTCACCATTGGAGAGGAGTTGCATGCAAAGGGGAAGCTCACGTTTGAAGGCATCAATCTTGAGGCGTTCTTCTTCAAGTCGAGATAGAAACTCTTCTAGCTTTAGAGTTTGATCAGTTTTTTGATCTCCGTTCGTGGATTTTAGAAGCATGGAGGAGATGTGGGGTTTGCAATAGAGGCTTAGTTCAGAAGACGATGCCATCATTGTAAAAAGAATTTGATTTATCGTATAATAGTATCAATCTTGTGCTTTCAAATCAGAAATAGTTCATCACATTCATATATTTTGGGTGGTATGCGAAAGGAAGGAGAGAGAGAGAGAGAGAGAGAGAGAGAGAGAGAGAGAGAGAGAGAGAGATGAAAAGGGAGGGGATGTTGTTTGTGAACACAAGGAGGATCAAGAGGGAGGGTGAGGGTCTTTTTTAGGGGTGAATTTGAGGGGGAAAGAGAATAAAGGAGGTTTTTGGAGAGAGAGAGAGAAAAAAGGGAAGGGGGAGAAAAGAAAAAGCTAAGGGAGAGGGAGAGAAAGATAAAGGAGGATATTGGTAACTTCTTCCAAAGAACAAAGCTAAAAAGCTATGGTATAACACCTTGTTAAAGAAGGAATCAGGGAGGGAAAATTGCAGATGTCTTCTGACAACTGATGCCTCATGTGCTATGTTAGGGCTCTTTGTGTGGGTGTGTGTGTGTGTGTGAGAGAGCCTTTGGGGTTGTCTTTAGGGAGGATAGTAGTCTTTGCATGTAGAAATTCAAATCACAAATATTAAAGATGAGTATTCTTCTTCATTTCCTAGCTATTAAAGTGTACTTTTACTTTATGTTTACTATCTTTACAATTTGTTTGTTATTTTCATGATCCGCATTAATTCATTTCTACCCCCTCCCTAATTAAAGTTAATTTATCAACACAAAAGTTCATTTGGCAATATTATTAGTAACTTTTTATACAAATAATGTATAAATTATTTGTATAAATTATTAGTAAATCAATATTTAAAATATCTAATTGAACGGAATAATATGTGATGGGCCGAGCCCAATATTGTACTACGAGCCAAGGGGCCCAACGGGCCCACCAAAGGACCAACTATGAATAACCAAATCAAGATCAGGGTAAGGGCCCGTCTTACAACGGATGGCGGTCGTCGCCATTGAGCGATCAAGCCCATCCAAACGACGGGCCAATATTCCTTTTAACTAAGGTTTGGACCTCAGCCCGTCGATACGTCATGAAGAGGTCGTCTCCAATGTGCCACGACCCATCTAACGACGAGCCTTCCAGCCGCGCCAAACTTATCTTTTACAACAGTGAGCGTCGTCATCGAACGACCAACTCTCAATATCGTATGCTCGTCGAAGCCATCTCTCGAAGAGACGACCTAGTGGACATACGGCTCAGGGTCGTCTCTTCTCATTAAGCTTCTTCGATAAGCTTGATTACTTAGCTAATTTGGGATAATGTCAGACCTACCACAGTGCTTTGTTACACGTGCAATCATGCAAACAGTAATAACTCCAAAAGGCGTACAGGTTGACTTTCCCTTATAAGGCAAACTGCTTATCAGTGTCAGGTGTTGCAGTGTCCTTGCATAGACGGACCAGTCCCAGCATGACACGTGTACGCCTGGGAGATGGATCTGATCCAACGGCTGGTAACCATCCAATCCAATGGCTCTGGTGAAAACCCTAATACCACTACTCCCACTATAAATAAGAGAATAACATCATGGACACAGGTAATGCTTTACTGCATATTTGCGTACCCTTGCTCTCCACATACCATTTTTCCATAATCTCAGTCCATTATCTTACTCTCACGCCGGAGGGCTTGGGAAAAACCCCGCGCGGTTTTTGTTATTTCTTGTGGTGTGCGGATCACAAAGCTAGCTCAATCATTATTTGGACCCAAAGAGCCGAGCCCAGCACGCTTTCTGCGCGATCGGATTGGTTCCATTGCCGGGAAAGTTGTTAGTGATCTCCGGCCAAAAGAAATACAGCCGAGAGAAGCCCGGAAAAATGGTGTCGAGATGGTCACACGGCCGGTGAGTCTAGGAGATGAGGCGTACCTCCTCCTCAACAAGAAAACCACTAGACCACCCTCTCCACCTAGGAACCCTAATCTAAGGGTCACTAGGTCACAAGGGTGGTTGATGGTACAGTCTTCAAGCGACAGAAGAAGAGAAAAAGGACTGCGGGCGAGCGCCGAGAGGAGACCTCCACCGGGAAGGAGGCTGAGACAAGCAACCGGTATGCGGGAGGTCCATCTAACCCTCAACTCGACAGAGCGGCTTTCCTCGTCGAGAGAGCCAACGCCCTTCAAGAATTCCTGCAAATCCAAAATGAGCTTATCCAGATGGCCGCTCCTCAAGCCCCGCAGGCATCCCACCAAACTGTCTCGTCGGGAAAAAGAAGAAGGAACCAGAGGGAAAATAACGGTCGTCGTGAAGGAACTGCTACTGGAAAAGAGCGCGTCGTACCACAACTTGATCTGAGGGAACATCTCAACGAAAGGCGAAGCCAAGCCCATCCACGGCGACGACGGGAAGAAAGAGCCTCGTAGAGTACTGGCCGTCGAAAATTTTGAAGCAAATCAGAACCAAGCAATTCAGGGTCGTCGAGCCACCCCTTCGCTGAGAAACGAACGAGCTCAAAGCCATAGGGAAAGAACACGAACTCCCCCTTGTCACGAACGAGGGGCATCCAGATCGTACAGACCATCTCAGTCGACGAGCTACGGAGGGGAGAGATCCATCTCACGACGACTCGCCCCCCCAGAGAGGCAACGATCCAATATCGTTGCCCGGGGGCCTCGTCAAGATAGGATCCCCCAGCCGGCCCAGCAGGAGAAGTTGATATGAGAGAGTTCCTAAGGCTGAAACGTCAGGTAGAGGAGTTGACGAACAAAAGAAATAAGATGAATAGCGACGACTCAGAAGATGATGGCGGCACTATGAATCCTTTGGCCCCCTGGATGTTAGAAACGGGACCCCCAGAGCCAGGCTTTAAGCTTCCCGACCTGAAACAATACGACGGCTCTACCAGCGCCATTGACCACATACAACACCTTGAGGCACAGATGTACGTAGTGGCAAGAGCTTCAGGCCACGACGACATCATGTGTAAGGCCCTTACGAGCACACTGATCGACGCTGCTCTAAGATGGTTCAGAAGCCTACCAAAGGGAAGTATTGAGTCGTGGAAACAAATGCGAAAAAAGTTTTTGGGAAGGTTTGCAACGGCGGGAGAACGTCGTAAAACAGTCAACGATCTCAGTAACATTTCACAAGGAGCTAATGAAAGCTCTATGAGCTATTTCAAAAGATTTAAGAAATTGGTTGACCAGATTGATGAAGACCTGACGGACAGGGAGATCATAAATTGTTTCAGACACGGTGTTGTTTCCTCTACTCTGGACTACGAGCTACAAGTCCACCCAGCCAAGTCCCAAAAAGACCTTTATGCCAAAGCGTACGCTGTCGCCGAGGCTGAGGAAAGGAAGCTGCAATGGGAGGGAAAGGCTGTCGACGAGGTGGAAACGGCAAAATCCAAGAAAGACAAGGCTGGAGAAAAGGGGAAGAACAAACAGGTAAAGGCCGAAAAGGTCCCGGAGTCGTACACTCCACTGACCGTGTCTAGAGCAGAAATTTTGAGCAATGTGGACTTTGGCCCGGTGCCGAAGATGAACCCCAACGGGAAGGGGAAGAAAAACATGAACAAGTATTGTGAATACCACAGAGATAAGGGACATGACACTGAGGAATGTTTCAGTCTGAAGAGACGAGCAAGAATCAGATAAAAAGCGCCATATACCATCTCAAGAAAGCCCCACATGTCCCCCAGAAGTCGGAAGTTCCAAACGACATGATAAGCTTTTTTCCGTACGAGTTAGCAGCTAACCCATTGGCTCGTCAACAGACGCTGGTCATTCCCGGTTACATTGACAACTGTGAGTCAAGGAGAATTTCGATCGATACTGGAGCGGCCAAAGGCATTCTGTTTTACAACGTCTACCAAAGGATGGGTCTGCAGACGGCCTAAGTCCCTACTTAGGTCGTCTGGAGGGATTCACCAACCATAGGGTCGACGCAAAGGGCCAGATTGACCTCCCAGTTGACATCGGAGAACCTCCTTTGAGAACCATCAAAACAGTGACTTTTATTGTGATCGACGTCGTCAGTGACTACCATGCAATTCTTGGTCAACCCGGTCAAGCCGCTTTGGGGATCGTCGCCTCAGTTCCCCACCAACGAGTCAAATTTCCTTCCCGTGCTGGAGTGGGATGTGTGTTGGGGACGGCCCCAGAATTCCTTGAACACGTGTTGAAGGCAAAACGAACAATTGAAGTCGACGACCCAGATCACATTGTGAAGCTCTCCAAATCTGTCAAACAAACGACGACCTCGTACGCCAGCATCTCGACAATCAAGTGTATAGACGACCCCGAGATCTTTGAGGTGGTATTCATGGACGACCAAGCTGCAGAGCCACAACTTTTGGTCGCCCAAGAATCGGGGGCCGAGCTGGATAGATTGATTGACGACGAGGTACCAGATCTGACACCTGAAGCAAGAAGAAAAATTAAAGAGATTGTCATTGAATCCATGGACTTTAGGGACGACGCCCCTGAGATGAAACCAGCCGACGAGCTAATTGAACTGGTCATTAACCCTAGCTATCCGAAGCGAGAAAATCAAAGCTGGGGTCTCGGTTATGCACGAGGAGAGGGAAGAGATAATCTCCCTACTCAAACAGAACCTCGATGTTTTTGCCTGGAAAGTGGAAGATATGAAGGGAATTAGAGAGGACGTGGCAGTTCATAGGCTCGGAGTGAACCCTACCATGAAGTTCAAGGAACAAAGGTGCCGAGTTTTTTCAACCGAAAAAGAGATTGCTATAAAATAAGAGATTGAGAAGTTGCTGAGGGCTGGAATTATTGTGAACGCTGGGTTCACGACTTGGTTGGCTAATGTGGTTCTTGTGAAAAAACCAAATGGGAAGTGGAGACTCTGCGTAGATTTTACCGATCTAAACCTGGCATGCCCCAAGGATAGTTACCCCTTGCCCAGAATTGACAAGCTCGTCGACTCTGTGGCCGGACATACGACTTTAAGCTTTCTCGACGCATACTCTGGGCTCAAAGATGCCCTTTGGGCTCAAAAATGCCGGGGCCACATACCAAAGGATGATCAACAAGGTTTTCAAAGATCAGATCGGCGACAACCTGGAGGCATACGTTGACGACATGGTTGTCAAGTCGAAGAAGAGGAAGCACGTCGACGACCTCCAGCAGACTTTCACCAATCTACGAGCTAATGATATGGTTCTCAACCCAGCTAAGTGCGTTTTTGGAGTTGCAGCAGGAAAATTTCTGGGGTTTATGCTCTCACTACGAGGAATCGAAGCCAATCCCGAAAAAATCAAGGCTTTGATTGACATGGCAGAGCCTACGAGCATCAAGGAGGTTTAACGCCTGAATGGACGAGTAGCGGCCTTAGGTCGTTTCATTGCCAAGTCTGCCGAAAGGTCGCTTCCCTTTTTCAAGGCTCTCTGAGGCGCTAAGGATTTCAAATGGACAGAAGAGTGTTCTCAGTCATTTAAACAGCTGAAAGAGTATCTTGGCTCCCCACCCCTCCTCCAGAGCCCCGTCGCAGGAGAAGATCTCTACGTCTATCTCTCGGCAGGTGACAAGCCCGTCACCGCTGTGTTGGTTAGGGAGGAGGATGGAACACAGAGTCCAGTTTACTATGTTAGTAAAGCTTTGACGGATGTGGAAACTCACTATTTCAACGCGGAGAAGATCGCTTATGCTCTTGTCATCACAACACGAAAGCTACGAGCATACTTCTCTGCTCATCCCATCGTTGTTTACACCGACGCCCCACTGCGCAAGATATTGCATCGCCCTGAGAGCTCCGGTCGTCTACTCAATTGGAGCATCGAGCTGACAGAGTTTGATATTCGTTATGTGGCAAGAAAGGCTCTGCAAGCACAGGCCCTAGCAGACTTCCTGGTTGAAACGTCATTCACCACTGACGACGATCAAAGGCCGCAGAAGAAAGAGAGCAAGGGAAAGGAAGTCAGAGACCAACCAGAAGAGTTAGTTTTGCCTATGGGATGTTGGAAAATCTATTAAGACGGGTCGGCAACAAGAAATCTGAGTGGGGCAGGGATCGTTCTTGTCGAACCAGAAAGCGGAAGAGTCTTTGAGGAAGTGTTAAGATTCAAGTTCCAAGCATCAAACAATCAAGCGGAGTACGAAGCACTTATAGCAGCCATCGAATATGCCAAGTGCTTTGGAGCCAACAAAATTGCAGCTTTTTGTGACTCTCAATTGATCGTGAACCAGGTCCGCGGCGACTACCAGGTCGTCGACTCAACCCTTCAGAAATACCGTGCTTTGGTCGGCGAATTGATTCAGGGATTGGAATTTTGGGCCATCCAGAGAATTGCTCGCGAAAGCAACGAACACGCCGACTTACTCTCCAAACTGGCAACAGATCAACTCCCTGAAGACGAGCATGGCCACCACTTGGCCTATCTCGATCAACCAGCTTATGAACGAGTAAAGATTATGTGCGTGGGAGACGGTCCGAATTGTTGGATCAACGAGCTTAAAGCATTTATTGAAAAAGATGAGTTGCCATCTGATGAGGTTTTCGCACGGCAAGTTAAGAGAAAGGCGGCCAGGTTCACGGTCGTAGAAGGAGAGCTATACAGACGATCTATCACGAGACCGTTGTTAAAATGCGTCCACCCTGACAAGGTCGTACAACTACTCTTCGAGCAAACCCCTGTCATGGCTGCTTGGCCGTTTGATATGTGGGGCGTTGATCTAATTGGGCCTTTTCCGCAGGCCAAGGGAGGAGTTAAATACGTGATTGTGGCGGTTGACTATTTCTCAAAATGGGTGGAGGCCAAGGCCTTAAACAAGATTACTGAAAACAATGCCCTAAGCTTCATCCATGATTCAATATGGTGTCGCTTCGGAATCCCAAGGGTAATTGTTTCGGACAACGGCCTGCAGTTCTCAAGGAAGTTTGAGCAAGAGTTGAACAGAATGGGCGTCAAACACTCTAAGTCGTCTGTTGCCTATCCCCAAGGCAACGGGCAAGCTGAAGCGGCAAACAAGCTCGTCTTGTCTGCCTTGTGTAAAAATCTTGAGGGACGCAGCACAAGATGGTTGGACGAACTACCTTTGGCTCTCTGGGCGATCCGCACAACCACCAGGGGCCTACGGGGAAACCCCATTTGCTCGGCTTATGGCTCGAGGCCGTGGCTCCCGCCGAGCCGGCTTCCAACAGACCGAGTTGCTCTCTACGATGTAGAAAAGAATATCCATAATCGACAGGTCGACCTGGACCTTGTCGACGAGCGAAGATTAGACGCCCAACTAAGGATGGAGAATTACAAAAAGAAAACCAAGGCTTACCACGACAAGAAGGTGAAGAAAAGGTTCTTTAAAGTCAGCGATCATGTTCTTAGAAAGATTGAAGCGACGGGACTCAAAGCCCGTCAAAACAAACTCTCTCCCAACTGGGAAGGACCATACATTGTCACCAGTGTGGTCAGAGAAGGAACCTACCGCCTAGCTAAGCCAAATGGTGAACATCTTAAGCATCCATGGCATGCCAATCACCTTATGAAGTACTACTTTTGAGATCGTCGTCATCAACAACATCCAGCGCCCTCAGGGCACCCTATCTGTGGTTCTTAGTTAAAACTTTTGTTGCCATTTTGTGAAAATTCTGGAAGTCTGTATTTTTGAAAGTTGTAAGGGATAATCTATAAATCCCAGAAGTCTTATAAAGTGAGAGTTGTCAATGTACGATCGTTGAACAGATTATCAATGGAAACCCATCACTTCTTTGAAACTCGTCCATTACAAACTCAAGCTTAGAACGGTTGAGGCCTGACTTCGACCCTCACAACTACTTTGATCAAGTATAAAGATCACTCAAAGCAAAAGACTTTGGCACTTACACTCACTTTAGCCAAGTATAAAGGTTAGACGAAGCCAGACTTCGTCAAACGCTATAACGGAATATGACGACTCATCCATGGAATCTTGCCTACGAGCAAAAACCTACGGGCCTTCGTACTATTCCTACGAGCCTTTGAGAAGTTGAGAAAATACAAGGGCGAACAAGCGTCGACCACATTAGGACGACCTAAGTTCTAGTCGTCACTCACGACGACCATTCGCACTTGTCCTCAGACTTACTCACCACAATAAAGTTATCACATGCCATCTATGTTAACAACAGATTAGCAAACAGAAAGCAAAGGCATTGGATAAGCTTACATAAAACAAGTAAACATTGTACATACGACCCCCTCTAAACGACGAGGAAACAGGTCAATTGCATTACAAAAATTAAAATTGTTTTAGGACAATGTTTGGAACCACCACCAAAAAATTAAACATTGTTTGAGACAACCAAATCAAATTGGAACATTGTTTGGGACATTACTAAACATTTCAAAGAAATCAATCACTGGGGATCAACACCGGCGTTGGACGGGACTTCATCGGGATCGGGGCCGTCTTCAACAAAATGAGCATAATAGGCGTCGAAGTTCTTTGGGACGACGGCAGGAATAGGCCACTCTTCCTTCCCGGCCTTTGCGTCATCTTCCCTAATGATAAGGAGGTCATTGTCAGTATAAGGAACGAGGGGATGAACCGTACGAGCTTCGTCGTCGTGTGCTCCTTCAGTACAAAGGTCGGCCAACTGTCGAACAGAGAGAAGGTCTTTCGTCGTAGGATCCAACAAGAGCCGCCTAGCCATGTGCTTAGCCCCATCCTTGAAAAATCCACTGGCATGCTTGGTAATTAGCTGGAGGCATTCAGCACTCTTCTTGAATTCATCCACAGCATCAAGTCCAGCTTTGGTCAAGGCAGCTTCATGGGTCGTCTTCATTCCTTCAATCTGTGCAAGAGCGGAGTCAAAGCTGGCCGTCGCCTTCTGGAGCTTGTTCTCACAAACGCGAAGACCGTCCTGAAACACTTTTGAGTCGGCTTCAGCTTTAGCCTTCCCTTCCTTCAAAGTTTCAACCTCCTTCAAAAGATCATTCTTCTCACCCATCAAGAGCTCGTAGGCAGTGGTAAGCTCACCCACGTTGGTCTCAGCCTCCTTCAATTTCTGCTTCGCTGTCCCTTTGTCACCGACGGCCTTGATCAGTTGCTCATTGCCCCGTAGCTCGGCGTCAAGACAATCTCTATAATCAGCAGTCATTGCATCCATCATCGACGACTGCTGCCACAACAAAATTATTAACCTAAGTGTAAAAAGATGGGAAGAAGCACATTAAATTTTGAAATACCTCAGTCTGAATCAGCCCAAGACGGGCATGGAAGGTCTCAGGAGAGAGCTTAGCTTCCCTCATCCGACGGGTCAATTCGACGTCCCGGTCGCGCCTGGTCAGGGCCGTCCCCAACAACAGTGGATTGCCATTTCTTAACAGATAGGGGATCCCAGCTATTTGGGAGGCTTTGGCAATCAAGGCCGCCATCTCTTTGGCCTTCGCCTTGGACAAGACCGTTGAAGACGAGCCAGGAGCGTCGGCTCTGGGAGTAGAGGGATCCGACGAGCTGGGAGGATCGTCGTTATTCTTCTTATTCTTGCTCCTTCTCCCCTCAGAGCCGGCGGGATGATCTTTTCTCTTCCTGGAGCCCTGGATGCCGGCATCACCCATTTCAGGGTTTGAATCTGTGCTCCCCACCGTCTCGTCGACAACGACCAGTTGAGCTCCCGAAGCTTCGACACTTACATCAGTTTCAACCCCAACAGCTCTCTCAGGCGCGTCAACAATGGCCTGACGACCTCTAGTGTTGAGCCCTCCAGCAACGGGCTCTCTCTCAATCATGGGAATGGCTCCCTCAAGATCTTTTGGAAGTTCATCATTCCTCGTCGCCATTTTCTCCTGACGATCAACGATGGCACGGGTGACGGCCCTGTCTTTCTTCTTGGTCCCCTTATCACTAGCTTGGATGGCTCCGTCCATTATTCTCTTTTCAATTCTGTCTACGTTGGACTGAGTAAGAACTGCAAAAAGACAAAGTAAAAAAGGGTTAGTTTTATTCACGACGAGACGAGAGACAAGTATAAGAATTGAGAAAAGGTTTCAGGAACCCAACCCCCATTCATCTCTAAGTTTTCACAACACTCTTCAGGACGGCTAACGCGCGACTCCGCGCAAGTCACACAATTATCTTTAAAAGCAAACTCATTGTGGACGACCCAGACGGGGTAGCGGGCATCCAAACCTATCTTCACCAAGGGATCAGGCCCCATCGCCGGCTTAGACATTATGCCGGTCCTGATATATCTCCATTGGGAGGCCTCTATGTCTTTGTACGAGACCCATCCAAGATCCAGTAAATCATCAATCTTTTTCTTCAGCTCCTCGGCCCACGGATCTTGGAAGATGTACTTATCAGCGACGACCTTGTTACCCGCTGGAAAAGGAAACTGCCATCCCACTCGGCTCTCCACCAAAATCAGATGGTTCTCCCAACCATACACCTTGTTGGGGATATCCAAGAAAAAGTTCTTTGTGTTTTTGATCGAAGATACACTCACAATAGACTCCCCTTTGTCTTTGGAGGTACTCTTAGCCACCGGTAGTATTGACGAACACTTTGTTGCATGGCTCGTAGCATGAATCTGAGACGACGGCAAAATTTGGATAAGATTCTGATGGTGTTGGCACTAACCTCCATGGGCACACAGGCTGAGTCCTCCAATAATTCATTGATAAAGGGGTCTAGGGGCAACCTCAAGCCAAATTCAAATTGTTTATAGAAAAAGGCCACCTTCTCCTTGCGGCAAGGGGCGGCGACGGGGCTCATACTCCGCCAGGCGAGGTGCTCCGGCTTATAGGTCGAAGCTTGAACTGCATGTATGACCCTCGTAGGCGTCGATCATACGCTTCCCAACATCCAGCTTCTGAGCTCGATCTTGGGTATAGCCCGGCTTCCTCCGCCCCACCTCCAAAGTCACCGTCAATCGATCCCACTCGTACAAAATGTGTGATAGGCTTTAGGCTGCCGATTGCCCCGGCACTTGTGCTCGGCTCGTTTGCTTAAGGGCCGATCGGCTAGGACGTCCGTCGTGATCCATGTCTACAAAACAAGGAGAAAGAAAGTGGGGAATCACTCCTAACTTCCACAGCGACGACCTACCTAGGGCGACCTAGATTCCCCTAAAATCAAATCCCTAAGTGAATCACGACGGGGACAAAAATAGTAGTGGGTCTTGATGTGGTTGGGCAGATCGTTCATCGACCTAAAAGGGGTTATCATTGGATCTCCATCCTCAAAATCACCTAGAACCTCACCTTCTGGGAATCCCAAAGGCTCGTCTTCAAAGTTAAACTTAACCAAGATCGAAGAACATTCAGACAACGGAATCTCTCTCCAAACCCCCTTGGCACATTTATAAACTCTTTGATTTATCCCAAAACCAAACTTAACACCTCTCTCAAAACTGATTGTTCTGGGCCCCATTCCACTAATTTCTAAAACCCAATAAAAACCCAGAAAACGAAGAATAGATGAAGAAATTACCTGGTAAAGGGGTGGGAGATATGCTTTCCGATGAATTTTCCGGTGGGAGATCAAAGAAGTCTCTTATCCAAGCTCCCAGGTGCCTTACAAACGGGGTTGCCAGAGAAATTACGGCCGTCAGAGACGGTGGTTCTTTCTCGCCGGAGTTCTTTCTGTGGGTTGCCGGAAATCGCCTCTTGCTGCTTTGCTCTCACTGACCAAAGGTGTGGAAAGTTCGAAATGTAAGAGGGAGGAGGTTTTTATATGTGAAGAATATGGAGGGTCTGTGTTTGGGAACCCAAACGGCGGAATGATGAGGGGCATTAAATACCCTCTGCAACTTCCGAGGAGAATGTCTCCTCAAAGGACACGTGTCGGCGAGGGAGAAATCGACCATCCACGTCATCAATGCGACGTCACCATAATTCAAAATTCAAGCGGCGGTTGTACGGCCGGTCTTGGAGGGAAAACGACAACTCTGGCCCGTCGAGACGACCGTGAGTTAGGGGGCATGAACGGAATAATATGTGATGGGCCGAGCCCAATATTGTACTACGAGCCAAGGGGCCCAACGGGCCCACCAAAGGACCAACTATGAATAACCAAATCAAGATCAGGGTAAGGGCCCGTCTTACAACGGATGGCGGTCGTCGCCATTGAGCGATCAAGCCCATCCAAACGACGGGCCAATATTCCTTTTAACTAAGGTTTGGACCTCAGCCCGTCGATACGTCAGGAAGAGGTCGTCTCCAATGTGCCACGACCCATCTAACGACGAGCCTTCCAGCCGCGCCAAACTTATCTTTTACAACAGTGAGCGTCGTCATCGAACGACCAACTCTCAATATCGTATGCTCGTCGAAGCCATCTCTCGAAGAGACGACCTAATTGGACATACAGCTCCAGGTCGTCTCTTCTATTAAGCTTCTTCAGTAAGCTTGATTACTTAGCTAATTTGGGATAATGTCAGACCTACCACAGTGCTTTGTTACACGTGCAATCATGCAAACAGTAATAACTCCAAAAGGCGTACATGTTGACTTTCCCTTATAAGGCAAACTGCTTATCAGTGTCAGGTGTTGCAGTGTCCTTGCATAGACGGACCAGTCCCAGCATGACACGTATGCACGCTTTGGGAGATGGAGGCGATCCAGCGGTGGTAACCATCCAATCCAACGGCTCTGGTGAAAACCCTAATACCACTACTCCCACTATAAATAAGAGAATAACATCATGGACACAGGTAATGCTTTACTGCATATTTGCGTACCCTTGCACTCCACATACCATTTTTCCATAATCTCAGTCCATTATCTTACTCTCACGCCGGAGGGGCTTGCCGGAAAATCCCCGGCGCAGTTTCACTGTTATTTCTTGTGGTGTGCAGATCACAAAGCTAGCTCAATCATTCACTGGACCCAAAGAGCTGAGCCCACCACGCTTTCCTGCGCGATCACTAATTAACATTAAAAACACGATATTTATTTAAGGACAAAAAAAATAATAATACAATTATTTTATACATTACATTTTGAGAACAAGAATCCCAATAATACAAAGTTAAAAGAGATAAGAATAGGATTGATCATGCCAACCAATTGGACACGTGTACGGTCAAATGGTACTTGGAAGGTGTCCTTTGCAAAGTATAAGAATACTTTTAACATGAATAAATGATTCTTTATATTCACATATAACAATTAATTACCACAAAGAAAAACTTTGAGTTGTTATACTAGCATATACTACCAAACACACCTATTTCACACACAAAAAAAAAAAAAAAAAAAATTGGGTGTGAGATAGAGAGGACATATTCATAATGGTGTTTAGTATCAATCCACCATGCCCATGCAATACTTTCTTTTAGGGTTTCAAAAAGTTGAGAATATTTGTTCTTCTAAAATTGAGTGTATAGAGAGAGAGAGAGAGAGAGAGAGAGAGAGAGGAATATCTAATTTTGAAATGAGACATTCAATTGAGCTAAAAATAATATAATAATATTTGCATCAAAGGAAAGGAATATCTTAGTTCCAATTCTACGTCTCTAAATCAATACATGACACCTTTTATTTTAGTATGTTTCAAAATATATTGTATTTTTTCATAAATAAATATTCTTAATTAATGCGATTTACTATTATAAAAATTAATGTACAAATTTGTAAATTGTATTTATAATTTTTTTGACAAATCAATTACAATAATTATTATGGATATAAATGGAATAATAAAGTATTTAATCAACATAACACACCCAATTAAAGCTTATAAAAAGACTAGCTTTGTATAAAAGAAGAATATTAATGGGAGCCTAAGAGAATCCTGCTACTTAATAGCTTTAGTGAAGTGGTAAGGAAGGTATGAAGATTCTCCTTTACATTTTTTTTTTTTCACGACTGCCTTCCATGTTACAAAATACTATTGTATTTAACAAGTTCAAATTTTAATATTATATTTTTAATTTAAATATTTTAATTTAAATTTTTTAGTTGCTTTATTTAAATAATAAAGTATAAACAGTGTTTTGGAAAATTTTATTCTCATAAAGTTCATATACTATAAAAAATCATTACTTATCTATCTATTACTTATCTATCTAAGTTTCACAAATTTTTTCTTGATGTCTTAATAGATGTATAAAGTCAAAGAATAATACTCCCTCCTCCCTGTCGATTTAGGATTTTTTGAAATGGCACGGGGATTAAGGAAAAGGTAAATGTTGTGAGTGTAATTTAAAAATAGGAGAGAGAATGAGTGGAGGGAATAGTAAATTATAATGGTGTTGTGAGTATTAAAATAATGTAGGAGAGAGAATGAGTGGAGAGAATAGTGATTTAAGGTTTCCATTTTGGGCCGTCCTAAGTCGGGTGGGATGCCCAAAATGGCAAAAAGTCCTAAGTTAGCCGGGACGGAGGGAGTATTAAACTAGGACGGAGTGAGTATTATTATTGCAAGTATAAATTAGAATTGCAAGGAAGGATTTAGTAACTTTAAGGCCAAACTAATATTTTGTCTACTAAACTAAACTATAGCCAATTTCCAATATCTCAACTATTCTTTATTTATTTTTTCGAATGTTACCATTGAAATTTTTTCACCTTATTCAATATCAACACTTTGTCCATTAAACTGTCAAAAATCTAACGAGGGTAACTAACTTAGATTAAAATTTTGACTACTTTGTTCACTTATGTTTATGTGTTTATTGACTATGATTAGGTAAGAGATGTGAAAAATTAAAAAAAAGAGCAAGTTTTGGGAGAAACTAGTTTCTTTATAAATTATAAAAAGTTCACTTTTTTTCTACTTGCAAGTAGTTAGCGAATATTTAGGAACAGTTTATAAAACAGGACTTTCTATAACTTAAGGAGAAACTAGTTTCCCCCAAAATCTTGTGAATTAAAAAATTAAAATATGACACTCATTTAAGCCACAATACTTTCTGGAAATTTGAGTGAGCCTTTAATTTTTTTTTTTTTTTTTTTTCTTAGTTTTTGAACCTTGTGATAGAAATAGGGATAGTGGTCAAGATCCAGTATTGTAGATATGTATATACACTTGGGTTTGTGCAAAACAAAGGCATCCTTTATTCAAAGTATTCTTCTTTCCAAAAGTTATCATGCCTAATTTTTCAAAAGATAATCCATAGGATGCTATACATAGCAACGTAATTTCATTTTTTTTTTTTACAAAACAATACAATATACTCCCTCCGTCCCGGTTCACTTGACACCAAACAAAGAGGTGGGCACGATAACTAAGAAAAAGTAAGAGAGATAATTAATTAAAAAAAATGTTGTGAGTAAAAAAGGTAAAGTAGGAGAGAGAATGAGTGGAGAGAATAGTGATTTGATTGGTGTTGTGAATGTAAAAATTTTCCATTTTGGGCAGTATCAAGTAAGGTGGGACAGACCAAAATGAAAATTAGTGTCAAGTGAAGTGGGACGGAGGGAGTACTCGTTAGTAACGGATATGGCCAATGTACTTTCACATTCGTTTTTAAATAATTCAACAAACTTCTTTTTTTACTAACGCGATATTAAATAACTAACACCAATGATGACCATTGCCACGTAAGCATCACCTTGCCATGTCAGATTCACGTCATCATATTTAATGTGAGTGCTGACTTGGTGATGATATCATCACCGTTAGTTTTTTAATATCGTAAATAAAAATACTCACTCCATCCTGTTTTAAGGTTATTACTTTCCTTTTTATTATATCTCAATTTAAGGTTATTAGTTGTTTTATTAACTAAAATGAATAATAATACTCCCTTGTCATTTTTCAAAATAATAAATTTCTATCAACTTTTTCTCTCATACTTTACTATTCATACTCATAATATTTACTTTTTCTTAATACTCGTCCTAAATCAAACTAAAAACATTAAATCTGGACGAGGGGAATAGAAGTTTGTTATATTATTTGATAATAATTGTAAAAATAAAAATACATTGCACATATCTGTCATTAACAATTACATTGCATTATTTAAAAACTAGAAACAAGTACGTTGCATAAATTAATAATTATCCCTTAAAGAATTTCACAAATTAATAATTTAGTAAAATAACATTGATAAAAAAAAAAAAAATAAGAAAAAAAAGTGCGTGTAAATACGTGTGAGAAAAGGTAGGGAGATGGAGAATCGAATTCGGTTGGTTTGGATTGGTTTGGGTGCAATGATGAAGAAGGTTAGCCGCTTCCCTTTCTCTGTGTCTGTCAGTACGTCTTCTCGTACAAGACTCCAACCCTTTCCTTTTCCTTCTTTCCCCTTTTCAAATTCTCTTTATTTCACTACTTTTCTATCTCATTTTAAATTTTTTAATTATTTTATTTATTAAAATAAATAATAAAATTTACTTGTTACGCTTATAATAACAATTCATTTTCTAATACCTATCAATTTTATCTCCTACATTACTTTTTGATATACAATCTTTAATTTTTCTCAATATTCGTAAAAATTCAAATTAAAAAGTTTTAAACTGGGATGCGAGAAATATTTATTTTTTATTTTTCATTTTTCATTTGAGACACACCAACGTACACAGTAAAAAGAAGATAATTGATGCTTGCTTTTCTGCATGGCCACAGAGGGATTCTTCTTAGCCGTGACACGTGTCAGTAATATTCCCATGTGAATATCCCTTTTGTCTCGTTTCAGAATATCTGCACTTGTTACTGACAGGGTAATTTTTTTTTATATTTTAAAAATATTTTGCGACATATTCCTATTGTTTAATAACAAGTGAGATTAAAATTGAAAAAGAGAAAAATTAAAAAAAAAAGATAATATGATATTAATTATGAGGACGATATTGTAAATATGAAAAAGGTGAGTATAATGTATGAAATTCAAAAAATCTATAGTATAAATGGGAACGGGTGCTACAGTACAATGAACAGTTCCAAGTGCCAAATTTTCCAGTTTGCTCTTACTAAGTTGTCCCTTTCCCATTTTACCCTTTAAAAAAATCTTTTTTTAAAAAAATTAAAAAAAAAACGTGTCCTCGAACACGGACTTTTACTAGTCTATATATACTCCCTCCGTTCCAGCCTAGTGTGAACCAAAATGTTGGGCACACCGATTAAGGAAAAGTAAGAGAGAGAAAACGTGGAGAGGGAATGTTGTGAGTGTAAAAGTAAAATAGGAGAGAGAATGAGTGGAAAGAATAGTTAAGAGAGAGAATGTTGTGAGTGTAAAAATAAAATAGGAGAGAGAATGAGTGGGATAAATAGTGAAGATTCCCTTCCATTTTGGACAGTTCACACTCGGCTGGGAAGGACCAAAAGGAAAATAAGTGTACACTCAGCTGAGACGGAGGGAGTATATATTAAAGTCGAGGAGACGGGCTTTTACTAGTCTATATATATATATTAAAGTTGGTGAGGAGGCCTAAGGATTCGCCACGTATATGTTTAGGCAAACTCTTGCTTTTGAAGAAGCCACATCATTATCATTTCAAAATTCAAAGACTCTTGATATTCTCCTTATTAGCTAATAATAATAGTTATTATATATACTATATAAGTTAACTATTACTATTAATTATATTCGTTAACTATAATAGTAACTATATATGTTAACTATTACTATTAATAGTATTAGTTAACTATAATAGTTACTATATAAGTTAACTATTACTATTAATTGTATTAGTTAACTATAATAGTTACTATATATGTTAACTATTACTATTAATTGTATTAGTTAACTATAATAGTTACAATATATGTTAACTATTACTATTAATAGTATTAGTTAACTATAATAATTACGATATAAGTTAACTAATACTATTAATTGTATTAGTTAACTATAATAATTACTATATATGTTAAATATTACTATTAATAGTATTAGTTAATCATAATAGTTAATGGAGTATATGTTAACAATTACTATTAATAGTATTAGTTAATTATAATAGTTACTATATAGGTTAACATTAATATTAATAGCATTAGTTAATCATAATAGTTACTATATATGTTAACATTACTATTAATAATATTATTTAATCATAATAATTACTATATAGGTTAACTATCACTATTACTATTATTAGGTAATTATAATAGTTGCTATATAGATTAACTATTACTATTACTATTATTAGTTAATTATAATAGTGACTATATATGTTAACTATTATTATTAATAGTATTAGTTAATCATAATAGTAATTATATATGATAACTATTATCATTTAGTTTAATATAAACTAATATTATTAGTTAAATATAACAATTACTATAACTATCACGGTGAACTTAACGAATATGTCAAATAATCTTATCAAATAATAATTGATGAAAACTAAATACAAATATAGTAATAAATGGAGATAATCAAAGGTATTAGTAAAAAGAATTACAAAAAAATTAAATAAAGATGATTGATGAGGAATATAAAAAGTCACCAAGTAATTATTGCTGAAAACTAAATCTATAATACTCCCTCCGTTTCAATCTAAATGTCTCAACTTTTCATTTTGGGCGTCTCATTTAAAATGTTTCAACCCAAAAAAGGAAAGGTTTTATTACTATTTTACGCACTCATTCTCTCTCCTACTTTACTTATACACTCACAACATTCTCTCTCCTAACTATTCCTCCCACTTATTCTCTCTCCTATTTAATTTTTCATACTCACAACATTTAAACTTTTTCTCTTTCCTACCTCACTTTCCTTAATTTCCGCGTCAAATCCATTTTAGGACATTTAGATTGGGACGGAGGGAGTATATTATTTTAAAGTAGACTAAATCTGGTGATGACACATAAGACCCGAATGGTTTTATCTAATTTCTCAAGCTTTCATGTCATATGTCTTTTCATTCCATGTCATATGTCTTTTCATTCGTATGCAACTATTTATATTTTTGCAATTAACTAATAACTTTAGTAGATAACTTATTGCTATGCAAAGAGATAATATGTAATAAAGACATATTATAAGTTATAAGTAACACATATTAAGATGTAATCTAAAGAGCCGCTAACTAAATACAATTAACCTAAATGTTTACATATCTAAAACGTTATTTATAATAAATTCTACTAATGATAGTTAATGATTATTAACTTAAATCATATACACTTTCATCTAATCTCTATGTAATAATGAATTTATATTATAGAAGAAAACATATAACTAATAGGCCAAAATCTAGGGAGAAACGCGTTTCTCCATAAGTTATGGAGAAACGGGTTACGGGTATTCAGAACCTTTTGAAAGGATATCCAGAAATTTTGTATTGGCCATGACCTTGGCCCATGGTTACTTCTGGATATCAGTCCCAAAGGTTCTGGATATCCAGAACCATTTGTTCATGATATCCAGAACCTTTTGAAAGGATATTCAGAAATTTTGTATTGGCCATGACCTTGGCCCATGGTTACTTCTGGATATCAGTCTCAAAGGTTTTGGATATCCAGAACCCTTTGTTCATGATATCCAGAACCTTTTGAAAGGATATCCAAAAGTTATGTTAGAATGGGACCAACACATACCCCAAATCTATATCCAGAAACCAACGAAAAGTATATCCAGAAAACAGTTAAAAGTATATCCAGAAACAAGTGAAGGCCATGACCAAAAAGTTGGTATGTGTTGGTCCCATTCTAACATAACTTCTAGATATCATGATCAAAGGGTTCTGGATATCCAGAACCTTTGAGACTGATATCCAGAAGTTTTGAAAAAATGCATTTCTCCATAACTTATGGAGAAACGCGTTTCTCAGGAGACCTACTCAACTATTAGAGCAAAGTGAAAGTGGAAAAGACTCAATAATTAATATATGTTAACTATTATTATTATTAATAGTATTATTTAATCATAATATTAATTATATAGGGTAATTATTATCATTTAGTTTAATATAAGCTAATATTATTAGTTAAATATAACATTAATTAGAAACATTAATTTTTTAATATATTAGAATATCTTAATTATGCTTCAATATTAGTTACTATACATAGGGTAACTATTAATATTTAATTTAATAGTTACTATACTCCATATTTGATAAATATTAGGTATTAAACTTACTATACCAGATCACTATTCGCATATAACTTTCTAATTATATTTACTTATCATAATATGTGTATGTAGTATAAAATCATTAATTATCAAAGATATTTAATATTATTAATTCAATCATCTATAAAATTAGAAGTTAACTAATTACAATAATAATTCATTGTTATTATTCAAATTTCAATTGTCATAATAAGTACAAACTATATACAACAAAGGCTAAAAGAAAAAAATCTTCTGAATTTATAAATGTAGATATTTTGATTAATATAAAATAGATTTATATCACCAAAAAATGTCATGCTACTTTATCAAATAAAAACATAAAATAAGTAATATAAAAAATGGCAAATTAATTTTCCGTGCAGAGCACGGGCTACCCACTAGTAAAGAGTTAATGAAAGGTAACTATTTTGGATAGTCTCGCTCACTTAATTAAGTAACGAGGCAAAAAGGAAAATACGTTAACAGACAAAATATATTTTAGGCCATAATTTTAATTAAAATCAAAATAAAAAAATAAAAATCTCGTGACCTATATATCGCAACTGATCTACAATAATGTAACTAGGGCAGTAAACGAGTCGAGTTCGAACGAGTTTTCTGTGTTCGAGCTCGAACTCGTTTGATAGTTATCGAGTTCGAGTTCAATCGGTGATTCGAACTCGAGCTCAATCGAGTTCGAGTTGTTCGCGAGCTACTCGCGAGCTTCTCGAGTCGATCTTGATTTCTTGCTTAAACGATCCGAGTTCGAGTTTGAGCTTTTTTTGGAAACAAATTTTCGAGCTTAACGAGTTTATTTCGAGTTCGAGTTGTTATCGAACTCGAGTTCAAACGAGTCAAACTCGAGTTTTGGGCCTTTTTTTACATAATAAATTAATTGTGGGTCTTGAATTGTTAGTGGGCGTTTTTGCTGATGAGATGAAACTTACTAAATTTAATCAATAATTTGGTGACGTATAAATTCCATTAAACCACTAGAAGTTATTAAAAAAAACTACTCCCTCCGTCTCGAAAAGATCTTTTCGTTTAATATTTTGGGTTTGTCCCGAAAAAATACTCCCATTTCTAAATAAGGAAGTAATATTAGTGCAACCTCACTAATGTACAAGCAAATAAAACACATCCTTAATATCCCAAATATATTCCATACAATCAAAATAACAAACCCATTATTTCAAAAGAAAATGCCACATACATTTTAATTAGTGGACATGGTCAAGTTTAAGACACCAACTAAATTAAGATAACATCTAACCATCCAAGTGTCTGTGCTTGATCGAAGCATTTGGTAAAGCGAGATCAAG